>ML783409.1:380683-417295 GCA_009831015.1 Picea engelmannii | reverse complement strand
TTGTACATAAGGAACAAGGAGATTTAAAAGCAATGCTAAATGGAAATAACAACAGGTTTCATAATATAGAATATGAATTAAATAATTTTATTATTAGAATTGGACAATATAAAGATGAGAGTGAGACATTAAATAGGAAAAATGACATTATGTTCGAAGGCATAATGGAAAAATTAAACATAGTTTTCAAGACTTGGTTCTAGTTTAATAAATACAAGGAACTGCCTTTCTTATGTGTTACATATAATCCATTCTCTCTAAGGTGGTACATATATTCCAAGGTTGCAAGATAGAGACTACCAAAAGTTTAAAAAGGAGTTACCAAAATACGACGAAAATTAACTTAGAGGTGCAATCATCTAGGTCAAAAAAAATGGAGGGTATTTTTGAATCAAATAAATCTCTCAATGAAAGGGAAAAAATGATGACCACCTCCAATGATTTGAAAGAAGATGCTTATGATTGGTTCTTATGGTGGTCTAGGAAATGTGACGCTCACTCTTTCCATTGGAAAAACTTCATTGTTGCATTATTAAAAAGGTTCCATGTCAAAGAAGAAGATGAAATTTACACCAAGGGAATTCATTTAGGAAAAAAAGCAAATGTAAATGATTATACACATGAATAGGAATTTATAGCAACCAGATAGGCTAGATTCTTAGACAAACAATTGCTTAAAATGTACATAAATGGATTGAAGGATTACATCTATAGTGAAATAATACTATGGAGACCCAAAACTATTAAATATGCCAAATAATTAGTGAAATTAATTGAAATAAACAATAAGGTCAACAAGACATCATTTATAGGGCCAAAAAGTTCAAACAAGTATTTTTATGAAAAATCAAGTAAATATTATGCAAATAGGGAGAACAAGTATACACCACCCCACCTTGGGAAGGATACAAGGAACAAAAAAATTGTGTAAACAAATGTAGCTAATGTGGAGATAATTGGTCACCAAGCGACAAATGCAGTAATAAAAAATCATATCATATGTGTTGTGTAAAAAATGAAACAATGGTTAGAAAATCTACAGATCTAGTGGTTGTGCTAAATCACAAAAAAAGATAATTAAAACAGAACTAGAAACCATTGCTTTAAATGAAATTATTCACTCTCGAGATCAACTTATTCCTTAGGAAAAGAAAAAACTATAGAAAATAAATAAAAATCATAATAACAAGCTTGTGAAAGAATGAACAAATACCTCATTGTTGAAGTTTTGCAACTTCGGGTAGTCATTCTTCGTAATAAAATACAAAGAAAACCATTGAAGAAGAATCCAGAAAGCACAAGAAGAAAATAGAATACAAGAAGATCAAGTCGGTTCTATTGAAGCATTGAAGGAGCACTTGTAAAAGAAAAAAAGAAAAAAAGTTAAAAGACAAAAAAATGGCATGTCGGCCCTGCCAGTAAAATAAGGTGACTTCACTAGTATAAATAAAGGCAAGTTCATTTCATTATTAAACATCACTCACAATCTATCCTTAATAAGTGAACAAGTTACACTTGTAGTTGCAATTGCCAGTTGTAGTTTGCATTTGCAGTTTGAGTTGCAGTTGCCAGTTGTAGTTGCAGTTGCATTTACAGTTGCAGTTGTAGTTGCTTCGTGCCAGTTGCATGTTGTAGTGCCAGTTGTCAGCTACCAGTTGCGCTATATTTGTCCAGTGATGCACCATGCTTGATGGTTCTTCTTCACACTAGGGTGCAACTTTCTATGTGCTTGGATTCTTCATTTTTTCTGGTGATGTATTTCTAAATTTGGATTAAATTTCTTCTAAAGAAAAATTTGTTGGGTTTTTCTCCCGAGTTCGGGTTTTCCTAGGATAAATCTTGTGTCTATTGTGCATGGCTATCTCCCTGTGATTTTGTTATTTCCATTGCAGTTTTATTTCAGTTCAAACTTTTAGTGTGTAATTATTCTATGATAATAGTGGCATTAAAAGTTGTTTGAAATCATAAGGTAATAATTATCAAATATGGAAATTAGAAAAAATCAACATGGTATCAAAGCTTTGTTGAGATTTCTGGGTGAACATGAAATTTGTCACTGCACATTTTTTTTTGTCAAGATCGTTGAGCACTTGTTGGAAAATCATTGGGACTAACTCCAACACAGAGCAACTCTCCTTTCCCCAACACAGTTAGTGGTGCTCTCAGACTGACATTCTGTCAAATTTGAAATTTTTATTTTTTTCAGGCTCATTGACATTTTCCTGGACATTGAACCTTATGTTTCACATTTTGTGATTTCTTCATGTACTGATGGAATATTGTCTAACAGTTGGAAGAAGTGGTGGTGATGTCTCCTATAGTGTATGACAACTTGAAATCAAATGGAACAACAACAACAAGACTCTAGGTTTGCATATCAAGTTTTATATTTTATATTGTTGCATCTTAAGTAAATGTTGTAATTGGGACAACAATTTTTAGAGGTCTATTATTGCTGAGTATTTTTTCTATCAAATGCCTAATAACACTTGAATATTGTTAGTACGATGATCATTACCTAAATTCTCATTGTTTAGTACTAATGATGCACTTATTTACAAAATGAAATTGATCTCTTCTAGGAGATGTTCTTGGTTGTTTTATTTGTCCCATGCAGGTTACCTTGTAAATTCCATGGAGATATTATTGTTTTGTTCTGGGCAGGTTATCGTGGAGGAATGATTGGTAACAACATTGTAGAAGTGTTGTTCTTGTTCTTAATCTTGTTTCTTGTTCTATGAAAGTCATAGGTGATAGCTCCGAGAAAGAGTTATAGTGAGAGTTGTGCGTGTTCCTGTTCTTGTTCATATTCTTGTTCATGTTCTGATCAGGTCATAGGTGATAGCTCGGAGAGGGAGATATAGTGATGGTTGCAGGTGGAAACATGTTAGATGGTCTCTGGTTTGAGACATGGAGTAGACTATCCAGACATGGATTTGTGGACATAAAAATATACATCCATGTACCAAAGGAGAAGAGGACGAAGTTATAACCTTCTGCAAAGAAGGGTACCTTTGTGGGATACAAAGAGTCTCATATGGAGATTGATAGAGAGGAGCAAGAGGCTCTAAAGGATGACTGTACAGATCCCTCTATTCCAATTTTTCATCCTTCATACTATCAGGAGGAGTTAGTAGATCCATTAGAGCCAATCGATCTACCTAGAGATGTTGCAGTGACTAGGAAGAGACCAGCATGGATTTGTGACACTTTGCAAGATGAAAAGAAGCATGAAGCTCCCAATGATACTTCTAGGGAGCGAAAACGACCTCTGAGGTTCTTGAGTTATATGGCATTGATCAATCACATCATTGATTCCAAGCCTTCTAGGAGGAGCAGATGGCTCCACCAGTGGTGAGGTAGGTATCCCCACCAAGTACTAGCTCAAAAGGAGTCAAGAGATTATAGGGAGTCAACCCTCAGGATCTAGTAGGGAGGAGAAGCCTCCCATGACTATTCATAGGAGATCAAACTTCAAAGGAGGTCACCAAGTGCAAAGGGAGAAAATGGCTCTAGATATTGTACAGACTCAGAGGAATCATGTGGACTCAGAGTGAGTATGATCTCAGAGAGAGTCGGTTGGCTCAAACAGAGAGACAATCATTCAGATAGAGTTCCCCCTCAAATTTAGGTGAGAGAGAGAGAGACATCTTCCAGGGATGACATACAAGTGTCATGATTTGATGAGGTATGATAGAAGCTTCAGAGGAAGGAGGCTTCTAGGAGATGTGAGACCTCCTGAGAGGATCCACTTGTTTCAGTAGACCTTGCTACAATGATAGAGGATGAATCTATTCAGGAGGACTGGGGTATGGATTTTGTCTCAGTAACAGCGGAAGAAGCCAAGGAGGCAAATGGACAGCAAGGTTCGCTTCAGTGACAGAGGGAGTTGGCCTCAAAGCTTGAGGTGGAGGATCTTGGCCAGACGTATTATTAGTATTATAAGTTTGACAGAGACTAGATGAGATCTTCCTTAGTCAGGGGATATTGATGAGGTTCGATATGATGGACTACAAGTCCATGACTACACCTATGGAGAAAAATTTGAAGAAGTTGAGTGATTCTATTTCATATTCATATTTGGTGGATCCCACTATGTATGGGAAGTTGATTGGATCCTTGATGTACTTGGTTAACACCAGGCTGGATATTTTCTTTGCAGTGAGCACCTTAAGCTATTTTATGGTAGAGTCGAGACACTACCATTGGGTTGTAGCAAAAGCATGTGTTGAGGTACATGCATGGTACAATTGGATATGGCCTCAAATATGTCTCAGGTTGTGAAGTGAGGCTACAGGGGTATACAAATTTTGAATGGGAAGGGAGTGCAATAGACAGATTGACCACCTTCAGGTGCTTCTTCAGCTTGGGATTAGTTATGATTTCAGGAAAGCAGGTTTATGTAGCACTCAATATAGCAGAGAGAGAGTGTATCATAGTCATTATCGCAAGTCGTAAAGAAATATGTCTTCAAAAGCTTATTACAGTACTTCATCCGAGACATGATGCAGAAAGGGAGCAATGAAGCTCCAGTACATATCCATAGATGAGAATATTGCATGGTTATCTCTCAGTGATTTTGTTATTTCCGTTGCAGTTTTATTTCAGTTCAAACTTTTAGTGTGTAATCATTCTATGATAATATTGGCATTAAAAGTTGTTTGAAATCATAAGGTAATAATTATCAAATCTGGAAATTAGAAAAAATCAACATGGTATCAGAGCTTTGTTGAGATTTGTCGGTGCACATGAAATTTTTCACTGCACATTTTGTTTTTTCAAGCTCGTTGAGCACTTGTTGGAAAATCATTGGGACTAACTCCAACACAGAGCAACTATCCTTTCCCTAGCGTAGCTAGTGGTGCTCTCATACTGACATTCTTTCAAAGTTGAAATTTTTAATTTTTTTAGGCTCATTGACATTTTTTTGGACATTGAACCTTATGTTTCAGATTTTGTGATTTCTTCATGTATTGATGGTGTATTCTCTAATAGTTGGAAGAAGTAGTGGTGATGTCTCGTACAATGTATGACAACTTGAAATCAAATGGAACAACAACAACAAGACTCTAGGTTTGCATATCAAGTTTGATATTTTATATTGTTGCATCTTAAGTAAATGTTGTAATTGGGACAACAGTATTTAGAGGTCTATTATTGCTGAGTATTTTTGCTATCATATGCCTAGTAACACTTGAATATTGTTAGTACGATGATCATTACGTAAATTGTCATTGTTTAGTATTAATGATGCACTTATTTACAAAATGAAATTGATCTCTTTTGGGAGATGTTCTTGGTTGTTTTATTTGTCCCATGCAGGTTACCTTGTAAATTCCATGGAGATGTTATTGTTTTGTTCCAAGCAGGTTACCGTGGATGAATGATTGGTAAAAACATTGTAGAAGTGTTGTTATTGTTCTCAGTATCGTTTCTTGTTCTAGGAAAGTCATAGGTGATAGCTCCGAGAAAGAGCTATAGTGATGGTTGTATGTGTTCCTGTTCTTGTTCGTATTCTTGTTCTTGTTCTGATCAGGTCACAGGTGATATCTCGGAGAGGGAGCGATAATGATGGTTGCAGGTGGAAACATGTTAGATGGTCTCTGGTTTGAGACATGGAGTAGACTATCTAGACATGGAGTTGTGGATATGACAATATACATCCATGTACCGAAGGAGAAGAGGACGAAGTTAGAACCTTATGCAAAGAAGGGTACCTTTGTGGGATACATAGAGTCTCATATGGAGATTGATAGAGAGGAGAAAGAGGCTCTGAAGGATGACTGTACATATCCCTCTATTCCAATTGTTCATCCTTCATACTATCAGGAGGAGTTAGTAGATCCATTCGAGCCAGTGGATCTACCTAGAGATGTTGTAGTGACTAGGAAGAGACCAGCATGAATTCGTGACACTTTGAAGGATGAAAAGAAGCATGAATCTCCCAGTGATACTTTCAGGGAGAGCAAACAAACTTTGAGGTTCTCGAGTTATATGACATTGATCAGTCACATCATTGATTCCAAACCTTCCAGGAGGAGCAGGTGGCTCCACAAGTGGTGAGGCAGATAGCCCCACCAAGTACTAGCTCAAAAGGACTCAAGAGCTTATAGGGAGTCATCCCTCATGATACAGTAAGGAGGAGAAGCCTCCCATGACTATTCATCGGAGATCAAACTTCAGAGGAGGTCACCAAGTGCAGAGGGATAAAATGGCTCTAAATATTGTACAAACTTAGAGGGAGTCAAGTTTCAAAGGGATCATGTGGACTCAGAGTGAGTATGATCTCAGAGAGAGTCAGTTGGCTCAGACGAAGAGTCAATCATTCAGATAGAGTTCCCCCTCAAATTTAGGTGAAAGAGAGAGACATCTTCCAGGACCGACATACAAGTGTCATGATTTGATGAGGTATGATAGAAGCTTCAAAGGAAGGAGGCTTCTAGGAGATGTGAGACCTCCTGAGAGGATCCACTTGTTTCAATAGACCTTGCTACAATGATAGAGGAGGAATCTATTCAGGAGGACTCAGGTATGGATTTTGTCTCAGTCACAGAGGAAGCAAACTGGACAGCAAGGTTCGCTTCAGTGACAGAGGGAGTTGGCATCAGAGTTTGAGGTGGAGGATCTTGGCCAGATGTATTATTAGTATTATAGGTTTGACAGAGACTATATGAGATCTTCCTTAGTAATGGGATATTGATGAGGTTCGATATGATGGACTACAAGTCCATGACTACACCTATGGAGACAAAATTGAAGAAGTTGAGTGATTCTATTTCATATTCATTTTTTATGGATCCCACTATGTACAGGAAGTTGATTGGATCCTTGATGTACTTGGGTAACACCATGCTGGATATTTTCTTTGCAGTAAGCACATTGAGCTAGTTAATGGTAGAGTTGAGACACTACCATTGGGTTGTAGAAAAAGGATGTGTTGAGGTACATTCATGAGATAGTTGGATATGGCCTCAGATATGTCTCAGGTTGTGAAGTGAGGTTGCAGGGATATACAAATTCTGAATGGGAAGGGAGTGCAATAGACAGATTGACCACCTTGGGGTGCTTCTTCATCTTGGGATTAGTTATGATTTCAGGAAAGCAGGTTTCTGTAGCACTCAATACAACAGAGACAAAGTATATCATAGCCATTATCGCAAGTCGTAAAGCAATGTGTCTTCAAAATCTTATTGCAGTACTTCATCCGAGACATGATGCAGAAAGGGAGCAATGAAGCTCCAATACATATCCATAGATGAGAATATTGCAAACATTCTCACCAAACCTTTGTCGAAGGAAAAGTTTGAATACTTCAGGGACAAAATTTGCATGATGCAAACTGTCTCCCTCACTAAGAGGGAGTGTTGATGATTTGCATCATTTGGAAGATATTCACAGGGGTTTACTTGTCTCCAAGGCATAGTCTTTGAAGGACATAAGACTTGAGGTGATGTTGTTTCTCCAGGAGGAAGCATCGGGCATCATTCTCCCAGGATTGGTAGTTTAACCAGTGGAGAATGACAAAGTCGCTTACAGGGGTTTACCTATAAGTAACACTCACTCACAAGGGTGTAATTATGGACGTGAGTGGCCAAATGTGTAGTCTTCAGGATAGAATACTTGAGGTGCTAGTATTCCTCCAGTGTGTGGTTGCATCGGGTGTCATTCTCCCAGGATTGGTGATTTAACCAATGGATAATGACACATTCACTTACAAAGGTTTACTTGTAAGTGACACTCACTTCTAAGGGTGTAATTATTTTGGTTAGTGGCCCAAGTAAGCATCGAGCGAACCTTCTCCTATATTGGGATGCAAACCAATGGAGATAGGGTACATTTATCACAAGGGTGTACTTGTGATAAATGGGCCCAGGCGTATTCCTTACTTACAGGGGTTTACATGTGGACTCAAGGTGCTTTAGGTGCTTCCATGTGTTATATAGCATCATATGTCACTCTCCTTGGATTGGTGGTTTAACCAACGTAGAATGGCATATTCACTCATAGGGGTTTACCTATGGTGACATTCACTCACAAGGGTGTACTTGTGGAAGTGAATGGTCTAGGTGTGGTCTTCATTGAGACCCGAGGTGCAAGACACAGTTGTATGGAGATGAATCATCAACATGGCTCATGAAGAAACTTCTCTATGATAGAATAAATCCAAGTATGAATATTGTCTCCCTCATTGAGAGACAATGTTAAAGTTTTGCAACTTCGGCCAGTCATTCTCCATAAGAAAATACAAAGAAAACCATTGAAGAAGAATAGAGAAAGCACAAGAAAAACATAGAAGACAAGAAGATCAAGTTGGCTCCATTGAAGCATTGAAGAAACACTTGTTAAAGCAACAAAATAAATAAAATAAAGTTAAAAGATAATAAAAAAATGACAGGTCGACCTTGCCAGTAAAATAAGGTGACTCGACTAGTATAAATAAAGGTGTTAGGTACCTAACCTCCCTAACCCCTCACATAGGTAGAATAATATAATTCCATGTAATAAAGGACAATATTAATAAGTCCTATCAATAAGTAAGAATAAGTCAAATGTAAGAAGACCTAATAGAAGCTTTTGCTTCTAGAAGGTGTTATCAGATTAATTAGTAAATGCGAACATAAATTGATCTCCCTAGATTCCATAGGAAACTAGAACAAAACAAAACAGAATGCACACTTCGCCTTAAACTTCATCATCATATGAACTAGTTTAATGGGTTACAAGTGGCATATTGATCCAGTTGGATATCGGTGGCCACCCACCTTTTCCAACTGGCTCAAAATAGTTTTCTGGAAATTTTGGTAATTTCCTATTTTTAGCAGTTTTCACTTTCAGAGTCGTTTTGAGGCCCTAAACGATGTTTTTTGGGAAAAAAAGTTTGAAATATCCAAGTTCCTTCTATGTTGAGACTAAAATGAATTTCCTTGACGATACCTTTCCAACGGGCTATCATACGCCAAAAACGAAGATTGTATGCAAAAGTTACGACCCCAGGAAGTTGATGTACTAACTTACCCAAACTGGGCCCACATGACTTTTGGCGCTTCATCTCCTAGGGTTAGGTTTTTGGATGTCTAGGGTTTTTGTCATTCCTGCTTATGGTAAAAACTCCTTCAGAGCCTTATTGTAATTTCTTCTTGCGAATGAGCACAGTCGTCACATCTCTTCTCAGACATAAGCCGCCACCATTCCAACAAGATTGTTTCTGCTGCCTTTTACAGTTTCAGCTTATTTCATTATTGAATAGAAAACCAGTTTTATTGTATCTCTGTTATTTTGTGTTAAAAACCTGCTAATAATCTGTATTCATTTTGTTTTGCTCATAAAATCTGGATATGTGGTATCAGAGCGGTCTGCTCCTTGTCGTCTTAATGCATGCCCCAACGAGGTTGGAGTACAAAGAGTTGGGTCTTGAGCTTGTTTCTCTTGAGAACAAAAGATCTCGCATGCCCAAGCGACCTCTCATGGCAGGAAAAAAGAAATATGACGGGACAGGAGATCCTTTCAAACTGTTGATTGAGGAATCCCTTATCCAACAGAGGAACGAGATGATGGATAGTTTCGCGCAAATCCTTTGGCGGCTACCAACAGGCGACGGATATTCTTCGAGCGAAGGCGTTTCCCCCTTCAAGGTGCAAATAAACTTCGATATTCCTATATTTAAAGGTCAAATAGATGCAAATGTTGTAGACAAGTGGTTGAATCTGCTAGAAGGGTATTATTCTGTCCATAACTTTTCGAGTAGAGAAAATATTACTTTTGCGCTCCTTAAAGTCGTTCCCCATGTCAAAGATTGGTGCGAAGCTTTCTGTGAACAAAAGGAAACAGAGGAACCCTCATTATTTACAGTCATAGCCACCTGGGAATCCTTCAGGGATGTTATTAAGGAACAATACTACCCTGTTGGAAGTTATGACGACTTGTATACTAAATGGACCACACTGCTGCAAGAAAGAGACCAAGCAGTGACAGATTTCACAAATATCTTCCATACCTTGGGCACCAAGTTGGGTATCAAAGATTCAGAGTGACATCTGGTGCTCAAGTATCGCAATTCTCTGCATAGATACATCCAGACCGAAATGGAATTTATGGACATCTCATCCTTGGGCGCGGCCTACCGATATGTCGTCAAAATCGAGTAGAAACTCAAACAAAAGACGCGGCAATTTGGGCATGTGAACCCTGGACAACAAAAGCTAGGAAAGGCTGACCTCAACCCTAGGAATAAAGGAAAGAGAAAAGATGGATAGTATCAGGACAACCAGTCCAAGCCGCAAGCAAAGAAGGACATCAGAAACACAAAGAAAGATATTGGGAAGTAGTGTGACTTCCATAAGATCCCTTGGCATAACACTGTTGATTGTTGCTCAAAGCAGTCGTTGTTGGCTGAAGTGAACGCCTCTAAATCCGGTGTGGATTCTGACTTTGAGCCAGAACTAGAAAGGGGAAGACGGATCATTGACGTGAAACCCAGTGCCACCGTTGCTACCACCAGGCTCCAGCCTGGTGAACTAGACAAGCGAGAAGAAGGAGAGCGCCTCTTCCATTCACAGATGTGGGTAAAAGGAACCCCGTTGCACTTCATCGTTGACAGCGATAACCAGAAGAACCTCATCTCAGTAGAGGTCATCAAGCAGCTGACCCTGCCCACAACGTGGCACCCACAACCCTACACCATTGGATGGCTCCGCCAAGGAAGCGATCTTCGCTTCAGCCAATAGTGTCGATTGTCGTACGACATCAAGCCCTTCAAAGATGAGGTATTGTGTGATGTTGCTCCTCTCGAAGTTTGTGATGTTCTTTTGGACCAACCTTATTTATGGAAATGTCATGATGTATATGAGTCTAGGCCTTGTAGTGTTATTATTACTTTGAATGGGAAATTGTACAGGATACCCGAGACAGTCCCACCTAGTGTTATTTCTTTGATCTTTGCTAAGAAATGCAGGAAGGTCATCTCTCAGACGGGGAAGTTTGTCTTCTTTGTGATTCGCTCACAAAATAAGAGAAAGATCACAGCCACATCCAGGGTCTCTGCGACCAACCTCTCAACACAGCAGAAGCAAGTAGATAAGGTCGTGAAAGAATACTCGAATATCTTTTCCTCACCTACCGGGGTACCTCTGCACTGCCAGGTCAAGCACCCCATCAATCTGACCCCCGACGCACCACTGCCCAATGGGCTAGTCTATCGGTGCTCTATATTAGAGAATGAGGAGATCAAGTGACAAATCCAAGAACTGCTCCACAAAGGGCACATCCCCCCAGCTCATCACCTTGCGGGAGCACAATCGTGATGGTATGCAAGAAAGATGGAACCTGGTGTCTCTACATTGATTACCAGGCTCTGAATAAAATCACAGTCAGAAATCGGTACCCGATTCCCGGAATCGACGACCTCCTTGATCAACTCACGGGGGCCAAATACTTCAGTAAGATTGATCTGAAGTCTAGCTACCACTAGGTCTCGATAGAACACAAAGATGTATGGAAGACCGCCTTCAAGTCAAAGGAAAGCCTTTTTGAATGGTTGGCCATGCCCTTTGGTTTGACAAATGCTCCGGCCAAATTCATGAGGATGATGGACGATATCTTGCGACCATTCACCAATACTTTTGTAGTGGTGTATCTGGATGACATTCTCGTTTACAGCAAGACTTGGGTCAGACACTTGCAGCATATTCAACAGGTTTTGCACACCCTGCGGCAGCACAAGTTATACGCCAACTTGGAAAAATGCTCCTTCGGCATGGACATGGTCCATTACCTGGGCTACATCATTTATCAGCATGGTGTACATGTGGATCTAGCCAAGATCCAAGTCATTTGTGACTGGCGAACCCCAACCACACTCACAGAACTTTGGAGCTTCTTAGGTCTTGGCAATTTCTACCACAGGTTCATGTTGGGATTATCCCATATTGCATGGGCCCTTAGCCAAATAACCAGGGGTGGTGGTAAGGCAAAATTTGTGTGGGGCCAGTCCCAAAAACAAGCGTTCGATGATTTGAAGCAGCGCTTGTGCTCATCCCCAGTACTTTTACTACCAGACCTACAACATCCCTTTGAGATCAAGACAGATGCTTCAGACTATGTTGTGGGCATCGTTCTCACTCAGCATGGCCACCCCGTGGCCTATCATAGTGAGACACTATTCGATGTTGTTCATAAGTACCCTACTTACGACAAAGAAATGTACTCCATTGTGCAAGCTTGCCGCTAGTGGAGACATTACATTCTTAGGAAGGAGACAGTCATCCACACTGATCATAAGCCATTGTAGTTCATGCAGACACAAGGAAATTTGCAGAATGACCGCCATCAAAAGTGGTCCACATACTTGCAGCAATTCCACCTCAACATCAAGTATAAAACATGAAGCACCAATCGCGTCATTGATTGCCTAAGCAGACCGCCAGTTGCAGCACTCACCACAGTGCTAGACTCTTGTCGCCATAATACCTCTGGATGGCCCCAACTCTATGAGGGAGACCCGGACATCGCCACCACCTACCAAATGTTGGGTGCAAATGTAGTTGTCAATAATTTCCATCTTTAGGATGGGTTTCTATGTCGTCTGGGCCATATCTGTGTTCCATCAAGCGAGCGAAGCTGATCTGGGAAGCCCACTACAGTCGGGTGGCAGGACACTTCAGCGTCGAAAAGACAGTGGCAATGCTACAGAAACATTTCTACTGGTCGAAACTTCGACAGTAGTCAGGAAGTATATCAGGTCCTGCAATGCATGTGCTATTGCAAAACCGACCACTAAGAAACAGGGCCTTACACCCCTCTTCCTACTCCTGACAGGCCATGGGAATCCATCTCAATGGACTACATGTCGGGCCTCCTGTCCACCAAGCGGGGAAATGACTGTGTTTTTGTGGTTCTTGATTGCTTTTCTAAGATGGTGATTTTGGTTGCCTACAAGAAGAGCATCACAACAGAGACCACTGCCAAGCGCTTCTTTGAACGAGTCTAGGTACATTTTGGACTCCCACAAACCATTGTCTCATATCGAGACAGTCGATTTCTCAGCACATTTTGGTCGAGCCTCTGGTCACTGCTGGACACCAAGCTCACCAAATCCATGGCCTTCCACCCCCAGACAGATGGCCAAACCGAGGTCGTAAATCGAATGATTGTGCATATCCTTCGCATGTATAATTCAAAGCACCCTCGCACATGGGATGAGAGCCTTCCCTATGTCCAACATAGCTACAACTGAGCCCTGCATAGCTCAATTGGCCACATCCCCTTTCAGGTGGGGTTGGGATTCCAACCATTGGGTCCAATAGATGTTGCACTTCCCCTTGCGGTCACCTCGACCAACTCATCTCCTGCTCCAACTGAAGCTGACAAAGCCACCTGGTTCATTGAGCGGATCTAGCACATCTGCCAACAGGTTCAGGATATCCTACAGAAGTTCAATGACAAGTACAAACAACACCATGATCAACATCGGGTGCCACATAAGTTTCATGTGGGCGACAAAGTTTGGTTGCACTTGCAGAAAGAACGCCTTACAGGACCCTATAAGAAGCTTCGCCCACTCTGTTATGGGTCGTACACCATCACCAAGGTCGTGGGGGATAATTCTTTTGAGCTCAACATTCCTCATTTCCTTGGCCTGCACCCAATGTTCAATGTGGATCTTCTTCGCCCTTATTTCCCACCATTATTGGACACCTCAGAAGTAGCAGAACAACTGACAACAACAGAGCTCAACCATGACTGCATACAACAGGAATCCAATGATCAGATTGTGGACACATAGATCAAGGGCACTCGACAGCAAGGGATCCAGCTTTATCAAGTCGTCAAAGCAGGGCAACTCTTGCACCAAGGCAAGTGGCTCACTCGGGGCCAAATTCAACAGAAATTTCCTCATCTTATGGGGGACCTCAACGCAATGGAGAGAATTTCTTCCTAAGGAGGGAGGATTGATCCAGGTGGATATCGGTGTCCACCCACCTTTTCCAACTAGCTCAAAACAGTTTTCTAGCAATTTTGGTAATTTACTATTTTTAGCAGTTTTCACTTCTGGAGCCGTTTTGAGGCCCTAAACGATGTTTTTTGGGAAAAAAGGTTTGCAATATGTATATTTCTTCGATATTTTTCCTATAATGAATCTCCTCGACGATACCTTTCCAACGAGCGATCGTATTCCTAAAACGAAGATTGTATGCAAAAATTACAACCTCGAGAAGTTGATGTACTAACTTGCCCAAACGGGGCCCACGTGACTTTTGGCGTTTCATCTCCTAGGGTTAGGTTTTTGGATGTCTAGGGGTTTTGGCATTCCTGCTTATGGTAAAAATGCCTTCATAGACTCATTGTAATTTCTTCTTGCGAATGAGCGCAGTCGTCACATATCTTCTCAGAGATAAGCCACCACCATTCCAGCAAGTTTGTTTCCGCTGCATTTTACAGTTTCAGTTTATTTCATTATTGAATAGAAAAACAATTTTATTGTATCTCTGTTATTCTGTGTTAAGCACCTGTTAATAATTTGTATTCATTTCGTTCTGCTCATAAAATCTAGATCACATACCTTTTAAATGACGTTTGTCCCCGCTAGCATCCTCTTTGTAGCTCCTTCCTTGAGTTTGCAGGATAGTAAGCCTGTCTAAGAATCACAAACCAACAAAGAAGGGAAAACAAAGATGCATGTATTCTAATGAAATCTATGTATATGATCAAGGAATTATTCAATATAAGACAAGATGCTTATATAGAGAAGAAATACATTATTGTATTAAGTGAATAGAAAGTGGAGAATATAACCCATGCCTTGATGTTGCAAGGTCCCCTTTCGATGGCTCTTTGCTTCAACACACACACCTTTGCTCCAATTCCTTAAATGAAGAAGATCTACAATCTGACTTGAAGAACTAAAGCAAAGCTCTCAAGCATAATCTGAAGTAGAACTCTCCAAACAATTCTTAGCCTATTAAACCTTAGCCTTTTCCATGAGAGATCCCTCTTTATATAGTGTGAAGGAGAGATGGATGAAGAGATTAGGATGATTGCACCAAATCAGAGAAGCGAGTAAGATCCAAACTGATCGAATGCCACCTCATCTTCTAGAAGATTCCCTTCTAGAACATTCGTGAAATTTGATTTTTCCCATGCTTTAAGCATCGCCGCACCTTATGCACAAGCAGCATGCGACGATGTCGCAGTCTAGGTATAGTACAGAGTGCGACGATCAAGCATCATCACACCCCATGCATATAGCAGGGTGCGACGACCTTCCTTCATATGGTTTTTGGTAGAGGAAAGCAAATCACTTTTCCCATGGAGAAAATCTCTTTTAATATTTTTAGGGAACATGAACACATGTTTTCAGGTGATCACCGAGGAGACCAAAATAATGTGTAACAGAATGTCCCCCAAAGTATAAAGTTGGAACTCGTGATAGCTGAAATACTTTCTAGAATGTGTGTGTCGAAAACAAGGAGTGCATCAATCAGGAACCTGCAAACAAACAAGCATCTGCATAATATCATACCATTTTTGAGGTAGGAATTCCCATGCTCAAACTACAAGTGACTCTAATCATAAGTGTCAAGTGAGTCATGGCCACTAAACATACATCGTGGATCCATGTCATCATGATTCAGCATAGCCACCAGGAATACATTGTGGATCTATGCTCTAAAAGAAATCAAATTCGGACATATCCACGAGACATACAAAGTGGATCTATGTGTCAGTACTAATTCATAAATACTTTGTCGCAACCTAGACCGAAATGATAAGATCTAGGGTCTTCATTTCCATCGTCTCTAAGTACGAATATGTCCATGTGATTATAGGTGTTGAAGTCAAACATGGTAGAAACCACTTGATTATCAGTCATTAATGAAAACCGTTAACAAGTGCGAGGGAAATCACCATTGATGTCGATGACCCCCAAGGTACCTCAGTACAATCCAACGAATGTGAATAATTGAGTTGAATTCGAACACTCGATAGAATCTTCCAATCAGGGTTCAATGATGTGAACCCATTGTTGAAAGCAAAGAGACCTACCATTGAGGCATGTAGGCTCTAAGGTACTAAATGATTTCTAAGTCTTGTTCCCGGATAATGAGTTGAAGTCGACAGGAAAAGACTCATCACAAGAGGGCCTTGATGTATCCCCCATCAATGACACGAAATATGTAACAGATTTGAGGTAGATCAGAGTATGAAGTGATTTGAAACTGACACAGGGAAGGCCGACATGGTAGAAAATTTATAAATGCAGATGGCCAACTCGATAGAAGGCTCATTTAGGTTGGACTTCTCTTGAACATATGAACGACACAACAATAGTCTTGGCAGCATTCACTCAAGGAGGACCCAACATATAAACTTTTGGATGGTCAAACGAGAGACAAATGGATTTCCCAACTCGGATACAATGATGAAGGGGGGTGTCATGTTCAAGAGCGACTATTACTGCCACTAACACAAATACAAAGACACATTTCTTTCCCAATTTGCCCCTGCCATTTCTGGCGAGTACCTCTCTATTTTTACGCAAGCTTCAGGAGGATAACATATGCTTGTATATGTAATCTCATCATTCGGACGAGTCTCTCAGAGTATGTTTAAAAAACCCTAAGAAGGACTGGTTCGATCTTGTATGGGTCTTTCGATGCTTGTTTAATGAGTCCAAGGAAAGAAAACTCAAGGGTTTTTTAATTTTAGAGAGTCTGAAAAACACTTAAAGAGAACTCTATCAAGTCATTTTTCATAAACTAATCTGATGAGACCGAAAAAGCGATAACCTACTGCCCATCAGATGTTTTCTTCAAATACTTTTAAGAACGTGAAAAGAACAAGGTCGCTCGACAATCTTTTCATTTTTAAAGAGTGTGAAAAGAGCTTAAAGGATACTCCATTATCTTCGTTTTTCGTGTTTACCAATACGAGTTCAAAAAAAATGACAAAAGACTACTCGATTACATTCTCACGGTTTCACGAGTGTGAGAAAGAACTAAGACTCTGCTCGGAGTTTTTCCTAAAAAACCCTAAAAGGATCTATACATGCGACAAATATAAAAACAAACCAAAAAAGTGGACACTTGTTCCAATGTCTCACCTATAGACTTTTTCAATCTGCAAAACTCAATCACTTGTAAAGTTGTTAGGACTTTAGCGTTTGGATAAAGCATAAAGATAATATAATATGCAAATGAAAAGTGATAAAAGTCAATAAGATAGGTAACAAACCACATTTTACCATTTCATTTGTAACTTTTCCCAAATATTGCTCCAAAGCCCTTTTTCACCTTGATTTCAATTGTTGATTGGGGAGTGCACAGTGAATCATTTCATGAATCATCTCCGCAAAAGAGGTAATCTCCATCTCCTTCAACCTTTCATGGTTTCAAAATTGATTTTCATTGGTTAAATTTATGTTTTGGGTTGATTTTTTAGGGGTTACCCTCGCGTTGAGGTCGTTGCAGGTACCCTATATCGGGAACCGCGATGATCTAGGATCGTCGCAAGTGACCCTATTGGTAGGGTGTGACGACGTCGCACTGTGTGAATGCACAAGCCTGCGATGACCGCAACCCAGAATTTAAAAAGATGAACCCAACAAGGGAAAACCCCCGGGAAAGAAATTTATGTTTCTAATCTCATCTTATGGTTCCTTGGCAAGTCTTCCTTGGTCAAGATGTTGGAATGGCGCGAACGAGAGCACGAAGAAGAAGACTACTTCATCGGGAATGACTCGGGAAGAGTTATGGCCCTCCGACAGTGTGGGTTACTAAAATTCTTCAAGATTCAGGGCATGAAATCCCAATTGAGACTACTGGAATACTTGGTTCACATGTGGGATGTGAACGAGTTGGCATTTAATGTGGGCTCCCACACACTCACCATAGATATTGAGGATATATATTTCCTGACAGGACTTTCTCGTCGTGGTTCATGGGTGACACTTACAGGCAACAGGGGCAGAGGTGAGCCTATGAACTACTATGTCTGTCATCATTGTGTGTCGGGTACCAAGAAACATAGTGGTAAGGTAGCTATCAGGGATGTCCGAGATTTACCTTTGCGGACTATCCTCTATACTATTACTCGCATGGCAGGGAGTGCAGCTCCCCATATGGATTTACAGAGCCGTTTTCAGTATGCATTGGAATGTATGCAGCACAGAGTCTTCAACTGGTGCGAAGGGGTCCTAAAAAGCATGAAGAAACAACTTACCAAGTTCAGAAGTGGTGGGTTAAAACAATTTGGATATGGGTCTATTTTGGTATCCTTCTTTCTGGAGAGGGTCCCTGTCCTATGCTTGCAGGTAGAGTGGGGTATACCTGCTCCACATGATCTGAGGATGAAGAGGTGGGTAGATCTCATGGCCCGACATGGAGGTGATCACATCGTCAGGTATGACGATGTCTTCTTCCAATGGCTGAGGACTCAGTTTGTCATGGTCTAAGATTATGTGGATGTCGAGGTAGATTTTCATGGAGATTCGGACCTAGCTCTTCCCGAAGGTTCTCAGTGGGGGGACATAAGTAAGAAGGAAATTTTGTGTATATAATGTTTATGTCATTTTTAATGATTTAAATTTTTTGTGTGTTATTTATCCGATGACTAATCAAGTGCTCTTCAATATTGTAGATGTGGGACTTTATCGTCCTCCAAGTTCATCCCTGATCTAGAGGCAGGGAGAGAGAGTAGTTGTAGCAGGAGTAGTTATCGCAGATCTACAGGTCATAGAACATAACCTGGAGGGGTTGACCATGCATGTCCTTGATGCCACAGTGGAGGAGCTCCCTAGGCATTATCAACGCCACACAGTGGGTGTATCTGCATCCATCGGTCGACTGCTCCGTAGAGTAGCATGGGCAATCACTTGTTATAGCAAGCAACATCCTTGAGTCTCTTGTACATGAAGCTATGAGCTTCACAATTTTAATATTTTGGTCTTCGGACAAAAACATTTTTTGTAAACTTTTATCATTTTGAATATGAGGCTCCTACTGGCTTACTTTGTTTTATGTATAAAAATGTGATTGGATTTTATAAATGTCTCAAATGTCTGTCTAACACATAATTAGCCAATGCATGTGTTAATGTATTTAGACATCTAGGAATGTGTTGATATTCAATGTAATCAAAATGACGTTCTAAGAGGCGAATTCGTAAATATACCCTTAACAAAGTAGGACTCTGGATGGAATAAATGTTACTCAACTGTAGTACTACTAATTGTGAATCGAATCGTACAATAAGATTATGGATTCCAAGTGAAATAGTGTCAGTCAATAACTTGATAACTACATTGTATTCTGCGATATTGTTAGTTGCAAAACCAAGGCATACACCATGTAGACTGATTAATTCATTCATAGGTGCATAGATTGTCCAAGCAACAGATGCTAAGTTTTGAGTACTGCGACTAACGCCATCAATGAAGCCAATATAGGGTAACGAAGACACCGACATCTGGAAACCAAGCACAACACAAGGTAAGCAGTCGAAAGGTGGAACCAAAAATGAAAAAGTACATAAGAGTATGATACACTAAAAATACACACCACTTATGCAAAAATGATTTAAGCATAGTACTTCTTCAAGTAAAGCCCATTTCTGGGTTCAGTAAAGGGATTCCATCATAATCTACCAGCTCATAAGCCCCTTTCTCCAACACTCGTTTCACAATATAAGGACCCTACCACATGGGCTTGAATTTAGAGGGCCCTTAACAAATCACGATCTTGCTCGTAAAGAAGGACTAGATCACCTTCAGTAAAAACACATGGTTTGACATGCTTGTCATATTGGACTTTAACACATTTTTTTTCCGAGTTTCAATGACTAAGGCTGCATGACGACGGGTTTCATCTAATTGCATCAAATACAAAATACGCTCCTCTTCAGCAAAGGTGTTAGGGAGAAGTTCGACGGCTAGTTTCAAAGATGGGATTTCACATTCAATCGGCAGAATTGCTTCGATACCATATACTAACTGGAAAGGTGTGAATCCCGTGGTAGACTTAACGGATGTCCGATAGGCCCATAATGTTGAGAACAACATTGTGTGCAAATTTGACTTATGAATTCCTACCATCCATTGAAGCATAGTAGTGAGAACTTTTTTAATTGCTTCAACTTGGCCATTGGCCTGCAGATAATAAGGGGTTGAGTTTTCATGGCGAAGACCCAACTTCTCAGTAAGTTTAGACAACATGAAATTCTGAAAGTGACTACCGTGATCAGTAATGATGACTTGAGGGACACCAAATCTAGTAATGATATGATTGAATATGAACAACACTGTAGTTTTCCCGGTATCAAATGTAGGCATCGCCTCGACCCATTTAGTGAAATAATCCACAACTACAGTAATGTATGCATGTCTCTCGGTTGAGTGAGGGTTACATGTCATGAAGTCAATTCCCCATTTAGCGAATGGACCAACGGAAACTACAGGGTGTAGAGGAGCAGGGTGAGATCGGACCTTGTTTTTGTAGGTTTGACAAGCATGGCATTTCTGGACGGCAGTAATGCAATCTTTAAACAATGAAGGCCAGAAATAATCAGCTCGTAAGATATTTTGGGCAGTGGCATACTCGAACATATGACCGCCACATGCTCCAAAGTGACAATCATTCAAAGCTTTCTCAGCTTCATCGTAGGTGAGACATCGTCAAAATACAAAATCAATGCCACGATGGTAGAGGGTATCACCGATAATGATGTATTGACGGGCTTGGTACCGGATACGATGACGATCTGTAATAGAAATATCAAGCCGAAAATTTTGGGTTTGGAGATAGATGATAATATATCTGTACCATATGTCATCAGAACTGATCAGAAAGAGGGATTTGTCAGCTAAGGAATCCTCTGCCACAATTTCTGTCTCAGTAGAGGGAAGGTCACATATCAATTCGGCAAAAACCAAAGACTTCTTTGACTTGGCGCGTTCAAACTCCAAATCAAACTCTTGGAGAATAACTATCTATTTAGAGTACTTGCCCCCCAACAATTGTCGAGTAAGGATATATTGCATGGGGTTGCAATAGGAAATGACTGTGGTTTTGCGTAATAAGATGTAGTGACGAAAACATTGAACAGCATGAACAGTTTCCAAGGACAATTTCTCCACATGTAAATATTTGGTTTTGGTAATCATGAGACTCCGACTCAAATAGTATATAACATGTTCATCGTGTGAATCATCCTCTTGGACTAAAACCATAGCAATGGTAGAGTCTAAAGTAACTAAGTACATGAAATAATCTCAACTATAGTCAAGTGGAAACATCAGTGGTGTACAGGTTAAGGCGAGTTTCAAAGCCTCGAAGGCTTTGTTTACAGTATCGACCCATACAAAATCGTAACATTTCTTGAGAAGCCAAGTAAATTCTTTCATTAATTCAACGTAGTTTGGAATGAATCGATGTAAAAAGTTTGCCTTCCCTTGCAAACTTTGGAGTTGGCGTAGCGTGGAAAGAGGAGGTAAATTGAGAATAGCCTCAACCTTCAAGGGGTCTACCCTAATCCCATGTATAGGCATGATAAAACCAAGAAGTCATCTGGACTCCACACTAAAAACACATTTGTGTGGGTTTAAACGTATGCGATAATAACGATAGCTTAGGAAAATGGTATGTAAATGTGTCGAGTGATCTTGATGACGCATAGAATGCGCCGATAGATTGTCTAGATAGGGTTTTATAATGTGCTTAATGTCATTAAAAGCATAAGCCATAGCACGTTGAAAAGTCGCACCAACATTTTTTAGACCAAAAGGTAGTTTTCGGTACGCAAAGGTTCCCCAAGGGTAAATAAAAGCAGTCTTATGTTGATCCATGGGTAAAATATTAATTTGATTATAGCTGGAGAAACCGTCCATCAAGGAGAAGATTTCACTACCGACACATTTGTCAACAATCTGGTCAACGAAAGGGGTTGGATAATTGTATTTGGGACAAGCTTTACTGATATCCCTATAATCTACACAAACGCGGATCATGCCTTGTTTTTTGTTTACCGGAACAAGATCAGATACCCAATCAGTCAAAACCACAGGATATACAAACCCAACTTTAAGAAGTTTTTCAACTTCAAGCTTAATAGCAGCAACTTTACGTGGATGTACTGGGCGAAGTCTCTGCCAAACGGGTTTAGCATTTGGGTGAGTCTTAATCTCATGCACAACAATATCAGGATCAATACCTGGCATTTCTTCATAACTCCAGGCTAAAACGTCACAAAATTCTTGAAAAGGGGCTTTATAAGTGTAGACCTTATCAGTAGAACTTTAGGCACTGATATGAACATTTTCCATGACCCCGGGTTTAATCGATATGTCAAGAGGAATGGTAGGTGAAATTTTACTCAAGTTCCCTTCATACAAAACATCGTTTGTTGACTCAGGAACATAATAAATAACAACAACGGTAGACAGAGTCGAAATCCGTTGGTAACTCTCTATGGTCTCACGTTCTAGGAAGAGAATAGAACGATGATGCCAATCGTCCCATGGAGTATCTTCTATAGACATAACCAACATGATCATCTCATCAGTAGGAAAGATCACGTGGAATGAATCAGGGGATGTATCACAAAGAGAAGGAGGAGAAAGGGTTGTCGATTGAATAGCTTGAAAAGCGGATTCCACCAGACTTAAAGGAATTATGTCACCGTAACAGAGATAATCACTAGAGTTAGGTGCTATCCACGGGTCATAAGACTCAGGGGTTTTACGAACAAAGGTAGAGATCATGTTAATCGAGGCAACAAAAGGAGGAGAAATATTGGGTGGTGGAATAGGAAAATTACCCATCAAGGTTGAATCTTTTAAAAGACCCACGTCGACATTCTCATAATCGGGAGGTGTTTTCAAAATAAAAGGTACATTGCTAGTACGCGAATCAGAATTAAAGAAGTCCAGTTGGTCGACAATAACGACCTTTCCTTGGTGCAGGAAACGTAACACACGGAAAAGGGTAGACACAACTCCACGCATGGAATCAATCCATCTACGACCAAGTAGAAGGTTATAATCAAGAGGTGCATCAAAGACCTCAACCCCGACATTGATTGCCTTACCTTCTAACATAATAGACAACGAAGGAAGAACACTGTAAGGTTTGAAACCTATACCATTAAAGGCCTTAAGAGTATTGTGTGACTCAGTAAGGGCAGGAGAGCCAATAGCTTTCCAACAAGTGACATACATAATGCAAGTTGAGGCTCCTTCGTCAATAACGATTTGACATATATTCTTATTTTCCACAACAACTTGGATTTGAAACGCTAATAGAGAAGGAAGCCTTGGAGTATGATCTTCCAAGTCAAAGATTATTAAATTAGTATCGATATGATCAATTTCGCCTATAGCCTTTAACAATACCTTACATTGAGTGGGATCACTTTGAAGGACTTCGAGAGTTGACATCGCGGAGGGTGCTTGCACAAGGTCTTCTACAATACTGTAGTTTTGGGAAGCACGTGTGTGAGGATTAAACAAAGACTTTTGAACAAAGCCCTTGGGAGGAGGATGAAGAATTGTATCTAGGCCCAGTCGTTTGAGATGAAGAGGACCGTTTGGAGGTGAAGTTGGGGGAGGAGGTTGAACCAACGAAGGTGGTAAATCATTAACTTTCTCTTTCGAAGGAGAATGATATTTGGGTCGAGTTGCGACTGCAACTTCGTTCTTCTTGGAGTCACCAGTACACATAAGCACATAAGATGAGGTAGAGGGAGAGGGTTGGTCATGAATGACCAATTGGGCCTACTGCTGAGAAGGAAACGATTGTGACAAGACGACATGTGTAGAAGGCCTTTCTCGCTACTTTGGATTGTGACATATTTGATCTAAGCGGAAGTGGCGTTCCAATAGGTTCTTGAGTGATAACCACATTTCCAGTAGAAACAGTCGTAGCTTGTGGGACCATGGCAGAGTGGGTAACCTGGAAGGGAAGAATTGAGTGAGAAGCAACCAACAATTGGTCTGAAACTGTGATGACATTACTGGTTGTGCTAGTAAAATGATCTAAAGGTACCGTATACGTAAAAAACGTCTCAGGCATTTGCGATGCCATAGGTTGATTAGATCTTGTTCCCGGTGTGTCAAAAATATTGTGTCCACAAGAAGTTCTCCAAATAGAACGGACAGGGACAGAGCTAAGATTAAAAATTTCGGCAGTGTGAACCGGGGTTCTAAATGATTCACTTTGAAAAAGTGGATCATCTACTCGAGACTTTGCGTTAGGTCCATTAGGTACTTCAATATTCTCGTCGACAACAAGTTCCCCCGATGAGTTCATCCGAAGCAAATGTGGATCTTTTATAACACTCAATAACGGATTTACAGGAGGTTTGAATCCCTCTAAAGAATTACAAATTCTGAATCCCTCTAAAGAATTCAAACTGTCAATCTCAGAGGCTACTTCATTATTGATTGCTCCCTCAGGAGAGCCCTCTGGTGAGTTAGGAAGCAAAGGGGGGTAACCATCCGAATATTCCATAGGTAGCCCTTGCATCCTACGTGAACAACAAAGGCCGATGTTTGTCGCACCAAATAAAGAACGAAACAAATCTATGGCCAACTAGAGAAACAAACAACACTCACTAATAAAATCTAGAAATCAAACCAAGCAAACAAACCTTTTTATTTCAAAGTCACTAATTGGTGATGAAATCCAACGTCGCGAAATCAAGACAAGGAGGGGCTGGGATAAAGCGGGTGGAAAAGTTATGTTGATGACCTGCTCAACGGACTTACACCCTAGTGCAAGCTCCCACACATAATCGTGGGTATACCCTCCAAGGAGCCCGAGTGAGTTTGGCCAATGTTGATTCCAAGTACCGTGACTGTTTGCCCCTCCACAGTCACCTTGTGTAAAGACCCTAAAGAGATAGGCTACTAAGGTTACCAATTACGACAATGATGCCTGGGGTAATAGTCAACAGTCTGATCCACGCGCAAAGGCAAGGTATCTAGCCCAAAATCAACTCGAGAAGGTCCCCACCGAATTTTTTTCTCCAATGACCCCCAATAATACACTCAATCTCTACACTAAGACCGACAAAGCAGGGTGAGTAACTCATCCAGTCGTGACCTCATGATTGACCATTGTGTTAGAAGGGCTTCCTAGGACAAAATGCAGCAAGTGGATTTAAACTCTCCCTATCACAAGATACTATTGTGTGTTTTGATGCTTTGGAGAGTGTGCCTTACAACCTATTCCAAAGCGTTATCCTAGCTAATTTTGGTGAAGAGAATTTCTAGAAAATAAAAGTTGTTGTTTACTCAAAAGGGAGACAGAAATGAAACTCATGACGTATGTGACCTTGACCCAATAAAACTCAAGAAGAGATGAATGTGCAATCTTTCAATTCGATGAACTCTAGTTACAGTAGGGAGAAGGTATCTCTTTTTGAAATACAAAAGCTACAAAACACAATTTCTCAATTTTTGAATGAACAAAATCCCAAATAATCAAAAATTACAAAATCTTCCAATTTTCTCTTTTAACAAATATTTTGAATGCGATAATTTTCTTGTGAAAGATCACTAAAAAGAAGAATGATTTCAATTCTTTCTTTCTCAAATCAGATCAGAGATGTAATGAAGAAAAGAAAGCGTAATCCAAGAAAAAGAACACATTCTCAACACAATTCCCAAATCAAACTCATAACGTAGACAAAAATGAAAATGATAGGAAAGCCTTTTGTTAAATACAAACAAAAATGTCTCTCAATCAATAAACAACCTGGAAAGTAAAAACAATCCAAAACTTCAACAAAATCGAGGATTCTTTGTCAAACAAGCACTCAGGACCAAGATCTAGAGATTATACCCTTGTGACAAGAATCAAAATCAAAACTTGCAAAAATCTACAAAGAAAAACTTTCAATTACTGAAAATCAATCAAATGCAAACTTCAAATTTATAAATCAATCAATTCACTGGTATCAGAAGTTCATCCCAGGAAATTGAGGCAAAACTGGGTGGAAAAAAGAAAAATTGGCTATTTCCAACAATTCCTACAGGAATCACCGCAGGTGACAGTGGAGCACAGTGTGACGATCTAGGGTCGTCACATGCTGCCAATAGGGTACAGTGTGACTTCGTCGCACTAGTTTGCACCAGTATGATGCGACGTGAGAGGATCGTCACGGTCTGTCTATATAGCACAGTGCGACGATCTCTATAACTAAAGGAAACTGTAAAGAAAGACAAAAAAATCTTACTGAACCTTGAGACCCAGGGAGTCCAGATGGATCACCCACACACTCAGAGAATGAGTTTAACCAAAAGAAGGCAGGCTAAAAGAAAACAAGAGGCAAAAAAACAAAAGAAAGTCGCATCCCCAGTATGGTCACCAATTTTGTTATCGAATTAATCGGTAAATGTAGACATAAATTGATATCCCTATATTCCACATGAAACTAGAACAAAACATAATAGAATGCACACTTCGCCTTAAACTTCATCATCATATGAACTAGTTTAATGGGTTACCAGTGGCATACCTTTTAAATGATGCTTGTCCCCGCTAATGTCCTCTTTGTAGCTCCTTCCTCGAGTTTGCAAAATAGTAAGCCTGTCTAAGAATCACAAACCAACAAAGAAGGGAAAACAAACATACATGTATTCTAATGAAGTCTATGTATATGATCAAGGAATTATACAATAGAAGACAAGATGCTTATATAGGGAAGAAATGCATTACCGTATTAAGTGAATATAAAGTTGAGAATACAACCCATGCCTTGATGTTGCAAGGTCCCCTTTCGATGGATCTTTGCTTCAACACACACACCTTTGCTCCAATGCCTTGAATGAAGAAGATCTACAATTTGATTTGAATAACTAAAGCAAAGCTCTCAAGCATAATCTGAAGTAGAAATCTCCATACAATTCTTAGCCTATTCAATCTTATCATTTTCCATGAGAGATCCCTCTTTATATAGTGTGAAGGAGAGATGGATGAGGAGATTAGGATGATCCCATCAAATCAGAGAAGTGAGTAAGATCCAAACCGACAGGAGACCACCTCATCTTCTAGAACATTCGTGAAATTTGATTTTTCCCATGCTTTAAGTACCATCGCACCCTATGCATAAGCATCATGCGACGACATCATAGTCCAGGTATAGTGCAGAGTGTGACGATCAAACATCGTCGCACCCCATGCATATAACAAGGTGCAACGACCTTCCTTCATATGGTTTTTGGCAGAGGAAAACAAATCACTTTTCCCATGGAGAAAGTCTCTTTTAATATTTTTAGGGAACATGAACACATGTTGTTAGGTGATCATTAAGGTGACCAAAATAATGTGTAATAGAAGGATCTTCCTCTAGATTGTTCTTTTGGATAGATGTATTTTGTATAAATAGGAGTAGAGGGTATGAGGAATCTTGTCTTGGAGATTATTGTAATAGAGCTCTGCTCTGTTGGAGGTTTCCCCCTAGAATAAACAAGTGAACATTGCTAGCATTAATCAAGGTGCTCTTTCTGGTGTTATTCTGGTATTATTTTGGTATTGTTATGGTTATATGATTATTTCTCTTCCATTTCTATGCTAAAATATTTCTGTTGTGCACACTATTTTATATATGGAATCCTACAAGTGGTATCTTAGCACCTTCCTCGGTAGAAAATTGTGGGTTAATTTTTTTCAAGGTAGAGATGTATTCCAACGTCTTAAAGCTACATAGATCTATTGTTCAATGCATAAATCTGTGGTCAAGGAATTATACATGCAGGAACTACAAGTGGTTTTTAAGCGCACATATGTTGGCCACCCTTGTAACCCCTGTTGGTACCCATTCGAGTGGTAGCGCATCAAACAACACTTGTATACGAATCGGCCTAGATATCCTGAAGCCCTCCATAGATAAACCGATCGACTGTTTGATTGTTATAGTTCCACATAGAACAACACTCGGGAAGATACTCTATAGTACCTGGGTAGTCGGGTAGTACGACTGAGGGCATGGTCTAGCCTCCTTAGTTGGTGCCCTGCGATACTGGGTTGAGTACTACTGTTGGAACCCACACGTATATTAGAGAGCTATAACATGGGGAAAACCTTTATCTGTAGAAACCATGAACCAATGTGCCTACATCAAAGAATCATACCCTTATCACAAAATCATACACACAGGAACTACAAGTAGTTTTTAAGCGCACATATGTTGCCCACCCTTGTAACCCCTATTGGTACCCCTTTGAGTGGTAGCGCATCAAACAACACTTGTATACGGATCGACCTAAATATCCTGAAGCCCTCCATAGATAAACTGATCGACTGCCTGATTGTTATAGTTCCACATAGAACAACACTCGAGAAGATACTCTATAGTACCTGGGTAGTCGGGTAGTACAACTGAGGGCACGGTCTAGCCTCCTTAGTTGGTGCCCTGAGATATTGGGTTAAGTACTACTGTTGGAACCCGCACGTATAATAGAGAGCTATAACATAGGAAAAACCCTTATCTGTAGAAATCCTTTAGGACAAATGTGCCTACATCAAAGACCTCAAATCCACCTTTGAACACTTCATGGGCCATTCCTAGAACCCTTCCTCTTCTGAACAACCATCTTATCAAGATGACCATGACTCTTCCCATTACCAAGGTCCTCATACTACCCACTTTTCTCGGGACCTCCGCCCTCCCAGAATTGAAGTGAACATATTTGACGAATCGGATCCCACAGACTGGGTCACCCAAATGGAAGATTATTTCTTTTTGCATGGCATTACTGATGATTTAGCCAAGCTTCATTATGGTGTCCTACATCTGGATCCAAAACAATGGCAATGGTGGCAATGGAGAAAAAATGCATGCCAAGGGTATGTTTCCTGGACACAGTTTTTTATCAAACTTTATGACCGCTTTGACTCTGACACCCACCATTTAGGTCGTTTGACCAAGTTAAAGAAGTCTAGGACAGTGGAAGACTTCATTTCTACATTTGAGCACTTGGCTTTTAGAATGGAGGGCATGTAAGATGATTTCTTTAGGGAATGATTTATCAATGGCCTCAAAGATTAAATGTGTTTCCATGTTCTCATGGAACGCCCCTAGACTTGGTTGGAAGCTACTCAACGAGCCAAGGAAGCACAAAATATTGTATCCTCACCCTAAACCCACCAATTATGCCCCTCCTTCCACTCCCCTCAAGATCCATAAATTAACCAAGGTTGGAATGGCTGAACATCAACTCAAGGGTCTTTGTTATAATTGTGATGACAAATATTTTCCTGGGAACAAGTGTAAGGAACATAAAAAAATTATGGTTGTGACTAAAGATATTTCTGAAGAAGATGTTGTTGTTCCACCTGTGGAGGAACTACCACCTCCATATGATCTGACCCCACCCTCTAATCCACTAGACGTTGACCCGGTGATTTCACTTAATGCCCTCACTGGCTTCTCTGCTCCCCAGACTCTCAAATTAATTGGTTCATCAAAAATGGGAAAGTCATCATCCTTGTGGATAGTGGTAGCACCCATAATTTTATTCATCGCTGCATTTCCCAAGAAGTTAATTATTACATATGTATCGCCAATAATTTTCAAATCATGATTACCAATGGCGGTTCCATGAAATGTGGGGGACGATGTGAAAATGTGTGACTCTGAATTGGTCAGTATCACTTGAAATCCCATATGTTTGCTATAGACATGGGCGGTTGTGACATTGTTCATAGTGTCGAATTGTTACGCACTATAGGCCCCATTCTCATGGATGTTAAGGAATTAACCATGCAATTCCAACAGGAGGGACAACATTATAAGTTCCAAGGCATCACAACAGACTCCCCTCAGATCATCAGTTCCCATCGCATGGAAAATCTCCTCAAAAAAGTTCATTCGGGTATTATATCCATTCATGCTATCGAGACACATTTTATGCATCCCGATCTCCAATCTATCCTCTCCCGCCCCCAAGTTGTTTTTACCACTCCCAAAGAACTTCCACCTTCCCATGGAGTCCATGATTATTCCATCCCTCTCATCCTGGGCAGTCTTTGTAAGAGCCGTATTTAATTTTACATCAATTTATTTTGATAAACTAAGACAATAATTTCATAACACAGTAATTTTATAACAGTAACTTCCGTAACTCAAATTTTACTATGAATAATAAAAAAATTCTAACATAATACAACAATGCATAAATTTTAGAGAAATACCTTAAGTTTGATGCTAATAATCCTTCTTGTTGTCTGCAACTTGCTTCCTTCCCGCTTCTTTAGAACACTACCCAAAACCGTCCTCCTTGCCGACTAGTTAGCTCTTTAGCCCCAGGATATCAACGGATATCCTGGCCCTCCGTACCCAAAACCCCCAACAACCCCCGGTGCACTGTGTCAATTCCACTCCAAATTTCACTCTGCCAATCCCCCCGCTCCCAAAATTCATCCCCAACTCCCGTAGAATCATCTCCCCTCAAACTCCTTTCCCCCCTTATCCCTCCTTCACCGACTTCCCTTCATTTACTCCCTTATCCCTACATTTATTACCTTATCCTCTTATTTAATGTCTTGTCCCATTTATTTAATGCTTCTTATCCTTTATTTAATGTTTGTTATCCCACTCATATACGTAAGTTTTAATAATTTAAATTATCAACCTTATTAATTCTTTACTCGCATAATTAAAGAGTTGATTAATAATTAAATAACCATTGACAATTATGAACAAATAATTAATGATAATTAATTTAGTTAATATTATATAAGAAACAATTATTGTTTTAGCTAACATCTTAGGACAATCAGATTATCAATTTAATTATAATTAATAATCCTTTACATTTATTTAAGCAGGGTCGTTACAGTCTTCCTCCCAATTTTAGGCCTTATCATCATCCATTTGCCCATAAGAATGAAATTGATAAAGTTGTTCATGAATTGCTAGAAGCAAGTGTTATCCATCCCAATACTAGCCCCTATTCTTCGCATGTGGTCATGGTACTCAAGAAAGAAGGTACTTGGCACATGTGTCCTGATTTTCGCGCCCTCAACAAACTCATAATCAAAGAGAAATTCCCCATTCTTTTAATTCACGACCTCTTGGATGAATTGAGTGGTGCTCAGTACTTCACCAAACTAGATCTATGTTCTGGATACCACCAAATCCGTATGAAAGAAGAAGACATTCCCAAGACTGTATTTCAAACTCATGAGGGTCATTATGAATTGGTAATGTCCTTTGGATTATGTAATGCTCCTTCCACTTTCCAAAGTCTTATGAATCATGTCTTCCATCCTTTTCTCCACCATTTTGTCTTAGTTTTCTTTGATGATATTCTCATCTATAGTAAAACTTGGCCATCCCATCTCCCCCGTGTGAATCAAGTCCTCCATCTACTCTCTAACCACCAACTTTTTCTCAAACAATCTAAATGTTTCTTTTGTGCCTCAAAAGTGGAATACCTGGGTCATATTGTCGGCAAGGATGGTGTCCGAGTGGATCCTAAGAAAATTGAATCTATGCAGGATTTGCCTCATCCTAAAACTCTTAATATCTTGCATGGTTTTCTGGGTTTAACGAGCTATTATAGGAAGTTTGTTCGAAATTATGGAAAAATTGCAACTCCTCTCACTTCACTCCTTAAAACAAATGCTTTCACTTGGACTTCAGTTGCAGATCATGCCTTCCAAGCCTTGAAAGATGTTATGTGCTTGACCCCTATCCTAGCACTTCCATACTTAACAAAGACATTTGTATTGGAATGTGATGATTATGGGAAAGGAATTGGGGTCGTCCTCATGCAAGATGGAAGGCCTTTTGGTCTTCACTAGCAAACAACTTTCAGAGCAACATTTGGACCAATACATTTATGAAAAGCAAATGTTAGCTATTATGCATGTTGTGGATCTCTGGTATCCTTATTTATTGGGTTAGCGTTTCCAAATCAAAATTGATCATCAAAGCCTCAAGTATTTCCTGGAACAACAAATTTCATCACTAGCGCATAAAAAATGGGTGACCAAGCTATTTGGCTATGATTATGAGATCATTTACAAGAAGGGAAAGGAAAATGTAGTGGCCAATGATCTTTCTCGAAAATATGAAGAAGACGGGTCCCTTTTCTCCCTCTCCTTCATTGTACCAGATTGGCTCCAAGTTGTTCGTCGGGAATGGTTGCAAGACCCCAAAATTTCTCTCTTCAAGGATAAGCTACCACCATTATAGCTAGTTTGTGTGCTTTGCATTTTATAGTCTTTTGTATTCCATTCATTAATAGAATCTGATTTAATTGTACTATGTTTCTTTCAATATCTATGTGTGTTTCCTTATTATATCTCTATCTTCATTTTGTTCTCAATATAATTTGGATCAGTGGTATTAGAGCAGTCTTCTCCTTGTCGTTTCTTAGTGCATGTTCCCGATCAGGTCAAGATATAGAGAGTTGGGTCTCGAGCCAGTTTCTCTTGAGGACAACTGCTCTATCTATCCCAAGTGGCCTTGTTATAGGATAAATCGGTATATGCGGACATTAACAGATCTCCCTAGATTCACCTGGATCTAGAACAAAACAGGACAAGACATGACACTTCCCCTAAGTTACAATCATTGAATTTGTCATTGAAGAAGGAATAAGTGACGTACCTTTAGATATCGTTTCCTTATGTCTTTGTTGTCCCCGCTTCACTTTGGTAGCCTTGTGATATCAGATCTACAACGACACAAATCGACCAAGGTGAAAGCAACAATAATCCATTCAATGAAGACTTAAACATGTGATCAAGGAGTCATGTAATAAAATAAGAGTAATTTTATGGGAAAGGGACATGCCACTGTATTATATTAAATGAAAGTAGAAGGTACAACCAGATTGTCTTGATGTTGCAAGCTTCCTTTCGGTGGTCCTTCGTTCCAACACACACACTTGCATGAAGAAGATCCACTATGGCTTGATGGACAAATGGAGGCCTCAAGCATCAATTCAAACAGGATTCCTCACACAATTCTGAATCTATTCTTTCATCAATTCTCTATTCAATCTTGCTTAACCTCTTCCTTGAGAAACCTTTCATTATATAGGAGAAGGAGAGATGGTTAAAGGGATGAGGATGATCCCACTAAATCTGAGAAGTCGGTAGGATGCCAACCATGTGAATGCCAACTCATTTTATAGAAGATCCTCTTCTAGAACCTTTGTAACCTCTTCTCCCTTTTAAGCTTTGAAACAAGTTCGCACCCTACTTATAAAGCAAACTGCAAACATCTCGCAATCCAGGTATAGAGAGGCCTGCGAGAATTAGGGTTTCTCGCACATTACAATACATGTAGCCTGCGAACTCATCTTAAAAATATGTTTTGTAAAAGAAGACAAAAGTCACTTTTCTTAGGCAAAAGGTACTTATCAGAGCCTGAACACATAACTGTAAAGACATCACCAGAGTGACCAAAATAATGTGTAACAGGCCTCCCATGGCGAAAGAAAAGAGAGACGACAGAGTAGGAGATCCTATCAAACTGTTGCTAGAGGAAGCCCTCGCACAATAGAGGAACGAGATGATGGATAATTTCTCCCTGATCCTTTGACAACTACCAACAACGATGGTGACACCTTCAACCAATAGTTACTTTAGAGGTGTAACACCCTACAAGGTACAAGTTAACTTTGCATTCCTTTATTTAAAGGCCAAATAAACGTCGACGCTTTGGAAAAATGGTTAAATCTACTAAAGGGTTATTTCTCTACCCAAAAATTTTCTAACAGTGAAAAAATCACCTTCGCGCTCCTTAAAGCTCTTCCCCATGTTAGAAATTGGTGGGAAACTTATTGTGAGCAACATGTCAGAGATGAGTTTGCAATTTTTGGGCTAGAACCCACTTGGGGGGGAGGGGGGGGGTTGTTGATTCTCTCAAGCAACAATACTACCATGTTTGAAACTACAATGACCCATACATGAGATGGACAACTCTATATTAGGAGAGACATTAGACAGTGCCAAAGTACTACAACATCTTCCACACCTTATGCATAAAGTTGGGTATTAAAGACTCTGAGCGACACCTGATTCTGAAGTACCACAGTGACCTACATAGGTACATCCAAAAAAATATGGAGTTCCTGGACATCTCCTCACCGGGAGTCACTTACTGATATGTTTTCAAGATCAAGCAAAATAATAAGCAAGATTTCAGTTCTGCAAAGGCATCGTAGCAGAAGCACGAAAAAGGTGGCCCTAACTCCTAGAACAAAGGATAGACAACCCTAGGACAACTGGTCCAAGCCACAAGAAAAGAAGGGTAACATAAAGTCGAAGAAGCACACTGGAAAGTGGTGCGAGTTCCACAAAATCCCTTGGCACAACACTGATGAATGTCGCTCCAAACAGTCATTGGTGGTTGAGATGAAAGCCTCAAAGTCGGATGCTAACTCATAATATGATTCAAAACTAGATAAGGGAAAAGGGATCATTGACATGGAACCCAATGTCACCATCGCTACCACAAATTTCCAGCCAAAAGAGCCAGAGGAACCAGAGGAGCCTGAAGAAGGGGAGTGTCTCTTCCACTCATAGATGTGGGTGAAGGGGACCCCACTCCATTTCATTGTTGACAACAATATCTAGAAGAACCTAATCTCAGCAAAGGTTTTCAAGAGGTTGAACCTAACAACGACGTCGCACCCTCATCCATACACCATCAGTTGGCTCAGTCAAGGATGAGACATCCACATCAGCCAACAATGTCACCTACACTACGACATCAAGCCCTTCAAAATGAGGTATTGTGTGATGTTTCCCCACTTGAAGTTTGTGATGTTCTTTTAGGACAACCATATATGTGGAGACGTCATGTTGTTTATGAATCTAGGCCCCATAGTGTCATTATTACTTTGGGAGGTCAACTCTATAGGGTACTAGAGCTAGTCCCAACTACTGCGGTCTCTTTAGTTTCTGCAAAGCAGTGTAGAAAGGTGATATCTCAAACCAAGATATTTATCCTCTTTATGGTTCAATCGGAAAGTGAACGAAAGATCACTACAACCGTCAAAACCTCTGCACGAGGTCTCTCTACATAACATAAGTAGGTGGAAAAGATAGTAGAACAACACAAAGACATATTTTCCTCACCTACTGGGGTTCCCTTGCACTATCAGGTAAAGCACTCAATTTATTTGACACACGGTGCTCCTCTGCCCAACGACCCCATATATAGGCACTCTATGCTAGAGAATGAAGAAATCAAATGCCAGATCCAAGAGCTAATTTTGAAGGGCGACATTAGACCAAGCTCCTTGCCTTGTAAGAGCCCAATTGTTCTGGAACAAAAGAAGGACAGGACATGATGACTTTGTATTTATTATAGAACCTTGAACAAGATCACATTCAAGAATCGGTACCTAACCCCATAGATTGGCGATCTTCTAGATCAGCTCAAGGGTGCCAAATTTTTTCAGTAAGATTGATCTGAATTTAGGAAACCACTAGGTGTCGATTGAGCAAACTGATGTATGGTTGGTCATCCTTTTCGACTTAACTAATGCCCTCGAGTTTTGCTAGAGACGAGGATGTCATTCAAATATATAACCACAAAGGATGTATGGTTGGTCACAATGAAACATTATATGATGTTATTCACAGATACCCCACCTACAACAAAGTGATGTACCCCATTGTGTAGGCATGTCGATGGTGGAAGCATTACATTCTGAGAAAAAGGAAATGATCATCCACACTAATCACAGGCCTCTACAATTCATGCAGACACAAGGAAAGTTACAAAATGACCTCCATCAGAAATGGTACATGTACTTATAACAATTCCACTTGAACATCAAGTACAAGAAGAGAAGAACTAACCATGTTGCAGACTGCCTTAGTCGACCCCCGGTTGTGGTGCTAACCAAAGTTCTCAACTCTTGTGGGCATGAGACCTTCGGGTGGCTATAATTATACAATAATAACTCTGACTTTGTCGTTGTTTGGAACCAAATATCAATATAGCATAGAAAAACCTCATAATAAGTACTCAACGCCTTGAAAAAGAGATAAATTCAGATAATAAGCTCTTCAAGGGGGCAACCTCCTTATGCCCACATAATTGTACAATTACAAGATGATTCAAAATGAAAATGTTTCCTTGGTATATATAGGAGACTAGGAGGTATAATTACAACTAATGGCCTAAAGCTGACATAAATAAAATAACATTACTAATATAATATGCCCCAATTAAGGGGTAATGAGCCACTATTTAGGGCTTAACATGCCCCTCCCCTTGAGACAAGTGTTGTCTGCAACGCTTGAGTAACTCTGGATGCTTCTGTATAAAAGACTCATCTTCCCAAGTGGAATCTTCAGCCGGTAGTTTCCTCCATCTAATGAGATACTTTGAAGTGGATCTATTCCTCAGCTGGCGAATTCTTGTGTCAATGATGGCTTCAGGCTCCAATATGATTTTTCCTTCCTCGTCCAGTTCTGGCAATATAGTTTGAACTGGGATCTTGTCACCTATAACCTTCTTTAAGCATGAAACATGGAAAACTGGGTGTACTCGTGAAGATGCAGGCAAATCTAATTTGTATGCCATAGTACCAATCTTTTGCAACACCTTATAAGGGCCATAGTACTTTGGTGATAATTTATTATCCTT
>ML783409.1:340459-378025 GCA_009831015.1 Picea engelmannii | reverse complement strand
CTCCAATGATTTGGGTTCCCAAAGGCGAACCTCATGTTGAATGTTATCTCTTAAAGTTCCTATGAATACATCAATCAAGTGCTCATCTGGAATATTTGTTACCTTTATATTCAATCTTTGGAAGTTCTCAATGTGCTCTGTAATTGAACCCTTTTGCTTTAGATTTATCAATTGGCTAAAGACGGTATTGCTCCTTGTATCCTCATAGTGTGCTATCATTTCTTCCGTGAAAATTGTCCAAGTGACTAGTGATTTGCGAGAACACAGCCATCTATACCATACAACTTGATTGGGTTCTAAATATAAAGAAGCAATTTGTACCTTTTGTGTATGTGGCACATTATGTAGATCAAAGAATTGCTCCATCTGAAGTATCCATGTGATAGGGTCCTTGCCATCAAACTTCCTCATATTGATCTTAGGAACGTGGTTGGTCTTCAACCCAAAGTTAGAGTTTCTCCATTCTTGATTCACCTTCCTTGTGTCCTCATCATGAATTTCATGGGATACATTTGCACTTTCAGGTGTCCTCTCTATTACGAATTTTTTCAATCCTTCCATGAAACCATCCATCTTTGCCTCTAACTTAGCTTCCATCTCTTGTAGTTCATCTTTTGTTACTATCTTCTTTTGTAAATCATTTATGTCCCTATGCATTTCTTGACCTTCATCAAGAGTCCAAGTAGGATTGTTTGGAGGCTTATTTGGTGTAGAATTTCCCTTTTTGGGTGGCATGTTGGCCAAGTATCACTTTTGAACCTTGATTTTGAGGTGGTTCTGCTAGACAATCTTTCTTCTATTGTATCTCCAAAGTTTCGGCCCTTCTGGGTATGAAACTTTATTTTTTGTAGTTCTCTGATATTTCTTCTTTGCAATGCCACGGGTCTTATCAAAATTGGATGTGCCAAGTGGAATTTACGGTAGCTTCCCCACAACTTGCTGATTTTTTGCCTTTTTAGGAGATCTCACTTGTATAGCGTGCCCCGCACAAAATAATTGATATAAAATTATGAAACTCGTACCATAAATACTACAGACTGTCCACTATCCAATTAAACTAGTCTCACTCAATTTGGATACTCTAGGAAGAAGTTATGGTTGTTCTACCTGGAACACCTTCTTGAGACTAGTCAATAGGACTAGTCAGATACCCTATCTTCCACAGGGTGTATATACAAATGTAAGATGACCCAGAAGCTAAAATTTTTACTACTGATATCTTACTAATTTCTATGAATATCCTCCAGAGTTCAGGGTCTGAAACGTTACATAAAAAAAATTATAGCGAAAATTCCGCAATGACTCAGTTCAGGAAGATTCCAGAACCTTATATTGCACAGGATGTATCTCTGAAAGTATAAGGCCTCATGAGCTGAAATTTTAACCCAACATACCTTGATCCATCTACTAAATTCCCTCCAAGACGTTCCTTCTGAAATTTTGTAGAAAAAAAGTTATAGCGGAAATTCCAAGGTGTCTCAGATGTAGCAACGAAACCCCAAGACCTTGAGCTCTGATACCATATGTTAAGAACCAAATATCAATATAGCATAGAAAAACCTTAGAATAAGTACTCAACGCTTTGAAAAAGAGATAAATTCAGATAATAAGCCTCTTCGAGGGGGCAACCTCCTTATGCCCACATAAATGTACAATTACAAGATGATTCAAAATGAAAATGTCTCATTGGTGTATATAGGAGACTAGGAGGTATAATTACAACTAATGGCCTAAAGCTGACATAAATAAAATAACATTACTAATATAATATGCCCCAATTAAGGGGTAATGAGCCACTATTTAGGGCTTAACAATCACTACCTATCAAACATTGAGTGCAAGCAAACCAATTCCAGGCTTTCATCTCCAAGATGGACTACCATTCCATCTGAGCCATATCTTTGTTCCTTTAAGCAAGTGTGCAAATTTGATTTGGGAAGCTCATTACAGTCGGGCGAGAGGACACTTTAGCGTGGAAAAAACAATGGCGATACTACAAAAATATTTTTATTGGATGAAGGTCCGAAAAGATGTCAACAAGTATATCATATCCAACACTTCTTGCTCCATTGCCAAACCCGCTATCAAGAAACTTGGGTTATACACCCCTATGCCTACTTATGAGAGGCCTTGGGAGTCCATCTCCATTGGATTACATGTTTGGTCTACCTTCAACCAAGCATGGTAATGAATGCGTCTTTGTAGTCGTTGATTGCTTATCTAAGATGACAATTTTGACACCCTGCAAGAAGAGCATCACAACTAAGGCCACTGCTAAGCTCTTCTTTGACCATGTTTGGGTTCATTTTGGGCTCCCATGGACCATTATTTCATATCAAGAGAGTAGGTTCCCGAGTACTTTCTGGTCTAGCCTATGGTTGATGATGGACACCAAGTGGACCAAATCGATTTCCTTCCACCCACAAACTAATGGACAGCCAGAGGTAGTCAACATAATAATTGTTCATATCCCAAAGATGTACAATTCCAAACATCCGCGCACATGGGATGAGAGCCTTCCTTATGTTCAACATATCTACAACAAATCCCTCCATAGCTCTATTGGCCATATCCCTTTTTAGGTCTGCTTCAGGTTCCATCCATTAGCCCCCATGGACGTAGATATGCCCATTATAGCTGCACAAGAAGAGTCCTCCCATGCTTAGACCAAAGTTGATTGAGCAACCAAATTTGTTGAATGAATCCAGTGCATCCAACAACAACTTTGGGACATTATGTAGAAAGCCAATGCCAAGTACAAGTAGTGTCGCAATCAACATCAAGTACCACACAAGTTTCAGGTTGGAGATAAGGTATAGTTGCATTTGCAGAAAGAGTGCCTCATAGGACCCCATCGAAAGCTCCTTCCACTGCGATATGAGATTTAGAGCATCATCAAGGTTGTGGGTGAGAATCCTTTTGAATTAAGTATTTCCCCTTTCCTTGGCTTACACCCGTATTTAATGTGGAATTGCTTTGGCCATATTTTCCACTCTCTTGGACACTTTGAACATGGCCAAGCACTTGGCCCCTACATAACTTAATCTTGAATGCATTGAGCATGTGACAGTGGATAGGATCATGGACATCAATATGAAGGGCACTCACAAGTAGAACATCCAACTCTAATGGGTCGTCAAAGCAAGGCGACTTCTTCACCAGGGCAAGTGGTTCACCAAGAGTTAGATTCAACATAAATTTTCCCATCTGATGGAGGAACTTAACTCAATGGGGACCATTGCTTCCTAATGGGGGAGGATTGATCTAGGTGGATATTGGTGGCCACCCACCTATTCCTGTAATTCATAATGGTTCCACATCTTGGCAGTTTTTCAGGTCCCAAACTTCCAAGGTCGTTTTGAGGCCCTAAATGATGTTTTTTTTTTTACGTGGCAACGCCTAATAGATATTGGCGGCAATTCAAAATGTGTACTTCTCGACTGGACCTTTCCAATGGGCTACCAATCGCCCCAAATGGATATCACATGCAAAAGTAACGACCCCTCGTAAGTTGATGTATCAACTAACCACAATGGGGTCCAAAAACTTTTTGACATTTCATCTTCTAGTGTTAGGTTTTTGGATGTTTAGGGTTTTCTCATTGATGTTTTATGTTAAAATTCATTTTCGGCCTCTTTTTAATCAACTTCTTGCAAATGAGCATAGTCGACACATCTCTCTCTTTAGGGATAAGCTACCACCATTCTAGCTAGTTTGTGTGCTTTGCATTTTACAATCTTGTGTATTCCATTCATTAATATAATCTGAGTTAATTGTATTACCATGTTTCTTGCAATATCTCCGTGTGTTTCCTTATTATATCCCTGCCTTCATTTCGTTCTCAATATAATTTGGATCACACACACCCCAATAGATTTTAAACTAACTACCTCTCATAATTCAAGGACCTATGAAAGCCTATAAATATACTGGTAGATTATTATAAATAAATAAAAATATCATAAATCTAGATTAATTCAAAAGTTACAAAATGACATTAATGACATATGGAAATGGATTTTGACAAATACATTATTTGTAATAATATTCTTTGTCGGATGTTGTTAATTTTTTTCCTTCATAAACATCAAATTTGCAGATTTGGTGAGAGGCAAGTACTATAATAACCTCCTGCGTCCATATATGTTATTGACAGAGTCATTTGTGTTGGGCAAACAATATCAACCCTATTTTGGGTAAACATTATCCATTTTGTAGAACTTTTTCCAAACTCTTTATGTTAGACACATATTGGACTGACCATGATACAATTTGTCTTGTACTTGAATTATGAAATATATATAAAACATATCACAAAATCACATATTTCCATTTGTCAAAGCATACTTGCGTATTTTTTTTACATTTACACAAATAGTCTTTTTTTTTTCATTAAATCAGAAAATTGTGTCATAGACAACAAAATGTTGGTATAGTACATACGTTATTGATCAATAAAAAGAATTAAAAAATTGCATTGCATCTAAATAAAATTTATTTGCATATCTAGATACTTTGTTCGATGCAAATTATATCAAACCAATCATCAACCATCAACACTTTTAGAAGAAAGAAAAATAAACACAAACATGGAACAAGAAATAAAAAGGTACATGCTTCTAGCTCTATTTTTACTCTATTAATTTGCAACATGCACAACTTAAAAGGTATGTATATGAAACTCTAACCAATAGAACTCATCTAAATTGTGAAGCTATGAACAAAAAATGTATATGAAATGTCCTTTGTATCACTTATTTTGTCTAAACGTTGTTAACATGCCTATATTTACATCTTTGAATACAATATTGATAGAAGACTTGAATAATCGTTGGATTGGACAAGTATTCATCGGAGACATAATGGTCATATACAACACCTATTTGGAAAAAACAAATAAGACACATCCCATTTTGCATGCTGATGTGACAAATGACAAGACAATGATGACAATCACATTGACTGTCCCTGCAGACCTTATTAAAAAACACGAGCAAATGATTCTACCTGGTAATGTAATATCCATTATAAACTTTAAAATATTACCAAAAACTATCTACGATCGTGGTGATTGCGATCATATTATCTCGCTCAATGAATCAAGTGTTGTAGAAAGAATGCCCACAACTTGTACAAAATACAATTTCATACCAGACACGACAATTAAACAATTTGCATGAAATAAAGACATGTACCCAATTAGAACAATTGGTGTTACCATCACACTTTCTAGAAAAGTGAGGTTATAATACATTTTGCATATAAAGGATGGCAACTTAGACGATGACAAAGCAATGATACCAGTTTCTATATCTAGTTTTGTTTTACTTTCACGTGGTAATGTGTCTCTAATCAGATTGCATAAATATTATACTATTCTATATTATAGCTCGAGTTGTTCGAAATGTATGCACATTTTTTTACAATGGAACAACAATTGCAAAAAGGAGAATTTCCTCTGATGTTGTTTAAAAATATAAACAAGAAGAGAGATGTAAAAGAAAATATCTTCCGCACAATGCAGTTAACAATATAACAGAGCTAAGAATAGACGCAATACAGGATTTGAAGAAACTAAATAGCTCAACAAATGTTGTAAGTATATATATACAACTCCATCCACAAACTTCATATACACAATTATTTATAGACATATGTATTCTATTATTCACTATATTAACTACTATGTCATGTACACAGGTTGAAGATGCATTAACAACAACAAGTGCATACACAACCTCCTTTAAACTTGTCTATGCCATCTAAAACTCTCCCACTCCTGCATCTACATTAATAAATGATGACACAATTGACTGTGTGAGATGCAATCAGAAATTCCCTTACATATATAGGTATTGCCTAAATGATATTATCCAAACCATCAACAACAACACTATGCAATGTACCATTAGACAACTTGTATTGTAGGATTTACTTCCCGGTCTAACACAACTACCATATGAAGTATACCTACAAAAAAAACCAAGCACTATTTATATGCTACATGACTTTTGAGTGCAAAACAAATTTACACTAAATGAGGACAATGTGGTCCTACATATCAGTTGAAGAAAAAAAAAAGGTATAACAAACAAGTTCACTTATGTTGTTCTAACTTATCTTTGGCTTCACAGGTTGTCTTATCGTGCACTAAGAAGAAACATGAAAGATATGATTTGAATAGGGATCCACAAAGGTTTTGAAGAAAGAATATAGTCTTATCCCTCCTACAACTAGTCTCTATGTATGATGAGTTAATACCCAATCAATGTGTGCATATAGTTTTGCAACTTATTAAAAAAAAATTAGTTGCTTGTCTATATTCAACATGTTTTAGGCATTCTCCTGTAGATGAATGTTTTCATAATCATCTTCATTATCTACAAATGAGTTGACACTTATGCAATTTCAACCACTGGGAACTGTACATGTAACCCGATGTGCATTATGATGACAACACTATGCTCTTCATATAAGATATTGGGGGCCATGATAGGCAACTGTCAATACAACGTGATTGTGCATAATAGCAATCCTAGATTTCCAAAGCATTAGAGATGGTTGATAGTAGATGGGGCAACAATTCAATTGATTGTTTGCTTGAAGAATCAAACGTACTTCGAATCTGCCACATGTACATTGATTTTGTTGATGATCAGATGATTGTTTACATGGTAATTGGCATTCTTTTAATTTGACACGCCAAAGGCATACAAGGCTTGACCATTGAACATAATGTGACTATTGGCTTAGATGTGCCAATTACGTCTATGGGATAAAATTGTATCCATTGGATTTAATCCAAACCATTGTTACATCTTATCGATACTAAGTGCAAACAATAATGCTAAAAAGACACATACGATTTTGGTGTAGTGCAGTAGATTTAGGTTGATCCGATCACAAATTGATCAACAAAGAGATATCATACATTAGTAAATCTCTAGTAAAGTCACATTTATGCATATAATGTTAAACTCCAATAAAATAGAATGAGATTAACAATCCTAAAAGTTTCACCTCATAATATAAGCAACATGGAACATCATGTGCCTTTCTCAATATAATTTTTTTCATCAAAATGCAATTTCTTCAATACCACTATATTGTTAGAAATTTCACTTTTGCAGCAGGTCACTTCTCCAAACTTGTTAAATTTCCATAAATGAGATGTTATTTCTACATTGTGTGAATTGAAAATGAATTTTTTTATCATAAATTTACAAGTGGGTTCATGTGCAGTTTACTATTCGTAAGTGCAGGTATCCATTTTCTATGTGATATGATCCCTCATAGAATATTGGCAACTAATCTACTCTACCCAACTCTCTTCGTAAATTACCATTTATCCAAATTAAAACAATCACGTGATTATACATGCCAAGCAAGCATGGTATATGCTCGACACAAAAATTCTCCAACTAAAACATCACCACTGTAGTGGCACTTGTTTTAATATGATGGCACATTGACATGTCATTAGGCATCATTGGAACATATGAGAATTGCTAGCTAATATAAAAAGTTTTTTAATCTTGTAGAACAATTATTTCAAATCATTATCAATTTTTTTTGGTTAAACACAATATAAACATATTATTAATAAATATCATATTAACTAAAGGCATGTACTTTAAAGTCAACTTCAAATCAACGAAATGCTTGGCGTAATATCTTATAAATTATGTATGTTTTATAAGTATTATCTTCTAAAATTATTCACAAAATATAAACTTCAAACAGTTACAAAATTATTAATAAATATCATTTTAAGACAAGGCATGCATATTAAAGTCAACTTTATATCAACAAAGTGTTTGGCATGATATTTTATAAATTATGTATATTTTATAAATGTTATTTTGTAACATTTTTTACCAAATATAAATATCAAAATTTTATATAGAAAAACTATAATAATTATTAATGTAGAAAGAAATTACATTAGAGGATTACATTACTATAGTAATAATTTTTTTCCAAGTAAATGTACTCGTGGAAAACTCTTTGAATATTTCTTCATGATTCATGAATGGTAAGTGGGGTAAACCATCGACCTTCATTATGAGGCCTCGCCTCGAGGGAATCAAGAGAGTGGAACCTGTGACCAACAACACGCATGATAAACTCACGTCAGGCTCTATTACTATAGTAATAACTTGTAATAAATGCATTACATATAGAACAACTGGGAGCTTGAGGAAACCTACATAGCGTGGTACCAATATTGCTAATAATACTAATATTGAAGAAGAAAGAATAATAAATACATCAACCAAGTGACCTACACCCTAAATCCAACTTTTAGATTAGGCAATCTTTCATAGAAAGAAACATTGAATTTGAAAATTTTAAAGGGACTTGGCCACTATCAATATCATATATATTGTATAAAACTATAAAAAATTAAAAGATTGATATGCATTTGGAGAACATTGAAGTGCATTTCAAGGGTAGCGACCTATATAATTGAGGTTGGAATTTAAATAACATATTTGAATATTTAGAAATTCCATATTAATCCTACACGATAGTGAATTTAGAATTTATAGATCCTTATTAGGTAACTCAATGCAAAATTAAAATTCACATTACTAAGGCTTGACATTAATAGAGTGTCCATGATTGAGAGTGTCATTTCATATGCACCATTAGCCATAGCAACACCAACACCTATGCACTGCCAAACATAGTGGCACCAACAGGCTTATGACACCAGGATTGCAAATGCTCTCCAATTCAATGGCATCCTCAATCTTCTTCTTTTTCAAATGGATCCACACCTTGACAATGTTCCTTGTGTTGTAAGCATAATTCTCTAAGGAGTTATTGGCCTCTACTTTCTTCATTGTTGGACACGTGTTTCTCAACATTATGAAACATTTTCTCAATCTCCTCCTTACTCAATCCACCCCGATCACTTTTTTATGGTGATTTTGTTCCTTTGACTAATGGTTCTGTCCTCAGTAAGCACACTGAGAATAATGTTGCAATCAAGATCAAATCACACATTCATCTAGGGAACTTCTTTGGCAGTAGGGGTAATTCCAAAGAGATTAAACTTGCCCAACAAGTTGTTGTTTCAGGTTCGAGTTCCCTCACCCTCATACCCCTGATTCGACACACTAGATTGGTTATATGATTTAGTAGAAAAGAATTGGTCATTCTTTGTGGGGATAAGAGTGTTCGTAGGGATGATCTCTTATAATACTACCTATTGTTTTAGTCCATGGTGAAAGAGGAGTAACATTTAAAACCAACATATCTAGCACTTTCTCATCAACCTCTCCATTGATAGAAGAAACCTACATCGCATTGTCATATGTGATGACCAAGTCCCACAATAAGGATCACACTATGGGAATCCTAATAGACCCAACAACAAGAACTGCATAATGGATCAAGTTCATGTTCATATTCACAACTTGCAGACATTTTTTGACAACCTCCATACAATTCCCAAGCAAATCCATGTTCAACTATTTGAGTTTAGCCTAAGTAATGGTGGAATAAAAATCAACAACTTTGAATAGAGAGCATCAATCACAATGGTGATCTGGGCAATGAATGAGAGGTTGTTTTAAACCTCACACAAGGGTTTCTTAAAGTTATGAGGGCTCCGACAATGCCATTGATGCCCTTATTATACTTTCTCTTAAACTCATGTACAAAGTGGTTCACCAATCTATTATCAAAGTCTTCACTATCTAAATGGGTGTCACCAATAATGGCCCACACCTAAAAAACATCTCCTTCAATTGTCAACAGAGAGACATCAAAAGCACCTCCACCCAGATAAAAAATGAAATCATTGGTTTCACCAACATTACCAGAATTCTTGTCCATTGCATAGGCAATGGCAACAACAAAGGGCATAGGGATATTTCTCATAACATTCAACCTAGCAATGACTTACAAGGGTTTCAAAATCAAGCTCAACCTTCATTGTGTCCTCCACCTTCACCACCACGAATTGGGTATTTGCAATGCTACAAGATTAACTTTGGTTGTGTCTTCCACCTTCACCACTGCGAGTAGGGAATCACCATCATTCAACACAACAACCATAACATCATACATGCTAAGGAAATCACCCATTCCAAAATAGGAATAGGGCATGGGCAGGTAAATGAATACATGGTGGTTGAGTTTGAATCATGAATAAACAAACCATGAATTTCAAACTCCATTATGCACACTACCATCTTGTCAAGGTTACCTTATATACTCCATTGTATGATTTTTACCACAGACAATGGGACCATGATGGACCGTAACAATCATTTGGGAGACGACAAACAAGGAGTGTTGATGGAGCAACCTAGCAACGACTTACAAGGGTTTCAAAATCAAGCTCAACCTTCATTGTGTCCTCCACCTTCACCACCACGAATTGGGTATTTGCAATGCTACAAGCTTAACTTTGGTTGTGTCTTCCACCTTCACCACTGCGAGTAGGGAATCACCATCATTCAACACAACAACCATAACATCATACATGCTAAGGAAATCACCCATTCCAAAATAGGAATAGGGCATGGGCAGGTAAATGAATACATGGTTGGTTGAGTTTGAATCATGAATAAACAAACCATGAATTTCAAACTCCATTATGCACACTACCATCTTGTCAAGGTTACCTTATATACTCCATTGTATGATTTTTACCACAGACAATGGGATCAYGATGGACCGTAACAATCATTTGGGAGACGACAAACAAGGAGTGTTGATGGAGCAAAGGATGAACAATCAAATTCAGATGAGGAGAAGGAGCTAGAAAAGAGTCAAACCGTTGTCCCTTTAGACTATGCCAAATAATCGGTCCCTCTTAAGCATTTCCTAATTTGAATTATTATTAGTAATCATTTTAACCATATCAATCCAATAATATTCAGTTGTGATAGAGTGCTTTAGAAGTTAAATTTGATGACAATTGCACTTCCTTTTCAAATAGTCAAATTGTATATTAAAAATCAAATAAAAGAACTTGTAGTTTCTTTCATATCAATTTTATTGAACAATTCAATAACAATGCAAAAATTATGAATTCTGATTTTATTTTGTTTAATAATAAGAAAATACATCAATTCAACTTGTTTTTATGAAACAAAGAATAGTTAAATGATATTTTTTATTTTAGAAAAATATTTTAACAATAAATTGGTTAAAAACATTGTAAAATTAGTAAAATTTGAACAATTTTTTTTACAACTATAAATTAATTGGAAATTGAAATGTTAATTAATGGATTCTCAACATTTTTTTTAATTTTTTCACAAATTTAACATAAATTTTGTCACAAGTTATTGTTTATCATAATTGATGAAAACATTGAACATAACTTCATACTTAGCATCTGTTTTGATACATTTAAAAACAACCCAACCTTTGAAAATTTAAAAAACTGATAAATCAAAATAATATTATACTTTAGCTCAAAAATAAAACTTTGACACATTCTCACTCCATAAAAACACTAAAAAAAATTAATAGAACAAATACCAATAATAACTCAAAATATCTTGACAATCAGATTCTATTAGAAAGATTTTCACTTGGCTACTTTCTTAACGAAATCCCAAAGAGGCACCTCAGCAAATGAAATGAAAAAATAAAGTATTCTGCACGACATCCATGGAAAGGAATAACGATCCGGGTTTTCGTTCAAAGCACTCCGAGGCGCAATCTGATGAGATCTGTGATGTGATATTATATGTGAAAAGCGTTGTTCGGTACTTTAGAATAACATTCTAACTCCATTAAAACCGGCCAATGCTGTTCGTCGTCGGCGCCACGCCACGCCGTCCTTCCCCTTTCAAATTTGCCATTTATTTTTGGGTCCAAATTCCGGAATTCCATCAACATATCTATCTTTTCCGCGTTCGGAGCTTTCTATTGAGTTCGATTTCCGCTATGCAATCGACGGGGGTTTGGGGTTTTGAAGCCTTGTTTCTCCGGGGGAGAACTTAGCTTTTATTTTGTATGAAGGAAGGAGGAAGCCTTTGGGATTGTGAAGATCGAGGGAGAAGCATGGGCTCAGAGGATATGAATCTGGTTTCGTCTCAGAGAATAGAAACCGCTCTAAATTCCCAGCGGGTCTACCAGCCCGACCATTTGCAATACCGCTGTGCGCCCTCGGTAGTAAATCAGAGGCGGGGAGATTCGGGACGGAAAGCCCGACCCGTCGGCGTGAGCGGTTTCGTGGAACCCGGCGGCAAACTGTACGCGAACGATCGCGAGAGGTATCTTGCTCCTCAGAGGGATTTCAGAAGCGGTATTTACAGCGCCGACGATGGCAGGCAGGACAGTATTGTGGTGGAACCGGATTCCCGGCGGGGGACTGTGAACATGAACATGAGCATGGGCATGAACAGTGGCGGTTTGCAGATGAGAGGCATGCTTGGCCGGAATCCCGGAGGGAGAACAGGCCAGCCGGACTGGAGCGAGCGGGTTGGCGTGATGGGCGGTGACGGAAGCGCAGGGTCGCAGAGCGAAGACGGGTCTGAGGACGAGGATGACGATGAGGATGACGGTGATGGGGAAATGGAAGGAGAAGTGGAGAGAATGCAGGACTCCATGGCTGCCAATGACAATAGCGGCAACAATAACAACGGCAGCAACAATAATGGCAGTAGTGTCCATGGCAGTTTAGAGGGCTTTCAGAAATCAAATTTAGATCGCGAGGGCGGTATTCCGAAGACCGCTTTGCAAAATCACCATCCTTCCCTAAACATGTTTTTGTCCCCCCCGTTTCTGAATTCCTTCCCTTCGCCTTCGGGTGCCCCTGCATTGCTGGATGCCACGTCAGCGGCACAAAATGGAGGGGGAGGGGCAGGAGGGGTGGCTGCATCCTCTGGTTTCTATAGAGATGGGTTGGTGAAGGAACCTCCTGCACTGCCCAGAGAAAATAATAACAGCAATGCCACCGCCAACACGGGCTCTTTACATGAACATCACCAAGCAAGGATTCCCCATGGTTTGCACCACGAAGGGACCCTTCCAGTTGCGTCGGTGCCCGATGCCGATAACTATTACACTCAATTGCTGCAATCAACCGGGTCACTTGCTCATAAGGACGCAGGAGTAGACGAGGGAGGTGCTTTCGGAGAAAGGAAAGGCACGACCGCAAGCACAGAGTCATCAGAGTCCTCCTCGCTGCGGATTATTCTATCGGATCCTCTCACGTAAGTGCCGTTGCCCTTGTTTTTTTTCCATAGCAATTAATGTTGCAAATATCTATTCGGCGAATAGTATATCGCGAAGGGTACAGAAAGAAACTTATCAGAAATATCTGGTAAAATATCGGAAATCATAAACTTGGACCTGGACAAGGCCGAAAATTCGATAACTTGAGAAACTTGGAAAATATCGGAAATATCAGGAGAACCCAGAGATATTTGCAACGCTGCCTTCAGTCATTGTTAAAGCTCCAAAATTGGGACTGTCAAAGTTGGAGGGCGTTGGGCAATTCGTATTTTCTGTCTATCTGATGTTTTGCAGTTTTGGCATTTTTTCATGACAGCAGTTATATTTTGCCGTTTCGGCAATTTTTTAAACAATAGAAAGCAATTCCCCTGAATTGTTTTTTATTTTCTTTTGCAAGTGCTTTGAGAAACATGCTCCGAGGGGTTACATTGCATAGAGAGTTGAGATTCACAAGAGATAGCAAAACAATTCCCATCTTGAACATGAACATTAGAGAAGACAAAAATAAACCAGCACCAGCGAAGTGCAACACTTGAAGAGAAATCAGCCAAGAGGAGTGCAGCCTGAGAGAGAGAACCTAAGAACAAGCGAGTTAGAAAGAGAAATAAATTCAAGCAGAAGAGAGTGCAACATAGGTGCCCTTAGGCAAAACACTTTATCAAGAATGAAAGATAATCACATAATGATGAATCTCAGATGAGAGTTGTGTATTTATAGACAGCTTAAGAGTAGGGCAGTTTTCTCAAGAGGGGTTATAAATCTACATGTACAAGGTCAGCCCTAGCCAAACCTAGAAATACAGTAACGATTACAATATAAGCAAGGTTGGCTGTGGCCAAAAGTGAAACTTACACCATTTTAAACACTCCTCACTTAGGTGCCATGCTTGAGCCTTGAGGGGTAAGTATTCCACCAAAATTGCCCATAACCTGCACCTGGCCTCGTCCCTTTGAAACTCATGCCCTTCCAGGTAGACCACAGAGAGAATGGAACCCTGGTGGAGTGCTTAATACTCCAACCTCACATGTGAAACAATGCCTCATTGGCAATTCACCTGAATTCTTCATTTATGTTTTTCTGAAAGCCTTCATTAATGAACAAAAACTTTAAGTCCTAGAAAAAGGTCTAAATTTTTCATTTCATGAAAAATTTGATAGTTGCAGCAGCAAAACAATGTCAAGAGTCTACAAACAAAGAGAGAAAAAAATCAGAAGCAGCTCTTCTTTGGGCACTTAAAGCTACACCATTTACTGCATATTAGCTTCCAAAAACCCTGAAGAATAAAAACAAACATGAACACATTTATCTCCAATGCAGGGCCTTTGTTTCTTTTAGTTTGCATATGTTAGTTTATTCACAAAGCTTTTTTGTTACTGCTACCATCTAAGTCACCTGACACGAGGACACGGGACACAAAGGACACAAAAATACGAGTGTCTGACACGAGACACAGTGATCCCAGAAACAGGACATGGATTATATATATATTAATTTTTTTTGAAAATTACACATACAAAAATGAAATATAGACATAAAGATTCAATTTTGTTAGAAACTAGAACATTCACACGATACAAATTCAATCATACAACTAGTTACTAGTTATTACTTACTAATACTACATCAATGATGATCAAATGACAAACACACAAGAAATTAGAACCATAAGCTGCAACTTTCTCATTAAGTCATCGAAATCAAAATGTATTACAATGTACATAGATACCGAGTCATTGATACTATAGGTGGGAATGCCAATGGAAAATACAAAATAGGGTAGATACTAGAACTGTAGATGGAAGAATCTCATATCTCATGAGTCATGATAGTCAATAGTCCTCCATGTCATAATCATCAAAATCAACATCACTTTCACTTCTCTCTCCTCCACCCTACTCCTCCTCCTCTATATCCAATCCAATCGGTGCATCTGTTGGCGTGGAGGATGACTCCTCAAGAGGATTACCATCATCAAAAGTGACTAGCTCTAGCACTAGTTCATTAAGATCCAAGTTGGTTAATGCCAACTCAACACTATTGTCCAAACCCATATCACCAGGAAACACATCCCACATCTTTGTCTTTCCCTTCAACCACTCCTCCCTTTGCTTGTAAATAAGACGGAGGTTGGTATGACTTGTTTGTGTGCACATACTACCGCTCGAGCCCGCTCCTCTTGAAACTGTACAAATTCCCATGTTTGTTCAAATTCCTCTCACAACAAGAGGATGAAGTAACTTGAGAGAGAAGCCTCATGGCTAATTGTTGTAGAAGAGGGCATGTGGCCACATGAGTTGCCCATTAAGCATAGGGCTTCTTAGCCCCCTATCTTTGAGCACATCATAGCCTCCAAATCTCCCAGTGCTAGTGGGAAACTCTACGAAGCCCTCCTCCACCTCATCAAGGGATGTTCTATCATGATATATCTGTCTAAATGCATCCTTCCTCCCTTGTAAAATCTCACCATCCATGTGAGGAGGGAATCTGTGTGAAGGCCCACCATTGAGCCAATCATTACTGTAGTATTTGGGAGTCAATGAGTGAGCCAAGCAATGCAAAGGTGTGCAATTCTTATGCCACTTGCTAATAAGAATATCATGTATGGTGGTGAATAAGGTCTCCGCTAATGTCCCATACTTAGGGCACTCATGCTGTAAAATAACAGTCTTCATGGACTCAATCATGGAATCCCACCCCTCATAAACCTCTCCTAGGATGGGCTGGTCCGTGTTTGCAAACCGCAACAAAGAGATGATAGGGTCTATGATTTTGTTAGATTTCGAAGTTCACCCAGATTCGGTGCACACACACTTCAAGTCTGGTCTAGGTTCTCAACAATATACACAAAAATACAATTTGAACTGTGAACATAAACACACTGAGATGCCTAACAACTTAGCACAGTGGAGAATACAATCAACAATTGAATCATACACAAGTACACATGAATTTAATGCCCAAAACAATTGTTCTTAAGTCTAGAACAATGGGCTCCTGTACTAGGGACAATGGCCCAATTTTCTTACATTGAAAAATGCCAAAACAAGGGAAATCATTGCTTATGATTACAGCTTCGTGAGACATCCTCCAAGACACAAACTGAGTGAGTCGGCCTGTGAGAGACCCCATGAGTTGGGTGTGCCCATGAGATGGGTGTGTCGTTCCTCTCTGAGACTGAGATGGAACACTGTGTGCCCCTGTGTGGGGAAGATGCCCATGAGATGGGTGTGTCGTTTGAGATGAAACGATGTGTATACCCCTATGAGGGGTGAAGGTGCCCATGTGATGGGTGTATTGTTCTCCTCTGTGTAGAGAGTTGAGACGATGTGGTAATCCAAATGATTCTCCTGTGAGACTTAGTGAGATAGAGATCTGTTGAGTAGGACGTCCCTGTGGCTGAGCACAAGTGGACGTGCCCCTAGTGGCTGAGCACTAGTGGGTGTGTGTCCAGATGATTCTCTTGTGAGAGATAGAGATCTGTTGAGTAGGACGTCTCTGTGGCTGAACACAGGTGGACGTGCCCCCAGTGGCTGAGCACTAGTGGGTGTGTGAGATCCATTGCTATATTGTCTAAGAGTAAGATTTACCTGTAACCCTAATTGTGATGTAAAGGGTACATGTCGACCCCACCATAAAGTGAAAGATAATTAATGTAAAAGATAATTAATATTGTAATTATTAAGTATATTCTGAGTTATTGAGGTCGGCCCTGTTGTGCTAATAGACACCACTTTTGATGTGTTCAATCTAGTATAAATAAAGGTGATTTCCCCATCGAGGAAACACACAACACACATGTGATTTTGGAAATTTCAGCAAGTACATCTTCTAGGGCTGAAGTGCGCACCTCTCTTGGGTGCTAGCTTCTTGGTTTTGGAGAGCACCCTTTTGTGTGCTAGGTCTATGGTGTGGGAGGTCTTTCTCTTGAGAATATAGCAAAGGATTGCTGGGTTTTCTTCCCTTGTTGAGAAGGGTTTCCCAGGATATTTCTTGTGTTCTTGTGCATGGTATTTCTTCTTGTGATCTTGGTTATTGCAACAATTGTGAATGGTGTAGCTGCATTTGTCTATGGTTCAAGTAAATGCTAAAATTGAAATAAACCTCATGCTTGAGCCTAACATAGTGAAAATTCAACAATCATAAACTCAAAAAACCCTTACTCAATGTTGAACTGTCTATGCAATGCTGAATGAGGGTTAGGGTATCCCTTGCACCTTCAAACCCTCCTTCGCCCTGCACTCCTTGAACAAGTCTGGTTGAGTCCTTCCAGCCCTTGAACCGAGGTCTTCAACATTAGGGTTGAGTCATTCCAACCCTATCCTTTCTCTTAGACTGAGGTTGAGTCCTTCCAACCCTCCATTGTCCCTGTAATCTGCTGTTATGACAACCCTCAAACTGCTATTGTGATGGCCTTCACGGCTGCCTCAGAATTGTCCCAAAACTTAGCTAAATCAACCCTCAGACGCTGTTCCAAAATTCTGTGATTGAAGATGACCGTTCCATCCTAATAAGCTATCCAAATTTGCTCCAAGAGACTGCTGTTACACCCTGCAAAATCTGTTGTAACAACCCTCCAAAATTGCTCTCCTCCACCTATAATAGCCCTCAATACTGCCCATAAATGTCTTTCTCTATAGGCCGAGGGTCCCAACCACCTATGGCAACCCTCCTTCCGTGTTGAAATAATGTAACTGCAAATAGTATTCTAATTATTATTGATGTATTATTCATTAGATCAATCCCCTTTTGCGGATTGATCATGTCGGGTATTGTAAATGACCAAATCCCCTTTTGTGGATTGGTCAAACCCTAATTGTAATAGGCAGAATGAGAAGTCGGCCCAGAATATATTAAAGGTGGTTATAACCACCCAGAATAAGAAGTCGTCCCTGCTAGTGAAAAGACACCTCCGTCCACACATGCCAGATTGTATAAATAAAGAGGCTAGCGCTTCATTTGGACACACACTCACTTGTTCATCAGAGCGCAAGTTCGGAGCTGCAATGGGAGAAGAAGGAAGAGAGAGAGAGGCGCATTCTTGGGAGAGGACTTTCTGTATTTGTTTGAGTTATCTCTTGGCATTGTATTGGCTATCTATATTAAGGAAGGTTTTGTCGGGTTTTCTCCCCCATGAGGGTTTCCCAGGATAAATGATGTGTCTCTTGTGATTGTGTATTTCTCAGTGATCCTATCTATGCTATTGTTTTCTAGTGAAATGAAAAGAAACCTATTAATAGCTTAAACCTTAACATGGTATCAGAGCTAAGCTGAAGAAAGTAGCTTTCACAAGAGAAAGAGAAAAACGTCACTGTTGCCGTACATGCAAATTAGGGCTTTTTATTGAAGAATAATTTCAACCCCAAAACCATCTAGAAAAGGGCGCCCTTCCTCAAGGATCACTTTGGCATCCTCAGTGCAACTTTTCAGTGGCTAGATCTCCCAGAATGTGAAACCCTAGTTTTCATTAAGTACCAAAAGTACCAGAAAACTAGAGTACCAGAAAACCAGAAGCACCAGTCTAGAAATCCGCTGATCAAGTTTGAAGGAGTAAAAGTTGGATTTTCTGAAATCTAACCACACTAGGCTACTCGCCTCAGCCAAACGCACCTCCTGGTAAGTTGAGAATTCAATTTTGAGCATTTTCATTTTTTGGTCATTTTCCTAGCTCCAAGTAAAAGATGTCTGCAAGCACTAAGCTTGTTGACAAGCTAGAAGGTGTGGAAAACTTCCGTGCTTGGAAGTATAGGATTGGACTCATTCTTGAAGAGAATGACCTAGCAAGATTCGTCAAAGAAGAGGTACCAGAACCCGCTGATGCTGCAGATAAAGCAAAGCACCAAAAGGACACGATCAGGGCTAAAAGAGTCATTGCAGATTCTATCAAAGATCACTTGATTCCTCAAGTGTCTTCAAAGAAGACTCCAAAAGAAATGTTTGATGCTCTAACCAGATTATATGAAGGAAAGAACATAAACCGGAAGATGAATCTAAGAACTCAACTCAAGAATACAAGGATGCAGAAAGGAGAATCGATCCAGGAATACTTCTCCAGAATATCTCAATTCAAAGAATAGCTAGAAGCTATTGGAGATACTATAGACGAAGACGAACTCATAATGACGACCCTTAATGGTCTCACAAGACCATGGGATGCATTCATCCAAACCATTTGTGCCAGAACGGAGAAACTAAAATTTGATAGTCTTTGGGAATAATGTATTCAAGAAGAAACAAGAGTAGCTAACCGAGAAGCCTTACTATCAAGAGATGAAGATCAAGCCCTAGCTACTCACAGTAAAGGAGGAAGAAAGAAGTCTCACTTCCAGAAAGAAACTCATAAAGAGTCTCACCCCCAAAACAAATTCATGCATAAAGAATCTCAACCTAAGAGATTCCAGAAGAAAGGACAAAGAAAAGAAATAGACTTCTCATCTTACCAATGCTACCATTGTGACAAGATAGGACATATTGCGAGACATTGTCCAGCTAGACGAGAAGAATACAAGAGAAAAAATAAGAGGCACCATGCCCATGCAGTTGAAGATGAAGAGCCACCTGCAAAGATGATAAGAGAATGCATTGAAGACTATGTCTTAATCTCGACCTTCTCAGGATTAGTATCACTTGGAGAGGACACTTGGCTCATTGATAGTGGTGCTTCCAAGCACATGACAGGTCAAAGAGATATTCTCTCTTGCCTTTCAGAAAAGAAGTTTTCACAAAAAGTTACACTTGGAGATGATTATCAATACCCTATCAAGGGAGTGGGAGAATCAAACTACAAGCTTAATTCAGGGACTCCAATGAAGATGAAGGACGTACTCTATGTACCAAGTTTGACAAAGAACCTACTCTCCATATCAGCTCTAGAAAAGAAAGGCTTCAGAGTTGCCTTTATAGATGGAGAAGTTCTTATGTGGGCTAAAGGAAAAACCATGAAAGAAACAATCGTCATTGGAAAAGAAGAAGGTGGCTTGTATAAGCTAAAGGGTCACTCAGAAGTAGCCATGACCCATGCCATTGAGAATCCATGTGAACTTTGGCATAGAAGAATAGCCCACATCAACTACAAGGCATCACCGTATGTATGCAAGGCAGTCACAGGTCTACCAGAGCTAAAGGTTGACCATGAAGGTGTGTGCAATGGATGTGCACAAGGGAAGAACATCAAGAACCCTTTTCTGAAGAGAGACAGTAAAGCAGAAGGAGTCTTAGAACTCATTCACTTAGACGTGTGTGGCCCAATGCCATCATCCTCCATCAGTGGGTATGTAAACTATGTATCTTTTATTGATGATTATTCTCGTAAAACCTGGGTTTACTTTTTGAAATCAAAAGATGAAGTGTTCAATAAATTCAAGGAATTCAAAGCCTTGATAGAGAATCTTTATGAAAGAAAGATCAAGATACCCAGGTAAGATAATGGAGGAGAATACACCTCAAAAGAGTTTGTAAACTATTGCAAAGATGTCGGGATTAAGAGGGAACTCACCACTCCTTACAATCCTCAACAAAACGGTGTGGCAGAAAGAAAGAACGGAATTATAATGGAAGCAGTGAAGACCATGATCCATGATCAAGATCTTCCAATGTGCTTATGGGCAGAAGCAGCAAAAACAACAGTATATGTCCAAAACCGATTATCCCATAGTGCACTTGGGTTCAAGACCCCGGAAGAGATGTTCTCCGGAAAGAAGCCAGAAGTAAGCCATCTCAAAATATTTGGCTGCCCAGTATTTGTACATATTCCAAAAGAGAAGAGAAACAAGCTGGACCCTTCAGGAAAGAAGGGAATATTTGTTGGATACTGTGAGGTCTCCAAGGCCTTCAAGGTTTATATACTAGGTCACCATCATATTGAGATCAACAAGGATGTGACCTTTGATGAAGATGCAACACTCAAGAAATCAAGAAGATGCCAGCTTGAAGAAGTATATGAAGAGGAACCTGTAGCTCCCAGAGTTGCAGAATCAGTGAGGGAGGTTCGCAGAGTTGCAGAACCAATGAGGGAAGTCATAGCTTCCCCTGATGAGGAAATTCTAGAAGATCACGACATAGTAGAATTTCAAGAACCTCCTCAGATGACGGTCTCCCATAAGAGAAAGCCTGCTTGGACTAGGGAGCTTATTCAAGATGGAGAGAAGTATGGTGTTCCTGAAGGAACCACGAGACAAATAAAGAGACCTAAGCCATTCTCCAGTTATATGGCATTGATGTGTGATCTCTTAGAGAATGAGCCTACCTGCTTTGAAGAAGCCATTCAGAAGAAAGAATGGGCAAATGCCATGACAGAAGAATACCAATCCATAATTAAGAATGATGTATGGGAAATAGTTCCCAGACCGAAGAGCAAGGATGTGGTATCTTCCAAATGGCTTTTCAAAATAAAACATGTTGCTGAGGGAAGTATTGAGAAGTATAAAGCAAGGTTTGTAGCTCGTGGCTTTTCTCAAAAGGAAGGCATTGACTATGAAGAGACATTCGTTCCTGTAGCCAGATACACTTCGATCAGAACCATCATAGCCCTTGCAGCTAAGATGAAGTGGAAGTTACACCAGATGGACGTAAAGACAACTTTCCTAAATGGTGTCATCGAAGAAGAAGTGTATATAGAACAACTTCAAGGATTTGAAGTTGAAGACATGAAGACTCATGTCTGCAAGTTGAAAAAGGCTCTGTACGGGTTGAAGCAAGCTCCTAGAGCTTGGTATGGAAGGATAGACAGTGTTCTGACGAGCTTGGGCTTTACCAAGAGTAAAGTTGATTCTAACCTCTACTTCAAGGTTATGAATGATGAGCCGGTGATATTGATGTTGTATGTGGATGACTTATTCTTAACTGGAGAAGAAAACTCATCACCGAATGTAAGAAGAAGCTCGCTACATAATTTGAGATGAAAGACCTCGGCCTAATGCATTATTTCTTAGGTCTTGAGGTATGGCAGAGCCCAGAGAGAATCTTCCTTAACCAAGGGAAGTATGCAGTTGAAATCCTGAAGAGATTTGATATGTTGGAGTGCAAGTCCATGAATACACCCATGGAAACGAAGATGAAGCTTCTAGTTGACACTTTGTCAGAATTAATTGATGCCACGCTGTATAGATAGATCATTGGATCGCTGATGTATCTGACGAACACCAGACCAGATATCTGTTTTGCCGTGAACACCTTGAGTTAGTTTCTGGTAGAACCTAGACATGTTCACCTAGTTGCTGCAAAACAGGTGATGAGGTACCTTAAGGATACATTAGATTGTGGTCTCAGTTATGATGGAGATCATGACTTCAAACTAAGTGGGTACATTGATTCAGATTGGGCTGGAAGTGTCTCTGACAGGAAGAGCACTTCAAGATGCTGTTTCAGTTTGGGATCAACCATGATCTCATGGCAGAGTAGGAAGCAATCAAGCATTGCTCTCAGTACAGCGGAAGCATAATACATTGCTGCGTGTTCTGCCAGTTGTGAAGCCATATGGCTTCGTAAGTTGTTGACTGGTCTATTTGACCTAGAGATGGAAGCAACCACGATCCTATGTGATAACCAGAGCTGTATAAAGATGATAGAGAACCCTGTGTTCCATGACAAGTCAAAACACATAGAGATCCGATATCATTACATCCGTGACATGGTGCAGAGAGGAGCCATAAAGCTCCAATATGTTAGCACGGATGAACAAGTTGCTGATGTGTTGGCCAAACCTCTATCTTGTGTAAAGTTTGAGCACGTTCGAGATAAGCTTGGTATAGTCCGAAAGGACCTCCCTCGAAAGGGGGAGTAGTGTTGTGTTTCCAGCTTAATTGCTGTGTGGTGTTTTACAGCTTAAATGCTGTGTGGTGTTTCCAGCTTAATTGTTGTGTTGTGATTCCAGCTTAATTGCTGTGATGATGTGCCAACTTAATTGCTGTGATGATGTGCCAGCCTCGTGCTGTGATGATGTGCTAGCTTAATTGCTGTGATGATGTGCCAGCCTCGTGCTGTGATGATGTGACCAGCCTCGTGTTGTGATGATGATGTATTAGTTTCATACTAATCCATGTTGATGCAGATGATGATATCATTCCCACTCTCTGTTGTGAATGACGATGTAGATGGCGAGAAAAACTTTCGATGATTTATAGATGTGCCAGTCAGTGTTCCAAGATGCTGTTGATGATGCCGTCCTCTCTCTCGCCCGATGCTGATGTAGAATACCCTTCTTGTTAAGGGGGAGTGTTGAAATAATGTAACTGCAAAGAGTATTCTAATTATTATTGATGTATGATTCATTAGATTAATCCCCTTTTGCGGATTGATCATGTCGGGTATTGTAAATGACCAAATCCCCTTTTGCAGATTGGTCAAACCTTAATTGTAATAGGCACAATGAGAAGTCAGCCTAGAATATATTAAAGGTGGTTATAACCACCCAGAATAAGAAGTTGGCCCTGCCAGTGAAAAGACACCTCCGTCCACACGTGCCAGATTGTATAAATAAAGAGGCTAGCGCCTCATTTGGACACACACTCACTTGTTCATCAGAGTGCAAGTTCGGAGCTGCAGTTGGAGTAGAAGGAAGAGAGAGAGAGAGGCACATTCTTGGGAGAGGACTTTCTGTATTTGTTTGAGTTATCTCTTGGCATTGTATTGGCTATCTATATTAAGGAAGTTTTTGCTGGGTTTTCTCCCCCATGAGGGTTTCCCAGGATAAATGATGTGTCTCTTATGATTGTGTATTTCTCAGTGATCCTATCTATGCTATTGTTTTCTAGTGAAATGAAAAGAAACCTAATTATAGCTCAAACCTTAACATTCTGCAGTCTGAACCTCAAAACAGCCTGCGACTGCCTTCTTCTCTCAACGACTAGCTGTTCCAACCTTCCAATACCTATGGCTAGCCTTTTCTAGCAGGCTGAGCCTCTATTAGGTTGCAATTGCTCTTTCCCTTGCCGGTTGAGATCTGTGGCTAGTCTCCTCTCCAAACTACTTGCCCAAGACAAGAAAAATTGTAGACCCGAGGCCTATTCGACCCCTCTCCATGGTTGTGTTGAAATATTGTAACTGCAAAGAATATTCTACTTATTATTGAGTTATTATCTTATAGATCAATCCCCTTTTGTGGATTGATCATGTTGGGCTTTGTAAAAGACCGAATCCCCTTTTGTGGATTGGTCGAACCCTAATTATTATGCTGCTAATTAAGAAGTCGCCCCCCAGGCCTAATTAAAGTGGTTTTAACCACTAAGTGAAGAAGTCGGCCCTGCTTGATGAAGAGACACCACCCTAGCGCCTGCCAGCCAGTATAAATAAGAGTGGCCTCATTAGCTCACTCACTCAAGTCACTCATCTAGTGCACAAGTTTGAAGGAAGCTGCAGTTGCTAGTTGTCGAAAGAAGGAAGAGAGAGGCACATTGCTCATTGTTGGATATTCTCTAGTGTTTGGTTTATTATCTTGGCATTGTATTGGCAATCTATATTAAGGAAGTTTTTGTTGGGTTTTCTTCCCCTCAAGGGTTTCCCAGGATAAATGCTGTGTATCTTGTGATTGTGTTTCTCTCAGTGATCGTGCATATACTATTATTGTCTAGTAAATTGAAAATAAACTTAATAGCTGCTCTAAATTTAACATGGTTTTAGAGCTAAGATGAAGAGAGCACCTTTCACTAGATAAGCAAAATTGTCACTGTTGCCGTACAAGAAAATTAGGGCTTTTTGTTGGAGAGGAATTTCAGCCTAAAAACCACCTAGGGAAGTGTGCCCTAGCCTAACGAACTTATTGGCAGCTTGAGCGCAACTTTTCTGTGGCCAAAAACTTTGGGAAGTGAAACCTTGGTTTTTAGTTGGTACCAGAAAACCAGGAAACTAGAATTAGTACCAGAAGTAGCAGTCCAGATTTGCGCAGGCCCAGTTTCAAGGGGTAAAATTTGGATTTTCAAAAAACTGACTGCACCAGGCTACTCGTCTCAGCCAAGCGCACCTCTTGGTAAGTTCAGATTTAATTTTTGAGCATTTTTAATTTTTGGTCATTTTTCCAGCTTCAGGTCAAGATGTCTGCAAGCACCAAGCTCGTTGACAAGTTAGAAGGTGTGGATAGCTTCTGTGCTTGGAAGTATAGGATTGCACTCATTCTTGAAGAGAATGACCTTGCAAGATTCATCAAAGAAAATGTACTAGAACCCACAGATGTTACAGCTAAAGCAAAGTACCAGAAGGACATGGTTAGGGCCAAAAGAATCATTGTAGACTCTATCAAAGATCACTTGATCCCTCAAGTGGCATCTAAGAATACCCCAAAAGAAATGTTTGATGCCCTAAATATATTGTATGAAGGAAAAAACATTAACCGGAAGATGAACTTGAGAACTCAACTCAAGAATACAAAGATGCAGAAAGGAGAAACAATGCATGACTATTTCTCTAGGATCTCTCAATTTAAGGAACAACTAGAAGTAATTGGAGATACCCTAGATGAAGATGAACTCATAATGACAACTCTTAATGGTCTCACAAGACCTTGGGATGCATTCATCCAAACCATTTGTGTTAGAAAGGAAAAACTTCAATTTGACAGTCTTTGGTAAGAATGTGTTCAAGAAGAAGCAAGAGTAGCTAATCGAGAAGCAGAAGGAGTCTTGGAGCTCATCCACTCAGATGTATGTGGCCCAATGCCATCCACCTCTCTTAGTGGGTATGTATACTATGTGTCATTTATTGATGACTATTCTCGCAAGACTTGGGTTTACTTCTTGAAATCAAAAGATGAAGTGTTTGGGAAATTCAAGGAATTCAAAGCCTTGATAAAGAATCTCTCTAAAAGAAAAATCAAGATACTCAGGTCAGAGAATGGAGGAGAATACACCTCAAAAGAGTTTGTAAACTTTTGTAGAGATGCCATGATTAAGAGGGAGCTTACCACTCCCTACAATCCTCAAGAAAATGGTGTAGTAGAAAGAAAGGACATAACTATAATGGAAGCAGTGAAGACTATGATCCATGATCAAGATCTTCCAATGCACTTATGGGCAGAAGCAGCAAGAACAACAGTGTATGTACAAAACATATTATCCCATAGTGCACTTGGGTTCAAAACCATCGAAGAAATGTTCTCTGGAAAGAAGCCAAAAGTAAGCCATCTCAAGATATTTGGTTGTCCAGTATTTGTACACATTCCAAAAGAGAAGAGAACCAAGCTGGACCCTTTAAGAAAGAAGGGAATATTTGTTGGATACTGTGAGGTCTCAAAGGCCTTTAGAATTTACATACCAAGTTACCATCATATTGACATCAGTAGAGATGTAACCTTTGATGAAGATGTAGCGCTCAAGAAATCAAGGAGATGCCATCTTGAAGAAGTATATGAAGAAGAGCATGTAGCTCCCAGAGTTGCAGAACCAGTGAGGGAAGTCACAGTTTCCCCCGACGACGAGATTCAGGAAGATCATGATATGATAGAATCTCAAGAATCTCTCCAGATGACGATCTCTCACAAGAGAAACCCAGCTTGGGCGAGGGAACTTATTCAAGATAGAGAGAAGTATGGTGCCCAGAAGGAACCATGAGACAAGTCAAGAAACCTAAGCCATTCTCCAGTTATATGGCTTTGATGTGTGATCTCATAGAGAAGGAGCCTACTTGCTTTGAAGAAGCCATTCAAAAGAAAGAATAGGCAGATGCCATGACAAAAGAATACCAATCCATTCTAAAGAATGATGTATGGGAAATAGTTCCCAGATCGAAGAGCAAAGATGTGGTATCTTCCAAATGACAAGATAAAACATGCTGCTGATGGAAGTATTGAAAAACATAAAGCAAGGTTTGTAGCTTGTGGCTTTTCTCAAAAGGAAGGCATTGACTATGAAGAGACATTTGCTCATGTAGCCAGATACACTTCTATCAAAACCATCATAGCCCTTGCAGCTAAGATGAAGTGGAAGTTACACCAGATGGATGTGAAAACAACCTTCTTAAATGGTGTCATTAAAGAAGAAGTGTATATAGAAGAACCTCAAGGGTTTGAAGTTGAAGACAGTAAGATACATGTCTGTAGGTTGAAGAAGGCTCTGTACGGATTGAAGCAAGCTCCCAGAGCTTGGTATGGAAGAATTGACAGTTTTCTGACGAGCTTGGGCTTTACCAAGACTAAAGCTGATTCTAACCTTTACTTCAAGGTTATGAATGATGAGCCTCTTATATTGCTACTGTATGTAGATGACTTATTCTTAACTGGAGAAAAAAAGCTCATCACTGATTGTAAGAAGAAGTTCGCTCTAGAATTTGAGATGAAAGACCTAGGCCTAATGCATTATTTCTTAGGTCTTGAGGTTTGGCAGAGCCCAGAGAAGATCTTTCTTAACCAAGGGAAGTATGCAGTTGAAATATTGAAGAGGTTTGATATGTTGGAGTGTAAATCCATGAACACACCCATGGAAACAAAGTTGAAGCTCCTGGTTGACACTTCGTCAGAATTGGTTGGTGCTATGCGGTACAGACAGATCATTGGATTGTTGATGTATCTGACAAACACCATGCCAGATATATGTTTTGCTGTGAACACCTTGAGTCAGTATCTGGTAGAGCCCATATGTGTTCACCTTGTTGCTGCAAAACATGTGATGATATACCTTAAGTGTACGTTGGACTTTGGTCTTTGTTATAATGGAGATCATGACTTCAAATTGTTTGGTTATACCGATTCAGATTGGGCTGGAAGTGTTTCTGACAGAAAGAACACTTCAGGATGTTGTTTCAGTATGGGGTCAGCCATGACTTCATGGCAGAGTAGGAAGCAATCCAGTATTGCTCTCAGCACAACAAAAGCAGAATACATTGCTGCATGTTTCGACAGTTGTGAAGCCATATGGCTTCAGAAGTTGTTGACAGGTCTATTTGATCTAGAGATGGAAGCAACCGTGGTTCTATGTGACAACCAAAGTTGCATAAAGATGACAAAGAACCCTGTGTTCCATGACAAGTCAAAGCACATAGAAATCCGGTATCACTACATTCGTGATATGGTGCAGAGGGGTGCTATAAAGCTCTAATATGTTGGCACAAATGAGTAGGTTGTAGATGTGTTGACCAAGCCTTTGTCTCGTGTAAAGTTTGAGCACTTTCGAGACAAGCTTGGTATATTCAGAAAGGACCTCCCTTGAAAGGGGGAGTTATGCTGATGAGTATGGTATCTTGACCAACAACAGGTAGCTCAGTTAGGATTTTCTATCCTAGGGAACTGATCATCCCTAGACAGATCTCGAATGTCCGGTAAGGACGGTTTGTCAGAGTACATGTGCATGCATATGCTAGCTGTGGTCAGTAGTTGTAGCTCCATTAGGATTTTTATAATCCTAGGGAATCTTATGATTTCTGGGCAGATCCCGAAGGTCCGGTAAGGATGGTATGTGAGAGTACCACGTGGTAGCTCTGTTAGGATTTTATATCCTAGGGAATCTTATGATTCCTGAGCAGATCCCTAGGGACTGTCAGAGTACCACAAAATGTTGTTACACCTACCTCATTCTGTTGCCCCATGATGATGTTGTTGTTGACCTAGCCTCGTGCTGTGATGATGTTGTTACTGCAACCTTGTGCTGTGATGATGTTGCTCCAGCCTCGTGCTGTTGATGATGATGTTGTTGATGTTGTCGTTATTGCTTTTATGCTAACTGATGTTGATGTTTTAGGTTCCAGCTTCATGCTGTGAACGATGATGATGATGCCATTCCAACTCCATACTATGAATGATGATGCGATTGATGATGGGAAAAACTTCCGATGATTTATAGATATGCCAGTCAGTGTTCTAGATGATGTTGATGTTGCTTCCCTCTCTCTCTCTCTCTCTTGATGATGTTGTAGAAGACCCTTCTTGTTAAGGGGGAGTGTTGAAATATTTTAACTGCAAAGAATATTCTACTTATTATTGAGCTATTATCTTATAGATCAATCCCCTTTTGTGGATTGATCATGTCGGGCTTTGTAAAAGACCAAATCCCCTTTTGTGGATTGGTCAAACCCTAATTATTATGCTGCTAATTAAGAAGTCGACCCCTAGGCCTAATTAAAGTGGTTTTAAGTTTTAACCACTAAGTGAAGAAGTCGGCCTTGTTTGATGAAGAGACACCACCCTAGCGTCTGCTAGCTAGTATAAATAAGAGTAGAAGGCGCCTCATTATCTCACTCACTCAAGTCACTCATCTAGTGCGCAAGTTTGAAGGAAGCTGCAGTTACCAGTTGCTGGAAGAAGGAAGAGAGAGGCGCATTGCTCAATGTTGGATATTCTCTAGTGTTTGGTTTATTATCTTGGCATTGTATTGGCAATCTATATTAAGGAAGTTTTTGTTGTGTTTTCTTCCCCTTGAGGGTTTCCCAAGATAAATGCTGTATATCTTGTGATTGTGTTTCTCTAAGTGATCTTGCATATGCTATTATTGTCTAGTAAATTGAAAAGAAACTTAATAGCTGCTCTAAATTTAATAGGCTTGACTGAGGTTGCCAAGACTCCACACAAGAATGAATCATCACATCATCCTTGGTCTCCTTTTATACAACTCGAAAGGGTAAGTTAGAAGCCCCAAGTCAACTCAACATTAAGTTAGACTTGTTTATTCTCCCATGTGGGTGTCAAGTCCCAACACAAGCCCACGAAGCCCATCAACAAGTCCACAGAACCTTACACATGTGAGAATACTCCCGATGCTACCAAAACATCAACACTCCCTCTTAGCGAGGGAAGTATTCTCACCACTACCTAGAAGTAGCTATGTCTCTTGCACTGGATCCATTACCACAACTGCTCTCCAATCCACCTGATTGGCTGCTCCCTTTGTCACTGAAGCAAATCCTGTCGTATGACATGGACCCTTCTTGAAAGACATCTTACTCCTAGAAGCTTCCCACTTCTGAGCATCTTCCCTGGCCATCTCAACCCATGACACCTTCTTGACAGTCTTGGAAGACTCCTCTCTGCCATTTGAACCTGAAGGTAGACTCCCTCTGAATGACTAACTTTCTCTTGTGTAAGTTCCCTCTGTAGTCGTCCCTGGATCTTGTGGAGACGCCAGGTGAGTTAGAAAAAAAAAACAATTAAATTAAAAACTCACCGATGTCGTTGTCACTAAGGCTTGCATTCCTCGGCAACGGCGCCAATTTGTTAGCACAAATGTTTACCCTCCAATCTAAGCTGTTATATGTGTTAAGACAATGGTAAAAACTAGGCTTATTAAAAGAGTAAGGCCCCAAATTGTCACTGACCAAACCCCTCTCCATTTGGGCTAGTACTTGCTAGCCTTTGGGGGGAGTTCCTAGGCACACTGAAGCGCCTTGCTGCTGATCTAAATTCTGATTTAAAAACCAAAAATCAGCAAGCTGTTGGTCTTGGACAACATGTAAAAGCGGCTCAAAACGATGAGGAATAGTGATTATTTTCGCTTGGTGGGAACCTTCAGGGTTAGCACAATGATAATAGATTGGAAAAGAGGCATAACACTATTCAAAAGATCAGAAATAACCACAATAAACAGTTCAAAAAATGACAAATCAGATCACAAATTTACCATAGTACCGCTAAGAAAAGAGGTTTGAAGACAAACACACTTCTTTATTGATCAAGCTTATAAGAGAGTTGATTGCGCCACACTTCTTTTTTAGGGTTCTTCCTAAATTTTAGGAAATTTGCGTTTAAAAGCAATTTAAGAGGAATTTGAGGAAATTAATGCATGGAAAGTGAAGATATGTCGAGTGAGGAAAAGTTAGTGAGAAAATTAAGCCTTGATTGGCGAATTTTGTCCTATTTTTTAGGAAATTGCGGTTTAAACTCAACTGAAGGCGAACTTTATTGAGTTGATGCATGGCAAGTGGAGAGGTGATTATACGAAGGAATATACGACTAAATTTAGATCCAGTTATGTGACTCCCTTATCTCAATCAATTTATTTATTATATGCTCAAGTCTTGGGAAAATGCGCCCTATGCTAGGTGGATGCCACATCACTTTGTAGATCTATGCCACATCACTTTGTAGATCTGCCACATGTTGACCTGTGAGGGTGCCACTTGACACTGCATGGATGATGATCGTACATGCTAAGAACTTTCTAAAAATAGAATCCTGCTCCTAAATTTTAGGAAATTGTCCACATCATCCAAGAAGACTAGGAGAACACCACCACATGTCACTGTTTAAAAATAGAAAGTTGTCCGAATGCCTTTGACTTTATACTCATCGAGCTCATTTTTTCGTAAGAAATCCGAATCTGCAATCAGAATTGACATGTGAGCCCTGGTGCTCAACTTGCTAAAAGTAGTAAACTATTCCAAATCATCCCGGAAAAGATCCAAAAGACTCAAAATGTCACAAGGATCCACAATATGTGCTCGGAATCTGAATCTGGGGCCTGGAGCCCAAACTACTAAAAATGAGAAGTTCCTGCATGTCGCCCAGAAAAGTGCTATCGGGCCTAGAATCATGCAAGGACTCTCCCTGTATGCTCAGTCGGAGTTAGAACTGCTCCAAACTGTCAAGAGACCCACTCAAACCATGTCTCCCAAAAAGTAGCAACGCTTGCTGTATGGAGACATCTCTCTCAAAATGCATGGGAAAAAAAGCCAACTCTAACTCTGAACCAAACGACCATGTATCGATCATATACCTGCCTCTGATCCTAAACTCTGGGAGAATCTCAGAATGTTAGCCAAAATAGTACATGCTGGTTCTTAACCCTCAAGATTTTCAAGGGTGAAAATCTAGGGGTTAACAAGCTGTTGATCTCAAGAGATCAAGATCAGATCTTGATCGTTGATCACTTTGGAGATAGGGTTTTAGTCATTAGGAGATTATAAAAGTAGATCCAAGGAGAGTGAGAGGTACATAATGAGTGCATAGGAGCAAGAGGGAGTCTTGCTCATGTACTTGTGTCTGAGTGGGCAGGGTTGAGGAAGTGTTCAAAGGGGCAACAAAGAGATAGCAACTAAGTGAGCTAGGCTATTGCTGCATTGTAATTCCTCTGATGGGCCATTATCCCAGGACGAGAGCCCAAGATTTTTTTTTTTGCAATAAAAGCAAACTCATAAGTGGTTTTCTCGCAAGGGTTTTTCCAGGGGTGTTTACCCAAAATCTCTGTGTTATGGTTTTTGTTGTTTATGCTTCCGCTTATTTTCGTTGAGTAACCTAGCTATGCTTTAATTCAGTAAAAGTGTTTTGCTTGGAATTAACTGCCAGGTGCTAAGTTCAGGAAATTCAACAAATACCTTCCCGAAGCTACAAAACATAAACATCTAGTGGGTTTGTTTCACATTTTGGTGATGCCGAGGGATATTTATTTGGAAGAAAAGGTGAAATGCTTTAGTAATTTTTTGATTTGAAGCATTTAATAATTGTTGCTAGAATTGTTTTGGATTGGATGCATGCTGCCAAAACTTGCTTGTAGGTTGGCACTGTTAGTGATTTTTATTGGTTGCTTGGTTATCCTCATGGTCAAAAGTATGTTTTTGTGTAATACCGCCGTTTTGATTCCCATTTCAGTATTGTGTATGTATATGATGAATGGCTAAATGTTGAAAGATGTGATATGTAAGATTGTACATTGAATGATAATAAAAAAAATACATCACAGGCTGCAAAAGAGAAGGACAAAAGAATGGGGGGGCTATGACTCCACAAGAGGGGAAAGAAAGGGGACATACAGGGCTAAAGAAAAATAATAATATTTTATGGAAAAGCCAAAGTCCTTAACCTTGTTTAATTAGTGCTCTTGCATTCGTATTTAATTTTATCCTAAGCTTTTGTTAATTGCATGAAGGAGGTATGTGGGCTCTCCATAGAGATACATGGCCCTTTCATGCCATGCAAACTTATGCTATACCTTTTTGCCATGCAAGCGAATTATCATTCGGTTGGGGGAAATCGAGAGACTTATCTCTGAGCAAACTGCTATGAGCTTACTGCAATTGAATTATGCCAACTACAACCACAAATTAAGAAGGAATTGTGACTGTACGGAATGATTATCACTGTCATTAAGGAATTTCACTATAGTTGATAATTCCTGGAATCCTAGTAGTGAGATTTCCTAGCCAGCCTGTGTTGGAGACTTGGAGGGAAGTGGGATAACTTAAGGGATTGCTGAGCAGAGAAGGGGATCCCATTCCTTGAGATGTGTAGGCTATGTTAGAATTTTTTAAATTTTCAGTAGCAATAGATTTACCAGAGTATTTTGATCTTCATTTAACATTCAATAACCATATAATGAAAATATAAGCAAGATCTAGAAGTAGATAGACAAGCACGAGAAGACACAAAGATTTATCTTGGGAAAACCCCAAACTTGGGGAAAAACCCAACTAACTTTTCTTAAAGAGAATCTTTCTAATAATACAATACAACCATGAACAAGCTCTATTCACAAGAGCAAAACCAGTAATGAAGAAACCATGATAACAAGAACTTATCTCTTCTCCTTGTCAAACCCTAGCGAGGGTAGACAACTGTGTCACAACCCTAGCACAACTCTTCTAGAGGTAGCGCACAAGAGAAACCATCAAGAACCCCAGTTGTTGTGTCTCCTAGGGTTGCCTTAGACTTGCGCTTCCTTTTCCTTCTTCGTTGAGATGATGAAATGAGTGAGTGTGTGTTGAAATGAGCAAGGTGTCACCTTTACTTATAGTCTTCAAGTCAGTTAGCTGGGGTCGACTTCTCTTCCCGGAAATTTTATTTCCACTTTATTATTTTCCTATGGGCCGACTTCTCATCCTGGAAATTCTATTTCTACTTTATTATTTTTTTGTGGGCCGACTTCGCTTCCTGGGTGTTCTTCAACTGTTCAATGGTCTTCCTTTGACATCTTGGAATCTTCCTCTCTAAGAAAATTTGTTCAGGAGGAAATACCTCTCGTTGCTACAAAAACATCAACAGGCTGCTGATGGGGAAAGAGGGTTGTGGTTTGGGATTGCTATAGGAGTAATATTGACTGTGAACCTAGGAATTGGGCTATGAGAAGGGAATTAGAGCCAGCCATAGGAAAAGTTCACCCTTGTGGATTCATAGCCTCAGCTTGGAGGTGGCCTTTATTGCAGAGAGAGATGGTGCAACAAGGAGCCTATGGTTGGGTGGAACATCGTTCTTTTGCAACTAGTTGATGGACACTTTCTAGACAAATAAGGCGCTAAGGTCTTTTTTATTGTGATCTTTACCACTTTGAGGATAGGGGGAGGATCTTTGAAGGAGGACCATACTTCTTGAATTCCTTTAGACTCCACGTGTTATTGGACAAAAAAAGTCGAAGTCGTGAAAGACTTCTTGAAAGCTTCGGTATTGTGTGATGATAAGCCAAAGGTATGGGTAAGATAAGAGGGAAGCAATGTGAAAGACAAGCTAATAAACATAGTGTAGAAATTGAAACTTTTGCTTGCATCTTATAAAGATTGGAAGAACATGGGCATTGATGGGCTTTGTGCACACTTGGTGTATTGCTTGGATTTGGTTGTAGGCATAACATATTTGAATATTGATGCTACATTATTGCCACAAATAGACATCTCAAATCATGCCAAGAGTTGAATTCTTGTTCAACCATTCTATATCTACTGCAAAAACAATGTATTATGTTAGAATTTAAGGGTAAAAACAATAGGCTAACTAGAAACAAAATAATTTTTTTATAATTTTCAAATCATTAGCTACTGTAATTTTGACCAACAAAACATTTAAAAAATTCTGATGCATAACCTAACAACAATAGTTAGTAAATAACATACACAACTCAAATCTAAGTATTATCATAGTTGTAGAAAAGAACAAATGTACCTGGTGAGCTGCTATTGCCTTCCTTTAGTGTATGCTTAGAAAAGCTTAGAGAATCATGGATCAAACCCCGAGGGTAGATCTCATCATGATCATAGGGACAGTGCCAAGGACTCTTAGGTTAGGAAATCAAAACCAAAACTCGGCAAGCTAGAAAACTAAAACAAGAAGTTGAAAACTATAGTCCAAGCCTCTATCAAGTATTAGGGCTGAAAACAAAAATCAATGTCCAACCTAGGGCTGGAAAAATAGAACACCTTCAGCCCAAAAACACAGATGCCCACTTCAAACAGAGACAAGTACCAACAATCCAATATCAACCTCATCAAACCATTCACAAGGCATAAATACCAAAGCTACTAAATGGAATAAGCAAGGCGATTGGTTGGGATTAGTAAGGTGGCACCAATAAACCAACAACAAACAAGAAAACCAAGCGATAGGCAGGGAGGGGCTCCAACAGGTCAGCGACAAGTTCTAGCAGTCATGGCTAGCTGAGATACACCCATGACATGCAAAGATGGACACAAAACAGGCCAGCGGCAAGCTTCAGACAAAATTGGCTCGCAGGGATAGGCCCACAACCGATTGGTACATGCAAGAGAGAACTGAGAAAAAACCCTTCTAAACCTGTTAAAAAAAGCCGCAGCAAAACCTCAGTCTCAACGTCAGCTTGGAGGAGATAGATCATATGATCAAGTGTGTCAAGTGGGGGAGAGACCACTCCTTTATATAGTTTTAGGTAGGTAAGATAGGGTTAACACATTAACCATTTAGAGTCCACTTGACATAGGTTTAGGGTTAGGTTAACCCCTAAAATAACAAACCAACTAAAACGTCAAGTGGTAAGTCCAATAGACCGAAACCAAGTCAAAAAGTTAATTAAATCAAAGAGTAGGGTTTCATAAACATGGCGGCCAACTTTCTTTAGGAAAAAGTAAAGTCCAAAATATAAAATCTAATCAATATAATTTTAGGAGGGTAATAACTCAATAAAGGGGTTTCATAAAAAATAAACAATAAGACAAAGTCAAAAGTCAAGTCCTTCTTTAATGGTAGTTTGTCCACATGAGTCCATGATATAACTTATAAGTTTTTTATCATCCTAGCATACGTGGAAGGCTAATGGCGTGATCATTGCTTTCTTCTTTACTGCTCCTAGGTCATATGGACCATCTCGGGAGAGAAGAAGGTCACACATCATCTCAACTTGGTACTTAAACCAAGAATCTGCCTGGTCCCAGACCAGGATACCCCATAACACATCCAGGCACCCTAGAATATATCTAGGGGCTTTACCACCAAGGTACATAACCAAGGATCAATTCAAGTGCTAAGCAAGGATTCCCTGGAACACATCCAGGGGCCCTAGAACACATCTAGGGACTTATATCATCAAACTGCTTGGTCCTTGACCAAGAACCCTAGAAATACACTGGGGGCCCAACTAGAGTCTTTTGACATGGCTCTAACTGCTTGGTCCCCGACCAAGAACTCCGGGAGTGTACTGGGGCCCTAGATCACAACTAAGGTCTTTTCCATCCTCTCAGAGAATGGCTCTTGCAACTGTATTAATTTATCATATTAAGGAGCAACCACCCAAGGCAAACATTTCAAGAAGCAAAATCAAGGATTTCAAGCAAAGTTTTTCTTACCTATTTAGAATTGGTTTGACTTCTTTTTGTCCCCTTTTCCCCCTAATTTTATGACAAATATTTCATGTTCTCTTTCTCTACTTTTTTCAGTATTTGTTGCTCCTCTAAATTTTCTCATCAATATGCTTGGTATCAAGGAGGTAAATGTAGGAGACAAGTGCAAGAAAACACATGTACTATGTAGATCTAGACCAAGTATATTGCATTAACTAAGAAGTCCTTGTGCAGTGGGGTTATCTGTTCTCCCAAAGTCGCTCAGGATTTGCACTTGGCCCCAACTACATGTAACGACTTGCTTGCATGGGCGAGATGGCCCACGAGGGAAAAATGTGTCTCTAAGGGATTTGAACCTTGGTGGGAAATATTAAACACACCTGCTTTTCCATCAAACTAAGACCTTGTTGACATTGCCCTTCTTTTGCCTAGGATTAGACAAGGTAAACCAAAACGCCTTGCTCTCTCTCTCTCTCTCTCTCTCTTTCTCTCCTACTTCATATGTTGCGGTGATGCATATCTTGCTCAATTCACATTAAACTAGGGATGCTTTTTAAAATTGTACGAATGAAAAATGTGTTGATATTATGGTAGCTGCAGGAGGTATTTACCTCCACGTGTAAACTTGACGAGAATAGAATATTCCGGGAAGCAAGAAGAAACCCTAATTGATTGGTTAATAACCCTAGAAGACAAGTCGGCTCAAGGGAATGACTTGTATTAGGTTATTAGTCTCCAAGAGAAGAAGTCGGCTAAAGGAAATAATATAAACCAATGTTGTAAAAATCGTTTTGGGGAAAAAATCGCCGGGGTCCAGAAAACAACGTTTCGTAAAAATCGGCAAAACATCAGCAAAAAATCGGCAAACTTAAAAAAATACAAAAATATTCATTTTTTTTTAATTTTTGAAACATTTAAAGCAACAATAGCATCAAA
>ML783409.1:303691-337301 GCA_009831015.1 Picea engelmannii | reverse complement strand
AATGCCAAATCCACAAATTTGACCCTCGAATCCACAAATCCCAATGGCAAACTCCTCCTTGGCTGGTTGAATGGCTTGGCTCTCCTCCTTGGCTCAATGAACAAATATAACCTTTAAAACCCCTCACGGACCCCTTAAAAACCAGCGGACTGTGTATTTTTCAAGTCGGACGATTTTTACCCATCGACCCGCGATTTATACCCGATTTTTTCCAAATTTTTCCAAAAAATCGCGAGTTTTTCCAAAAAATCGTCTAAAAATCGTTTAAAAATCGTCCCGATTTTTTGGGCGATTTTTTTCATAAAAATCGTTTTTGGGAAAAAATCGTGATTTTGGCGATTTATCGGCGATTTTTACAACACTGATATAAACTAAAGAATTAGTACCCAGAATGAGAAGTCGGCCCAGGCAGTCTGCCAGATTTAGTATAAATACAGGAGGCCAGTCTTCATTCTGGCAGGGCATTCTCAGAATTGCAGAGCACACTTGTGTGCACTGTAGTTGGGCAGTTTTGTGCGTAAGTTTGGAGGAGAGCTGCCGTTGCAGCTAGCAATTTTCGTTTTGGCTTGGACTATCTCTTGGTTATGGTTTGGACTATCTGATCAACTCTTGTTTGGTGCGCTATCCTTGGAGAAAGGTGCGCTACCCTTTGTTTTGCTATCTAGCCCAGGGTTTGCTTTCGGAATGATTCTCTGTCAAGGTTAAGGTGCTCGGAGGGTGGCTTCGGCCTATGGTTGGGTGACAATAGTGATATTGTCTATGGTAAAACGAGCACATTCTAACAAAATGATCCCTCCTAATTTTTCCTTGGGGCTATTTGTCATGTTGGTTTAAGAAGAGCAGCCATGAAAACATATTCTCACACATAAACATCACATAAGAAGAACAATACTCACAAAGATCACATTGTATTAATGTACAATAATGATACATCACTCTTACACTTCAATACATTGTGAGGCCTCATAATATAGCATTGAGGTGCTCATAACAATATGTCCAATATAGCATAACAATCTCCACAATATCTCCATGAATATCTCTATAAATCTCTATGTGATCTCCATCCCTAACTTCATTCATTGTCCTCATCTTTCATAATATGTAGACTTCTAGAATAAGTCTACTTTCATGAATACTAATTTCATCATATAATAAGTATGAATTATTCCTTCATACTTCCCCTTAATGAATACTTATGATTCAATCTGGATGTCTTGAGTTGTCTTCATCTTTTAGTCTTCTTCATCTGCATCATCTTTTGTCTTCTTTGTCTGCATTTGTTTCTTCAATTGTCGTTGTCTTCCTAAGCTGTATCTGAGTGAATCATCTGAACTGCATCATCTTCATATCAAGGATTTCTTTAGCTTACCCTTGATCTTCCCATGGATTTAACGATTACATCATACCTAGGGTTTTCCTCAGCTCACCCTTAACCATTACAAACTTGAAATGGTTTCGTCTTACCACGAACCATTCATTACATTAAGTGGTTTCGACTGGACACAAACCTGCATCTGTCATTACAAAGTGGTTTTTGGTTTACCATGAACCAGTACAAAAATACTTGACTCAAAGAAATGACTCAATAAATTGACAACTCTTTCTCAAACATGTTTAATTGACTTTAATGACAATTGACCTTTGGAGGACCAACTAACTCATGAACTTTATATGGGAGATATTGTCAGTTTTTAAGCATTTAATGCATTCAATTTTAGATCTAAAAATCACTTCCAAGTGACCTCAAACAGTGAACTAGGGCTGTTATCACTGGATAATTTTACATTGAATTATGATAGAAAATTACAGCGGAAAGACAAAGATTAGAGAGAAATCATCCATGCACATGAGACACAAATTCTGTTCAGTAAATTTTTTTAGATTGAGAAATTTCGAGGACAAAACCAATCCTCTCAGCAAAATTACAACCTCAACAAATTTTGGACAAAACCTTCCAACTTGCAAACCTGCTGTACGACCTGCGGATGTCATAGCCATATGACTGACGTCACCTGTACGACCTTGCAATTTGCCAAGAAAATTCGCACGTGCGGCTTGCTTGTACAACCCGCACGTGCGACCTTCTCTCTTCTTTGACTGTTGCTGTATGATGGTTAACCTGCGCTGATTGTCTGTACTATTCTGTACGTTTCGCACGTGTGGAATGCATGGCTCCACACGTGCGGCCTTTTTTGCTCTTCCTCCCACGTGTAGCCTCACACGTGTGGCCTCCTCCTTGGCTGAAAAAGAAAGAGAAAGAGAAAACAAAAAAACCCTAAGCCAAAACCGTAAGCCAGATTTGCCAAAGTGAAGATTCTCCTTGCTGAAATTGCCACTCCAGTCTCCTTGGCACAAGTGCTCACTCACTTATGCCAACTCCATAATGTCACAGTGAGATGTGTGGTGCCTCCTGACATTGCCTCTCCTTTTATAGGAGTCTAATGAGTGAGTTTAGGAACCCCTTCTAAACTTAACATTAAATTAGAATTGTTTATTCCTCCAAGTGGGTGTGAAGCCCCACCAACAACAACTCCAAGCCCCAACTCAATAGACAAGGGGTTTTCACAAAGTAAGAATGCAGTATGAGTGCCAACAAAGATTCCTACATGCTTGGCACCAAGGCTAATGTAAGAATACTTGCTTGATGCTACAAAAACATCAACATATATTGTTTTACATTTGAAGACCTGACCCCGTAAAATCCTTTCAACATAAACACAACATTCTTCCATTTAGGGACATCCATCCAACCACATTGGATCTGCATGCGAGGCTTTGGTATTTCTTGATTCCAACACTTGTGATAATCATGATTTGTAAGACCACAAACACTAGAGGGATGTAAGTTCCAACATTTTGCCTTTGCATGCTTTGATCTTCCACAAAGACTACAACATTCTTCCTGCTTCTGCACTTGATTTGTTATTGTGGCCGCTGCTCTTGGTTCGTTGCTTGTGCTGCTACTTGTAAATGATTTACTTCTTGTCAATGTTTTTGCTTTCACCAACTTAATAGTTACATTGCTTGTTTGACCTTCATATCCAAGGCCTTCATTTCTTGGTCTTACATATATTTGTATGGGCTTCATGATACCTTGACCATTCTTGCCTAAACCTTTGCCATCATAACCCATATTATTCATAATTTTTGAACGTATTTCCTATGTGTTGAAATTAGTGCAGCTGCAAGAGCCATTCTCCTGGAGGATGGCATAAGACCCTAGCTGTGGACTAGGGCCTCCAACACACTCCTAGGGTTTCTTGGTATGAGACCAAGCAGTGAGAGCCATGGCAAAAGACCCTTGTGAGGGCCCCCAGTATATGACTGGGTTCTTGGTCTTGGACCAAGCAGCAAGTCCCTAGATGTGTTCTAGGGCCCTTGGATGTGCTCTAGAGAATCCTTGCTCGGTGCTTGGATTGATCCTTGGATGTGCTCCTTGGTGGTTGATATAAGTCCCTAGATGTGTTCTAGGGCCCCTGGATGTGTTCCAGGGAACCCTTGCTTAATGCATGGGTTGATCCTTGGTCTTGTACCTTGTTGGATAAGACCCTAGATGTGTTCTGGGGCAACCTAGTCTTTGACTAGGTAGATCTTGGTGTAATACCAAGATGTGTTGATTTGTGATCCTCTTCCTCTCTCCTGGGATGGTTCGTGAGACCTAGGAGTGCCTATGAAGATGGACATGACCACATTGTTGATGTACCCTCTTATGCAGTGATGATAAAGTTTATAGGTCATTATGAGACTCATGTGGACATGTTTTGCCATTATGGACCCCCCCTTGATTTTGTCCTAACAGGTACCCCCTTGTTGTTTTGCTTTCCCTCTTGTTTTATGTGATTGGGGTTTTATATGTGATTAGGGTTTTTATAATTTATATTAATATTAATTAACATATTAATTAAGCCGTAGGCTAAAGGTTCTACAAAATGATGATTTTTTCCGGGGATATTTGCTCGAAATCCGGCGAGAAATTGTTGGATTCGTAGATTTGAGTGATTATTTCTGTATAATCTGAGTGTCCTGGGAGTTTTTCAACATGTTGAATCCATTTCTGCATTCAGAAATGGATTTTGAACAACAAAAAATAGTGATTCGTGTAAATTTATATCGTCGGATTCCGACGAAAAAAACTATTTCGTAGAACAACTAGCCAACTCCATTTAATTAAATATTAATTAAATGTCAATATTTAATTATTATTATATCTACCCTAACGTCTCTACCTAACTATAAATAAGGCCCTATCTTCTAGCATTTAACATACTCACATTTCATTCCTCTCTTTGCTGTGGCTACATCAATATTTTGCTTCTTGTGTTGATGCAACCTCTTCTGTTGGTGGATCAATTTCAGATCTGAGTTTTGTTTGGTCTTGGTATTGGCTCGATGCTTCTTCTTGACTGTTTGCTGGTGCAAGAGATGCAAAGGTGCCTCCCTTGAGCAGCCGAATTTGTCCATCTATGCAGGGTTAGCCACTAGACTTGTTCACCTAACTGAAGTGCTTCCTTTAGGGTGCCGGATCTGCCTTTTAGGTCCCACGGCCTCTTCTTCGGGCTGACATCTTGCTGTGTGTAGGCCGTGGCCTCTCCTTCTGGCTGTAGCGTGGTTTGCTGAGGTCCCTGTGGGGGGTTTTCCAGTTGATGTCCAATTTTTCTGAGTTGTGGGTTTGTTGTCTTGCTTGTGGAGGGTCTGCTATCTTGCTGTCCAGTTCATTCCTGTGCCCTATTACTGTTTCTGTGGAGGGTTCTATTTGCTGGGGGTATTGCTGTTATCTACTTGGAAGTCTGTGGTATTATTGTTGTTTGTTTTGGGGTCTATATCATTGGCAAAACTATCCCACAGTCCACATTGGCAGAGATCAAACCCTAGAGGTTTGATCCATGAACCTAAACTAAATTCAGAGCATATTTACAGAGGCATACATCCACACATGCGACAGGTACATCTATCATTGAATCAAGAGGTAAGCTAAAAGTTTATTTTTATACTCAAAAATCTTGTTTATTTCCAGATCTGTTTATATCTCTTCTTCTTTATGCTGATCCAGTGAAAAGAAAATTTTTAAAAGCATTTTGTTTTTCAATTTTCCCTAATTCTAACACTGTGTGCTTTTCAAAGCAACCTATTTTATCACCTGTAGTAAGAGATTCATCTTTAGATATATCATCTGGATCATCATTTGGAGTCTCAAAACAAGAGAGAGACATATGTTAGAATAATAGGTGTGCTCGTTTCACCGTAGACAATATAGCAATATTGTCACCCAACCATAGGCACAAAGGCCACCCCCGAGCACCTTAACCTTGACAGATAGAATAATTCCGGAAGCAATCCCTAGAACCAATAGCCAACCAAGGTAGCGTACCTCTCTCCAAAATTAGCGTACCAAGCAGAGAGTCCAAACCATAACCAAGCAGAAATTCCAACCATAACCAAAGACCAAGTCACCATTGTAGCAACTGCAACTCTCCTCTAGTCATGTGCACCACTTGTCCTTATGCAGTTGTGAGAGTGAGTGTGACAAATGAGCTATAGCGCCCTCTTATTTATAGTCCTCCAAGTGACCTAACTGGGCTGACTTCTACTTCTGGAGGATAATAATTTAATATTAATTATTCTCTTGAGTCGACTTGTCTTCTAGGGTTATTATCCAACATTTTAGGGTTTCTCTTGCTTCTCGGAATATTCTAGTCTCGTCAAAGGTTACACGTAGAGGTTAATACCTCCCGCACCTACCATAATATCAACACTACCTCCTAGCTAGGGAGGTATTAAAGGCAATGGTCTTGAGCACAAACAAACCATTCAACCGGTAGCATCATCATAGCCACACAGGCTATCTCATGATCACGTAGATCAACTTATGAGCAACATTACCACTATCAGTATCATCTGATAGCATCAACTGCATCATCTCTCGAGGCCATACTCCATTTGAGTAATCGAGCATGATGTTGAGTCAGTCACTCACTCAACGGAGTGATACAAGAACCATTCTTTTAATTCGGACATACGTCCTAGAAGACTAGTTGTCCCAACAGATGCTGAAAGCCTCGCAATGGGCTACAAGGATCATTCTTCTAATCTGGACCTACGTCCTAGAAGAATGTTAATCCTCCCAGATGCTAAAATCCACGTCATGGACTACAAGGACCATTCTTCTAATTAGGACATACATCCTAGAAGAATGATTGTCCTGGACCATTTTCCCTCCAGCCACTATTGTGAACTTAGGGAAAATGTCTGTCCTGTAACAATCTCTCCACTCTGGACACTACTGTGAACTTGGGTGTTGAATTTTTATGCTTGATCAACTTGTTAACATTCTATTCAATTTTGCAATAGCATAAACATCATGAAGCATAAACCCTAAGCATTAATTGCATCATACAATTATCCAAGATCACAAGAAGATAACCATGCACAAAATACACAAGAGATATCCTGGGAAACCCTTCTTCACAAGGGAGAAAAACCCAGCAACAACCTTTCACTAGATAATAGATAGTCCAAGAGAAAATCCAATCACCAAGAAGTGCGCTAGAATCCCAAGAGGCTAGCGCTACACAAAAGAGAGAAAGTGATCCAAGTGTGTTATGACAAAATGAGAGATAGTTCTCTCTATTTATACAAGTCCAATGAGAACTTTATCCTTTCCAAAAGGTGTCTGTTCATCCAGGTTGACTTCAACAGATTAGGTCTTCTACACAAGACGTTGGGCTTCTTCTTGTCTCTGGTCATCATAGTGAAAGGCTGCATCAATATGTCACACATGGCTGCACCCAGTGTGAACGTCCTCATCTCTTCTAGGGGCTACGACCCACTAGAGCAAGTCATCATCATCGTCAAGGGCTGCTCCCTCATGATGTGTCCACTTGGTCAACTCCCAAGTGACATGTCCACATGGTCTACACCCATGGAATGTTGGGTGCCCTCCTGGGACAACTTGCCACTCCTCTGACAAGTGTCTTGCTCAACTCAATCTCAAAGGAGCGTTCAACCCAACTTGATATGGGGAGAAGATCAAGGGCGTCCCCACAGATCAACCCAACCCATCGACCTGGGGAGAAGATCAAGGGCGTCCCCACAGATCAACCCAACCCATCGACCTGGGGAGAAGACCCGTCGAAGGTCAACCCAACCCAACACAATCGAGGAGAAGACTCGTCTCAGGTCAATCCAACTCAATCCATCGGGGAGAAGATAGGGAGAAGGCACAGGTCGACCCAGCCCACTGCTTTGGGGAGAAGACTTGAAGAATGTCTCACGAAGCTACAATCATCAACACTCCTTCTCAGCAAGATGGACATTCTCTGTCACGCCAAGTTTATCACGAAAGTACACGAACTTCAACCTGGCAAGGGGCTTGGTGAGAACATCTGCGATCTGCTCATCGGTAGGAAGGTATTCCACTCGAACTGCCTTCCTCTGTACAATATCATGAATATAGTGATACTTGATCTCAACATGTTTGGTACTGTCATGAGATACTAGATTCCTTGAGATCTTTACACATCTCTGGTTGTCATAATGTATCACGGTGGGATCCAACATCTGACCAAACAATTTTGCAAGGAGTTTGCAAGCCACACTACTTTGCGTACTGCCGTACGTACTGCAATGTACTCGGCTTCTGCGGTACTAAGGGCCACAAAAGTTTGCTTCCTGCTGCACCAGGAAACCATGGCAAATCCTAGGCTGAAGCAACATCCGGAGGTGCTCTTTTTGTCAACTGTGCTTCCTGCCCAATTTGAATCAGCATATCCCTGCAATCTCATGTTGATACTAGAAGCATATCTTAGGCCATATCCAACTGTGCCTCGTAAGTATCTCAACACATGCTTCACAACTACCCAATGTATCTGTCTCGGCTCACTCATGAACTGGCTAAGTGCATTCACTGCATAGCAAATATCAGGCCTGGTATTAACCAGATACATCAGTGATCCAATCAGATGTCGATACATAGTCGGATCAATCAAGTCTGAATTGGAAGAAGACTCACTCAACTTCTTCAGATTCGTTACCATCGGTTTGGTCATGGACTTATAGTCTGTCATACCAAATCTCCTTAAGATCTCAACTGTGTACTTCCCTTGGCTCAAGAAGATCTCATTAGTTCTTTGCCATACCTCAAGTCCCAAGAAGTAATGCATCATTCCGAGATCCTTCATCTCAATTTCAGAAGCCAACTCATGCTTGCACCAAGTAATGAGATGCTCTGCTTCGGTGAGGAATAAGTCATCAATGTATAGGATCAGAATCAGGGATTCACCATTATCAACCTTATAATACAGGTTGGCATCAACAACACTTTTGCTGAAACCTAGACTCATCAGGTATCCATCAATCCTCACATACCAAGCACGAGGAGCCTGCTTGAGTTCATATAGAGCTTTCTTCAACCTACACACATGGGACTCCTTCCCATGGATCACAAAGCCATCTGGCTGCTCGATATACACATCTTCCTCAATCTCGCCATTGAGAAAGGTTGTCTTCATGTCCATTTGATGTAGTCTCCAACCCAAGGCTGAAGCAAGTGCAATAATTGTCCGAATGGAAGTATATCGAGCAACAGGAGCAAAAGTCTCCTCATAATCTATTCCCTCCACCTGAGAGAATCCTTTGGCCACAAATCTCGCTTTGTGTTTCTCAATGCTCCTGTCAGCTGCATGTTTTATCTTATAAATCCACTTGGAAGTCACAACAGACTGCCCTTTGGGTCTTGGAACAATGTCCCACACATCATTCTTCATGATGGAATGATACTCCTCCATCATGGCATCCTTCCATACTAGCTGACTAGATGCCTCCTACTAACTGGAAGGCTCAGAATCAATGATGTGGCTCATGGCTGCTATATAACTTGAGAATCTCTGGGGTCTCTTGCTTTCTTTGAAAGTGCCACAAGGAGGTGCATGTCCCTTTGCCTCTTGCAAGGTTTGACGAGCCTAGGCAGGGCTTTTCTGCCCCACTGTAATCTCTCTAGGAACATCAATAGGATGTACTGGCTCAATAGGATCAACAGGATCAACAGGCTCAATAGTCTCTACTGGCTTGTCTGGCTCAATAGGATCAACAGGATCAACAGGCTCAATAGTCTCTACTGGCTTGTCTGGCTCTCTCTGCACCGCTGGGGTGTGAGGTGGGGAAGACACCATCTCTTCCTCTCTATCACTGTCAGTCTCTATGTTGATTTTTTGAAGGCAACTTCCTCCTCAAAAGAAACATCTCGACTCAATTCGATCTGTCTTTGACCTGAGATGTAGATCCGATATGCCTTCGATGATTCACTGTACCCAACAAATGTGCCTTCCTGCCAGAGGGTTCTAGTTTTGATCTTTTCTCCTTGGGTACGTGAATGTAGACTGGACACCCAAATATCCCGAAGTGTCCTACTTCAGGTTTAACTTCGGTGAAGGCCTCTTCGAGAGTTATGTTCTTCAAAATCTTGTGAGGACTTCTATTCTGCACATATACAATGGTCATGGATGCCTCTGCCCAAAGAAACATCGGTAGACTCTGATCATGGATCATTGCCTTAGTTGCTTCCACAATAGACATGTTCTTCTTCGCTGCAACTTCATTCTGCCGAGGGTTGTAAGGAACAATGTACTCCCTCTTGATCCCTGCCTCAATGCAGGAATCAATAAAACATTTGGAGGTATACTCTCCTCCATTATCTGATCTCAAGGTCTTAATCTTCCTTCCTGTCAGGTTCTCAATTTGAGCTTTAAATTCTTGGACTCTGACAAGGACTTCTTCTGACTCCTTAGATTTCAAGAAGTAAATCCATGTCTTCCTTAAGTAATCATCAATGAAGATCACATAGTATAAGTATCCACTCAAGGAAGCAACTGTCATAGGTCCACACAAATCTGAATGTATTAGATCCAAGACTCCTTTGGATCTGTTGTCACTACTGGAAAATGTTCCCTTTGCATTCTTGCCAAGAGCATAGCCTCTGCAAATGCCATCATGTTCAACACGAAGTGGTGGAAGTCCAGTCACCATCTTCTCCATAGCTGGAAGAGCTCTGTAATGTAAGTGAACAAGTCTTTTGTGCCAAAGCTCACTCAGACTGATAGAATCATGTAAAAGTGCCTGAACTGGATGAACTGTCAATTTGTACAAGCTGTCTACTTGAACACCAATTACATTGGCTAAATCCATACTAGAGTTCTTGTGCCATCCAAGAACTTTTCCATCTGAGAAGGTAACCTTGTAGCCTTTGTCCTCTAAGGCTGGAATAGAGACAAGGTTCCTTCTCATTCCTGGTACAAACAATACATCACTCAAATGAAGTGGAATACCTGAGTCTAGTTGAAGGGAGGTGTTTCCAGTTCCCTTCACAACATATCTAGCATCGTCACCAAGTACCGAGAATCCTTCACATGTAATCGAGAATCCTTCTCCACTAGTTCAATGAGATGTTCTTTATATCCAGTCATATGTCTGGAAGCACCACTGTCAATCAACCAGATATTATTGCTAGTAGGAATCGTACCTGAGAGGGCTGAGATGAAGAAGAATTCTTCAGCAGGATTGGATCTGGTGTGAGGTGGATCTTCATCAACGTTGGCGGTGGTTGCATGCCTCCTTCCTTTCCTTCGTATAGGATAGTCTCTGGCACAGTGTCCATATTTATCACATCTGTAACATTGAACTTTTGACATGTCTTTCTCCTTGTGTTCATGAGCTTGATGTGGCTTTCGTTTTCTCTGAAATCTTTGCGTACCTTTTCCTCTTCCTCTGCCTTTTTTTGCATGAGAGGCAAGAGCATGACTTTCATCATGATGGGAACTATGTGCTCCTCTCACTGCAAGTCTTCTCTCCTCCCGAGTGCAGTCTGCCCATAAGCGATCAAACTTAGGCAATTTGGATCGTCCACTGATGCTCTAGATGAACGACTCCCAATGACTTGGAAGACCATTGAGGGTTAGCATTACCAACTCTCTGTCTGAAATGATTTCTCCAATGGCGCCTAACTGATCTCTGATCTCAACAGTTTTCATGAATAAGGTAGCAACTGTATCTACCTTGGTCATTTTAATATTCTGAAGCTGGTGCTTCAAGGCAATGGCTTTTTTGGTGTTCTTACTTTCAAAAAACTTCTTCAAGGCATCAAACATCTCTTTGGCCGTCTTCATTGGGGAGATGTGTGGAATAAGATGATCTTTCACAGAGTAAATAATTATCTTTCTAGCCTTGGCGTCATTTTTCTTCCACCGAGTTTTCTTTGACACATCTGCTGGTTCTGGTACAAATTCCTCCACAGAGTAAATAATTATCTTTCTAGCCTTGGCGTCATTTTTCTTCCACTGAGTTTTCTTTGACGCATCTGCTAGTTCTGGTCACTCTCCTCTAGAGTGACGAGTAATCTTGATTTCCAGGAGTTGAAGTTAGAGGCTCCATCAAGCCTATCTTCCACAGGGACATTGCCCACCATGATTGCCAAAACCCTAGAAACCCTAGGGCTGAAATTTGCAAAAACCCCAGAAACCCTAGGGCCGAAAATCAAACTCTCTCAATTTGCAATCTGAAAGTTGCAGGTGATGCGTTGGACTAGGCCGTACCTGTCTGTGAAGAGATTAGGCCCAATGTCCAAGGGAAAGTGCTAAAACTAGCTTGACAAGGAAAAAGGGTAAGGGCCGTTTGCAGTTGCAACAAGAAGGTGATGAATAACATAGAAAGGTGTTGGAGAAGCTTGTGCAATGGCTTCTTCAGGAACACTGCTCTGAAACCATGTTGAATTTTTATGCTTGATCAACTTGTTAACATTCTATTCAATTTTGCAATAGCATAAACATCATGAAGCATAAACCCTAAGCATTAATTGCATCATACAATTATCCAAGATCACAAGAAGATAACCATGCACAAAATACATGAGAGATATCCTGGGAAACCCTTCTTCACAAGGGAGAAAAACCCAGCAACAACCTTTCACTAGATAATAGATAGTCCAAGAGAAAATCCAATCACCAAGAAGAAGTGCGCTAGAATCCCAAGAGGCTAGTGCTACACAAAAGAGAGAAAGTGATCCAAGTGTGTTATGACAAAATGAGAGATAGTTCTCTCTATTTATACAAGTCCAATGAGAACTTTATCCTTTCCAAAAGGTGTCTCGTCATTTGGGTCGACTTCGGCAGATTAGGTCTTCTACACAAGACGTTGGGCTTCTTCTTGTGTCTGGTCATCATAGTGAAAGGCTGCATCAATATGTCACACATGGATGCACCTAGTGTGAACATTATCATCTCTTCTAGGGGCTACAACCCACTAGAGGAAGTCATCATCATTGTCAAGGGCTGCTCCCTCATGATGTGTCCACTTTGTCAACTCCCATGTGACATGTCCACATGGTCTGCTCCCTCATGATGTGTCCACTTGGTCAACTCCCAAGAGACATGTCCACATGGTCTGCTCCCATGGAACGTTGGGTGCCCTCCCAGGACAACTTGCCACTCCTCTGACAAGTGTCTTGCTCAACTCAGTCTCAGAGGAGCGTTCAACCTAGTCTGATATGGGTAGAAGATCAGGGGCATCCCCACAAATCAACCCAGCCCATCTAGTTGGGGAGAAGACCCAGCCCAACACAACTGAGGAGAAGACTCATCTTAGGTCAACCCAGCTTAGTCCATCGAGGAGAAGATAGGGAGAAGGAACAGGTCGACCCAGCCCACTGCTCTGGGGAGAAGACCCGAAGAATGTCTCACGAAGCTGCAATCATCAACATCAGGGAGACAAACCATTCTTCTAATCCAGACATGCGTTCTAGAAGAATAGTTGTCCATGGTACATCAACAATCTGTCAACCTGGACCATTCTCCCAAGGGAGAATGTCTGTCCACCAACAATCTTTCAACCTGGACCATCCTCCACAGGGAGGATGTCTGTCCACCAACAATCTGTCTTGCATGGACCATTCTTCACTTGAAGAATGTTTGTCCATTGGCACACTGACTATCTATCTAGCTGGAAATCATCTCCAACACTAGTAGTAGTCTCCAGGCCAATAAGATAGTAGCATACAACTTCTACAATGCCATCCAATATAACACAACTGTGTCTATTCATAGTAGTATACAACTACTATCCAGTGGTACACAACCACACCTAGTAGCACACAACTACTAACCAATGACACACAATCACTACTAGTGGAATACATCCACCACAGTAGCATACAACTACTGTCCAGAGACATATAGTCTCCACAACAATCATATCATCTGATATCATCTGCATAAACAATATCATGATACAAACTGAGTCATCTAGGCCATTCTTCCACTCACATCTGTGAGATCTGGAAGAGCATCTGCCCTTAGAAAGTTAAGCATCAGCCATGGGCTATCTGGACTATTCTTCCCAAACATAGAAGAATAACTGTCTTTGATTTTTGAACCTGGACCATTCAACCTAACTGGGCCATTCTTGTGACACGATTCATAGTGCAACCTGGAGAATGAGTCTGTCGTAGGGAACGATTGTCCCTGATTACTGAACCTGGACCATTCAACCTAACTGGGCCATTCTTTCGGCACTAATCACAGTGCAACCTAGAGAGAATGAGTCTGCCCTAGGGAATGACTGTCCGGACCATTTCCTACGGAAATAACTGTCCTGCACCAACTTCCTATATTGGACAATTCTTCGAAACTGCTCACAACTGTGAACTTCGAAAGAATGATTGCTCGGAGAGGCGAACCATTCTGATTGACCACTTCTCAGAGTGACTGCCAAGGAAAATGACTGTCCTAGACAATTCCCCCACACTGGCCACAAGGGGAATTTCTGTCTATGGTACATCAACAATCTATCAAACCATTTTCATTACGAAAATGACTGTCCATTTTGGACCATTTTTCGAACTGGAAAATGACCGCCCGTCAGAAATCTTGGACCACTTTTCGAACTGGAAAGTCACTGCCCAACTTGGACCATTTTCCAAAATGGAAAATGACTGTCCATCAAGAATCTTGGACCACTTTCCGAACTGGAAAGTGACTGCCCAACCTGGACCATTTTCCAAACTGGAAAATGATTGTCCATATATCAATAACATATCGGTGTTCCCTCCTAACCTGGGGAGTAATCACTTCCCTTTCCAATAAGGAAGTCATCTCCACGAATCCATCTTGTCCCTTAAGTACGCAAACTTTTCATCTTGGATAGAGCCTTTATCAAAATATCTGTTATCTGCTCATCGGTGGAGATATACTGGAGAGCTACTTCTCTCCTCTGGATTTATCACGGAGAAAATAGTACTTGATCTCAATGTGCTTCGACTTGTCATGGAACACCGGGTTCTCTGAGAGCTTCACACAGCTCTAGTTATCACAATATATTATAGTCGAATCCAACACCTGATCAAACAGTCCAGAAATCGGCTTACAGAGCCACACTGCTTCTGCACAAGCATCACAAGCTGCAATATATTCTGCTTTTGCAATGCTGAGTGCAACAAACTTCTGTTTTTTGCTAGCCCATGATATCATGGCAAAGCTCAAACTGAAATATATCAGAGAAGCACTTCTTCTATTATCTGCACTCCCTGCCCAATCTGAATTGATAAATCCAAGCAGTTGTATATCATAACTCAAATGTCCCACGAAGACATTTCAAGACATGTTTTGCAATTATTCAATTCTCATGGCTAGGTTCCACCTGGAACTATTTTCTCAGCAAAGCAAATATCTGGTTGAGTATTTATCAACGAGCCATTCAATTGATGATACAAGGACGGGTCTACTGGATCAGAGTCTCTCAACTTCTTCAGCTCTGTCATCATGGAAGTTTGCCATGGATTTGCAATCCATTATCTCGAACTTCGGAAGGACTATTTCGATACACTTCCTCTGTCATAGGAAGTTTTCACCACGCTTCTGTTGTACATGAGAGGCTCTGCACCAAGTTGCTTGAATCCATACAAGGTCTTCTTCCATCTGCTTTCATGGGTCTCTTTCTGATATACCTCAAAATCTTGAGGTTGCTCTACACATGCTTTTTCTTCAATTACTTTGTTGAGAAGAAGAGTCTTTTACATCCATCTGATGTAAACTCCAACCCATGGATACTACAAGAGATATAATGGCTCAGGTAGAGGTATATTTGGTTACTTGAACAAGCTGTTCTCATAGTCTTCTCCCTCCTTCTAGGAGAACCCTCTAGCTCCAAATCTCGCCTTGTATCTATCAAAACTTCCATTTATAAGTCTTCACGGATTCTTCAATGGACCATATCATTGGGGATTAGCTCCCTCCTAATCCCGACTTCATGCCTGAATGAGCAATATCGAGAACGAACTTGTTTTTATTTTGAGACTGCATGCTCCTGGAATTCTGTAATCAATTCCCTCTATTTAAGAGAGTCCATGCTTCCGTCTGTTTCACCTCTCTTTGCTTTCTGCAAAGTGTCACAAGCCTGTTCTGGTTTCTGTCCAACTGGCAGTTGTTGCAAGCATTGTGTCATCCTTATAAACTTCTTCTGTGACGGCTTCCGCAAAGATTGTATATCAAAGGTTTGTCAACATATTTCACAAGGGTACTTGCCCGAAACAAGACAAGAAGCAAAAGAAAGATCCAAGACAATATGCTTTCTTGACAGAAAACTAAGTTAGAGAACACGATCTCAACCTTATAAGATTTTGACTAAAGTTAGCTTATAACTTTGACTAGAAGTTCATAATGCCATAACAACCATAGATATATCAAGTCAAACCTGGAGAGTGTGTTGATCTTCTGAATGCATTGAATCCAAGATCACTACTTTGGACAAGATCCCTTGTACATTCCCTGCAAGCACACTCATGCTAATGATACAAATTAAAAGAACATGTATAGGTACATACCTTTGTTACCCATCTGCGACGATAAACTTTCGAATGACTTTGCTGGACCAGAGGTTTAGCTGCTAGAGGATTGATAAACCTCATAATGTTCCTTTCAATAGATCTATCTTGGGCACATCATACACTTTCTTTATGCTAGGTCTTCTGTCTTCATGACTGCCATGTTCCGAGGTTCCTTCTCTCTTCCTGCTTCAAACTGTGGTTACATGATCTTGCCTTTCATGATATCCAACACTTTATTCTTGGCAAGGATGAGGTCAATCCTTGTCTTCCATGCTCTAAAGTTATAAAACTCTTCTAACTTGTTTTCTGACTTCATAGAGTAAGTCATGACTGCTTTGAATTGGTCAACCTTTGACTTTGACCAACAACTCAAACTTGACGTCTTGGCTTGCTGAGAGTACCAGGAGGTGTGCTAGGCTAGGGTACACTAGGTTATCCAGGAATTAGGTCAAGTGCTTCACTTAAGGTGCCTTAACACGAGGGTTAGGGTTTCGTTGCTGCAACAAAAACTCTGACTGCAACTGAGCAAATCGTCCCAATCTACCTTCCAGTGGTTAGATTGTTCGAAGATAGTGTGGGGACATAACTTGTTAGAATAATAGGTGTGCTCGTTTCACTGTATAAAATATAGCAATATTGTCACCCAACCATAGGCACAAAGGCCACCCCCGAGCACCTTAACCTTGATTAGATAGAATAATTCAGGAAGAAAACCCTAGAACCAATAGCTAACCAAGGTAGCGTACCTCTCTCCAAAGCTAGCGTACCAAGCATAGAGTCCAAACCATAACCAAGCAGAAAGTCCAACCATAACCAAAGACCAAGTCACCACTGCGACAATTGCATCTCTCCTCCAGTCATGTGCACCACTTGTCCTTATGCAGTTGTGAGGGTGACTGTGACAAATGAGCTCTAGCGCCCTCTTATTTATAGTCTTCCAAGTGACCTAACTGGGCCGACTTCTACTTCTGGAGGATAATAATTTAATATTAATTATTCTCTTGAGCCGACTTGTCTTCTAGGGTTATTATCCAACGTTTTAGGGTTTCTCTTGCTTCCTGGAATATTCTAGTCTCGTCAAAGGTTACACGTAGAGGTTAATACCTCCCGCAACTACCATAATATCAACAACATATGTACATCGATATTATTATCATCAACCAGAAAGCAAGTTCACACGAACTATCAATCTTTTGAATCAAGTCACTAGTATCACAAATTGCATCACACATCACTTTTTGTGGGTTCATTCTTCTTACTTCACCTTCAAGTGCTAACAACACATTTTCCTTTGCCAATAAGTCTTGTTGCAATGATTCTATCATTTGATCTTTCTTATCATGAAGTTTGAGGAGATCATTTATCCATTCATCCAGTGATTCCAACCTTTCTTCTAGTTTACTTATGCATCTCCGGTGCAATCAACAAATTCTTTAAAAAGTTTGTTCCTTATTGAATTGTCTTGTTTATGTTGTTTATGTAATATTTCAATTATGGAGAGCATCATCAAGATCCTGTTGCATCAATTCAATTTCATGATTGGCGTTTTGTAGTCGTTTACCTCCTTTACCCATTATGAATTGCAGATTGAATCATGCTCGCTTGCCTTAATGATTCACGCTCGCTTGTCAAATAACGAACACAATAAACACAATGTGTCGGGTACAACCGATCATGCACCCATCTTTCAAATATAAGAATGATAAAGGTGTCAGGTAACATCGATCATGCACCTTTACACATTAATGACTTCTCCATGATTCTTGAACTTCAACTCATTTGACGCTTTCACAACAACTTCGTTTGGACACTTAACTTGACGTCAGCTAAAAAATCTCAACCATACTTTACATTAAACACTTTACATCAACACTTACTCAAATGAACTTTGACTTCTAATATCAAAACTTTCCAAACTTTTCACAACTTTACTTGACATTCACTTCTAAGCAATATCTTTTGACTCACACCTGGGCTTGATGACTTTAACTTGATTTTGACTTTTTTACATCAAAAACCTCATCATATCTTCCCATGACTTTGAGTAAGACTTCAATACACAACCGTGACTCATGATGAATTTCTACTAAGACTTCAATACACGATCACTGCAATACATGATCACTCCTCATGAAAAAGCTAAGCATTGGGACTATTTTCAAAAAACATTAAAACTTCAGCTTGAAAAAACCTTGAAAAACTTAGGGCCTCAAGAGAACACCGTCCATGCACCCAAACATTTCCTTTATACTAAGGAAATATCACTCTCGTATAAATTTCCTTTGGACTTCAAAATGATGTATTATTAACCCATCGTTCTTTTTTAAAAACAAAACTTCACCCATGACACCATTAACATCATCTCAACCTTTCATTGAGCGTTTTTTTATAAAAACTATTTTTTTTTATAAAACTACGTCTGAAGATAAACTTTATACCCTTTGTGCTGGAATATGGTGCTAAGTCTCTCCAACTTTCTTTAGCATTATTACTCACCTTACTGAAACGGACCCTCTTTTTCCTTACAACTGAAAATGTGTGTAACACTTCTTTTTGGGCGAACTAGAGGTGATTTTAGGGCGATTCAATTGCTTGTCAAGCATTTTGTGATTCGATTGCTTGTCAAGTGTTTTGCAGATTGCTTGCAAATATATTTTATTTAAGCCGTCAACTTGTCGTTTTCCAATGGATACAATTGATGCACATACCTATGTATTACTGGACAATGAAACATGCTTGATTGCAGAGCCATTTTTCTCGCCGGACAATTCTCTTTCAATGATTTTGTGAAGTGCTTAGTGTGTAGTGCCTCCTCCGCCAGAAACAGCCACAAGATGGTCTTCCTCGACTTGGACGATCAAAGGGTCCTCATCTCTCTCTGTAGCTTCCTCATAATGGGCAAGACCACCACTGCCATATCGATCACTTCCCCTGATGTCTACTCCACCACAGAGTTTCCATTTTCTCCTTTCAACATGACAACGCGAACACCTTGCTTTGAATGCAGCTGAGTTAGAATTCTGAAAAAAACATCTGACTTTCAGTGCTTATAACATTGACAAGCGAGTAATCTATAGCTAATACTACAACACCATCTGCTGCTTTCTCTACTGTAACTTTCCCGTTAGCCAATTTTTTCAGAGAAGGGGAATCGAACTCTGGATTAAGTGGAAGACGAGAGTCAAAAACTCTAGATCGAGCTTAGCAATACTAGAACTTCAGATGCAGATCTCTGGTGTTTGTAGTTCGGCAGGAATCGATCGTGTAATGAGTCGCGTTGAGAATGAGAGTAGTCATTTCCTTGCAGTAAACATGCATGTTTCTCTACTGTAACTTTCCCGTTAGCCAATTTTTTCAGAGAAGGGGAATCAAACTCTGGATTAAGTGGAAGACGAGAGTCAAAAACTCTAGATCGAGCTTAGCAATACTAGAACTTCAGATGCAGATCTCTGGTGTTTGTAGTTCGGCAGGAATCGATCGTGTAATGAGTCGCGTTGAGAATGAGAGTAGTCATTTCCTTGCAGTAAACATGCATGTCGATCAAGTATCACAAGAACTCTACTGGACAGAATTTCACTCTTCTTCACAGTGACCATGCGACAAAAAGACTAATAAATTTGTATCAAAATAAGATTTCATAATTTTTTTCATTTATTCACAAACCCTATCTCTTGAGAGACCGTCAACTGAACGTTCAGAAGACTAAACAGCAATAACAGTAAAATCTCTCAATGCCTCCACGAAAGAGAGCTCAATACAAGATGCTTGAAGCCAGAAGCATGCATTTGCTCAGGAAAAATACGGTGACAAATCTTTACATGCAGCCGATGGAATGATCTTTAGACACAATCAAACTGGTGATATATCAATGCTTTCTCCTAATCACCGCACAACTCTTCTGATAGCAAGCAGTTTCAAGTAGATCTCTGGTTGAGCAAACCCATGCTTGGCATTGCTATTGTGATCGTTGCTTTCACCGTTTAGCAAGCCTTTAGTGTTGTTGAAGAAAGAAGCCAAATCGTCTCACTCAATTGTCATGATCATCATGCTGTCAACAAATCCACATGTTCTATTTATCCAAATCCCAATTGCATAGTCTCTCACATGATCTTCAACCACACCGATTCTCGCTCTGATACCAAATGTTGGTTTAAGAGAGCAACCACGAAAAAATATTCACACACATAAACATCACATAAGAAGAACAATATACTCACAAAGATCACATTGTATTAATGTACAATAATGATACATCACTCTTACATTTCAATACATTGTGAGGCCTCATAATATATCATTGAGGTGCTCATAACAAGATGTCCATTATAACATAACAATCTCCACAATGTCTCCATAAATCTCTTTGTGATCTCCGTCCCTAACTTCACTCATTCTCCTCATCTTTCATCATACGTAGACTTCTAGAATAAGTCTACTTTTATGAATAATAATTTCATCATATCATAAGTATGAATTATTCCTTCATGTCATACATATGCACATAATTGTTATGACACTTTGAGGGAGAGGCACTCTATTTCCATGAACAATTCATATATTTGTCAATTTTCACATGCAACTCTATGCAACTAATTTCAAATCTGAAAATTACTTCCAAGTGAACCAAACAGTAAAAACCTTAGCTGTTATCAAGCGAACAATTTTACACTGAAATTATTGACTGAAAATTACAGCAGCGGAAACAACAAGATCAGAGATAAATCATCCACACACTTGAGACACAATATTTTCTGTTCTGTAAATTGTCAAATTCAGAAATTTCTGAGGGCAAAATCAGCTCTCCCAGCTGTCACAATTTTACACCAGAACTGAGGACAGCTTGTCCTCTGAATAACCAAAAATCAACAAACTTTACCCGGGACAAAAATTCCAATTTGCAATCTGTTGTAGGTCATTTGTATGGCCTACTAACATCAGCGGTACGGACTTGCTGCTGCCAAAATTCCTTCACACGTGTGGCCTGAAATCTGCCCAGAAATGCTGACAGGTGCAGCCTGAATTCTGCCCAGAAATGCTGACAGGTGCGGCCTGCTTATCCTCACACGTGCTGCCTCTTTTCCTGCTGTATGGACCTATACAGTCCGCAAGTGTGGTCCGTACAGTTCGTACTACATGTGCGACCTGTTCTTCTCATCTACAACCTCTCTTCTCCACACGAGCGGCTTCTCTCTTCTCACACGTGTGGTTTCCCTGCCAAGAACGGAAAATAGAATAACCAGAAACCCTAGGCTAGATTGCGTAGGTGCAGAAATTCCCTTGCTGAAATCTCCATCCTCCAGCACAAGTGTTTACTCACTTATGCTAACTCCATAATGTCACAATGAGATGTCACGATCTCCTCCTTTCCTTTTATAGGAGTCTAATGTGAGGTTAAAAGCCCTTATCTTACTCTAAGGAGCCCTTCACTAAACTCAACATTAAATTAGAATATTTAATTCTTCTTTGTGGGTGTGAAACCCCAACACAAGCCCACAAAGCCCATGAGGCCCTAGCCTCATTCCAAGGGTGTTTTCACCGAAACAAAAGAGTAATCTGGTGTTAATGAAGATCCCCACATGCCTGACACCACGACCTCTTGTGGGAATACCTCCTGAAGCTACAAAGCATCAACAATATTGAGGTAAGTTGTGAACACCTACATTAATTATACTATCAACTTGATTATTAATGTTTATAGTAAACAAAAACACTGTGATTGGGTTTGGTACTCCAACATTTCTTTAACATAACACAAACAAAAGCCAAACACAGTCATCATGGGTATGAAGATGCATACTGAGAGCATAAGGTAAGGCAATGCATTGTCTCTTTATAGCATTATGAATAAGAAGTTGTTTATTTCACCTACCCGAACAACTAATCATTTGACTTATTAAATATGACATATAACGACATAAGATGCATTGATATATTGACTTAACTAAGTGGGCTTGGTCTTAGAGAAGGTTTAGGGATTGACCAAGTCTAAGACATTGGGAGTTGCACTAAGAAAAATTTCAACCAAAATTTGTTAAAGTATGGGTGTGCTACTTGATGAGTGTGAAATAGTGTAGAAGGATCAATGCAAGTTGCATATTGCAATGATCAACCTTAGTGCAGATCAGAGTGATAGACAACATCATGTTGCAGGTGTGTTGAGATTCAGGTCACACACAAAGGAATTTTGTCATATTAGCATTTTGGCACACTACCTAGTGCATTGACTTTGCCACAAACACTAAACCAAATCGACATGGAGTGCGTTGGAGCAGTTGGATGCAGAGTGTGTTAGGGTGGGATAGCTCAATAGATTGGTGTACGAGATAACAATAGTCACAACAGATCGTCTTCCCCAACTGTCTTTTTCTAGTTCCTTGAATTCCTGTAAGCTATTGTAATATAGAGAACATGAATAGATGGGAGATGAATAAATCCATTTTCCCTTAGATTATTTATACACCTCATGACATTGTATATGAGGGTTGATGATTTCATCTTTGTTGCTAGAGGCTTCATGTTGTTCCTATTTCTTGTTGTACATTTTACTTTGTTAATACAAATTCAAAGTTGATTTGTTTCCCAAACCTTTGTGCCAATGTTTATGTAATATTTGTTTGGTTTCTGTTAAATTTATGCATCATGTCATATTCAAAACATTGTGTACGATTAATTTTATTGTGATTGGTGTTGTGGTTGCGCTAATTTTTCTATTGCACTATTCATCTAGATCAACTTGGTATTAGAGTATCGTTTCATGCATAATTGTAGGAGATTTGAGCACAACTTACAGTAAATCTTAGATAAAGAAGGAGATGGGAAACAATTGTAGAGCTGAATTTGTTGGCTTTTGGTTGCTCTGAAAGTGTTTTGACCTAGCTAGGTGAGCACTTCATGAGATGCGAAGGGCTTATAATCTGCTAGCCCCTTTGTTTATTTTTGAATTACTTTTGGAGAGCTTTGTGGTGTATGCTTACCTCGGGATTAGTGCTAGGGAGGCACACTTCTTGATGTGGTAGTTGGGACACGTGGTTTGACATCTTCTAATGTGGTGCACTTGTTGAGGAGGATGAGCACTTAGGACATGTGGAGTAACCATGAGGAGGGTGTTATGCACTTGAGGTTGGGCACGAAGCCCTTAGAGCATTGGAACCACCAAGCACAGGGTGAACACTTGAGTCGAGGAGCCATTGTTGGAGGTCGCACCATCTTGCTTAGAAGAGCACTTGACATGTGGGCACGATGCACCTAGACTTGGAGGGCTCACCACTTTGGGGGGTTGTACAAACCCTATTGTGCCATGTCGCATTGCTGCTTAATGTAGTGCTCCATTTGGGGCTTTGTTATCATGTTAACCTAGGGTTTACTTGTGGACTTGGTCCATGTATTATTGTTGGATCTAATCATCTATAAAGGGAGGAGAATGTCTTTGTTATCACTTGTATTGTGCTAAGGTTCCTTGGAGGATCTTGAAAGAACAATTATTTACTATTGGAACATGGATAATGTTTCTGAGAGGCATGTGCTAAGGTTCCTTGGCTTGTGTGATGCAAATGAAGAATAAAGATGGTGAGATGCAAGTGTGAATCTAAGGGTTGGATAGTTAGCAGACACACATAGTAGATACACTATGCCACACTCAACAAATTCACTGCAGTAGTAAGAGCTGTTTGGATGAGGGCATAGGAGATTAGTTATGTAGACAAAAAAATGGTAAAAGGCACATGCAAACCTACAATATGAATGTGCTAGACTTAGAAAGAATTCCATTTTTACCTTTTCTTATTTTTAGAATTTGCATTCCCAAGTTTAGTTTAGATTTTCTGAATTAGAGTTAGTGCACAAGATAGGGGAACTTCTAGTATTAGAATTGGGTGTATATTTCAAGGAAGATGAGGTGCATGCCTTCATGCATTACTCCTCTCTTTATGGGTGCTCCATTCTAGGAAGTCACTCATGCAAGATAGGGTGTGTTATTCTAGGTAACTTTCAAATCATAGGATGGTGTCACTTCTCTAGGAGACTAGGGTTATGTTTTAGGCACCCTACTTGGTATCAATGTTACATTTATCATCTTGACGAATTTATTAACGAGGGGCTGGAATATAACTTATTGGCAATATTGGGGAAAATATTAGGAAACTTGAAAAAAATACAAAAATAATCATTTTTTTCTCAAATTTTTAAACATCTTAAGCAATAACAACATCAAACAAACACATTGCTACATAAATATGAAAATAAAACTGATAAATAAGATGTATAAGATGTCAAGTGGTACATCACACATCGATACTGAAATATGATATCTGTCTTGACGCCTAAGTCATAAGTCTTGACAGGATGATAAAAATCACATCAAAACAAAATAAATGAATCTCATGAAATGATCATCATGAGACATCTAGATACTACAAGGATAATGTACTAAGGTATCTACAATTCCCTCTACCCCTTTTATGGGCAAAGGTCACCCCTCTTCCTTTGGAGGCAGTAAGTGGACGTGTTGAGGTTGGGCCCAAGGTGGAAGGTGCAACTCATGGGACTAAGGTGGAAGCTAAAGTGGGATGTCTTTGGACTCTTCCCCTAACTGCTTGTCTTTGTGGAGGCGGTGGCTGCTGTGCACTCTTAATGTCCTCCTCCAAATCTGTCTCTTTTGGAGGTGGAACATCCTCCTCTAATTCTTGCTCTTCCTCCAACATATCAACATCATGCTCCAAGCACTCAGGTGCCTCCTCTATGATACGCCTCTTGGTCTTCACCCTCCATGGACTTGTGGTGTCAATCACATCTAATGAAATGACATCCAAGTTTAGTGCTTTGTCAATCTACTTCATCCACAACTCGATATTGTAGTAGACATAGACCATGTCATTAAGGCGATGGACATCTAACTTGTATGAGGGCCATTTTGTAATTAGAGGATGATGGTCCATGGGCATAAATTAAAATTAATGAAATTAAAATTTCAATTTGAACATTTCTAACTTGTTGCGCTTCTTGGAGTGAATTTTTTAAAAGACACTCCAATTGCGCTCACACCCTGAAGAGTTGCATGTTTGACTAAGCACCCGAATGGCAAGTTTTTGTAACTCTAGGACTCTTCTGCCATAGTTTGCCTACAACTAATAAATGGAAAGGAAAGACAACATATTATATTTTCGTCGAGTAACAAATAGATAGAAAGGAAAGACATTGAAATTTGAAAGTTTGAAACGAATTGTACATGAAGCTTACCTGGCATCCTAGTGGTCTTGTCTTGGATAGCCATATCATAATCAAATGTCCCAGCCTCCAACTTATATATCTCCGTTTGTTTGGAAATCTCTGAACATTTAACGGGAGTCAACACCATCCTCCAAACACATTGGAAAAATCCTTCCATAACCTCAACATCAAATCTAAAATCATAGTCATAAGAGTACACACGGTTGAGGTAGAGCCTTGCTGAATGAATCGAACAATGGAGGGTATTGTTCCATCGCTCATCAATCACACTCCATATCTGGGCTCGTATAGTGAATCCCTCCTCCCCCTTGTCCTCATAGTACCGATGGATAGCTTCCTTGGCCCTATCCATGGCCTCATACAAGTAGCCCATTGCAAGCTTGTCACCATCAACCAAGCGAAGAACCTTTACCAAAGGTTCACTATTAGGACACAACTCAAGCACTCCCATCTAAGAACTTTGATTGTGTCTCACAAGTTGGGCTATGGCTTGCCCATCCACTTTAGTGGTGTAAACACAAGCACTCCACTCATTTGAAATAAACATCCTTTGTAAGTCCAACATAGAATTTGGAGAGACTGAAGAGAAATGAAGCTAGTGGTGAAATGCGTGATTGTGGGACAGACCAACTCATTGTTCCTTGTGAACTATCTCATGAATGTAAGAACACACACACACACACATTTTGTGACACTCCTTGCTGAATCAATGATTTCCTTGATCCAAGAAATTTTTCCTGTCCTCTAACATCAAATCAATGCAATGGGCGACATAAGGAGTCCAATCTAAGGTTTTATACCTCTCCATAAATAACCTTCCAGCAACAACATAATTAGCAACATTGTCCGTAATGACTTGAACAACGCACTGCAGACCAATCTCCCGGTTGAAGCCATCTAACAACTCGCATAGTAACCGTGCATCTTTAACATATGTAGATGCATCAACAGATTTGATAAACCTAACATATGTAATTAGCCAAAAAATTGAGAATGGACCTACCCTTCCCATCTGTCCAACCGTTTGACATAAAGGTGCATCTAGTGATCTCTCGTGATTCCCTAAGCTCGACCAATCTCTTAGTGCCATCAATCTTTTCCCCTTGAAGGAGAGGCCCTCTCAAGTGTTATAGGAAGGGCCCTTGTACCTCAGGCCAACATTAGTAGCAGCTTCAAACATGGAATGGTAGAATGGGTTGTTCTTGGCAATGTTGAAAGGAATGTCACTCCGTAGAAAACATCTGGCGACAATCTTGTTGCCCTCCTTCTTCCCCCTTGTTTTAATTATTGATCAAATAGAAGGTTGTCCCCTAAGCACTGACCTCGACACAAAAAAAGGTGAGGATGTCGAGTGCATAGTGGAAGGTGTGCCCGAGGATTGGGTTTCCCCCACCCTTGAAAAGCTTGTGGTTTTATTTGCAAGCTCAAGCCTCATTTCTTCCCTTTGATCTCTCATCCTAGCCTTATCAATAATTTATTGATTTGCAATAGGAACAATTTCCGGGGAATCTATTGGGCAACTATCCACTTCATGCCCTGGGATTTTGGCAAGGTGGTACTTCAAGTGGCTGATTCTGCCAAATATTTCCATTCCACATAGCTTGTAGTTCAACCGCAGTCTATTATGACCTTCATATGGTTCACCATACTCCCACATTGGGTCCAATGGATTTGGCATTTTGTAGGGCACTGATTAAAGTTTTAAACCTATGGCACAAAACAAATGGGAAAATTCAAATCAACACAAAACTTAAAGAATGCTGCAATTAAAATATCATAGCTACATAAGTGTTAAATCTCCCATTGAAAAAGGGCAAGAAGAGGTATCTCTAATGGACATTGCAAACCCTATACTAAATCTTGAGAAACAAAGAAAATACAAGCATAAATTTTTACATAATTTGGAATATGGATATGGTAGATCGGAGGAAGTCCCCACTCCAAAATTGCTTGGTTGATGACAATGAAAACAGCAGATTTCCCCTTGTTTGCTTGATGGAAAATGGTCAGAGTGTCCTCAGAGCCCAATCTCCTCGATCATTTTTGTAAAATGAGGGTTAAAAAAACCCAAAAGCGGTTATAAAACAAGTTTGATGCGTCAGGCTGATAATTTCCGTCGACTTGTGATATTACTGGAAATTATTGTGATAATTTCGAAAGGAGAAATTATTGCGATAATTTCAACCGATAATATCGGCTTCCAAAATTTACTACGATATATCACGATAACAGTGATATATTGCTGATAAGTGTAACACTAGTTGGAATGTGTACATGCATTTTAATTCTAACCATCTTTATCTATAAAAAGATATGCAGGGTCTTCCACTAGAACAGAGAGTTTTAGATTTGCTGCTAGTTGCATTATATTTCCTGTTTAAAGTTAATAAAACAGAGATGTGACAGAGAGTTCAGTGTTTTCCATGAGATACATGATTTTTTGAGTGAATGAGAAACCTGTAGGAGGTTTGACTCTCAGTTTCGTTTTGGTGTTCATACTTTTTCAGTTAGCTTATTCGTTTGCAGATCTAGCATAAAGATGTAGTTTTGAGAGTTCCTTAAAGTTTCCAGCTTTCTAGTGTTCTTAGTTGCTCGTCTGTTTACCATGTACTGAAATTTAACATTGATGAGATTAGAGGTTAACTAAGTCCATGACAATGTACATTTGCGCCAAGGAGAATTGTGATGATAATCTCTCAAGCATGTGCACATGCAAAATTAGTTGCTGCTTCATGGGAGTTATTTGTGCAGAAGTCACAGCAAAAAGCCTAGAACAACTTCAGAGTGGTAGACAATGCAATGACACTGGATGTGCTAAAATTCAGGTCGTGCAGTGCAATGGTGCAATCTGATCATGCATGGTGAAGTTTGGTTGTGCTAAACCTTGTCATGTAACCTTGCATGCTGGCGTCATTGCAGGTGCCGCAACTAAACAACATGGAGCATGCTGTCATAGTTTGACAACAACAAAAGTTTGATTGGAATTCAAGTAGTCCCAACAGATCTTCTTCCAACAACCCGGTCTCTTCCTCTTCCCCTATTTCTGTATACTATTGTACTATGTGGAATTTGAACAAATGGGAGACATAACACTTTGTCTTCCCTTAGCTAGGCTAATAATATGGATTTTGCCATTGTATACAGGTCAATATTTGGTCATTTCATGTTGTTCATATGCTGTGCATTTTCTTAGTCAGAAAATCCAGAATTGGTTTGCTTACCAAACAATCGTGTGATTGTTTGTGGATTTATTTGTTTTGTTAAGTTTGAGTTTCACCATAATATTGAGATTATGTATAGTGAAATGATCTTGGTGATATGTACCTTGTTTGAGGTACCAAAAAATCCTAACTCGACCTGCTTTTGGAGAAATGGAGGCTGAGATGTCAATATAGTTTGCTGAAAGGACACCTCCCCAATTCCTATCCTCTGCATCATGCCTGGGTTACAAGGGCAATCTATTTTATCATACACTTTTTCAAAACCTATATTGATGAACAAAGTATCTTGACCTATGGTTCTTGCCCACTGCATGGCTTCTAATCATGATAATAGGTTATCCAAAAACACACCCATGTTGAATCAACTGAGATTATTTTGGCTTTAATATGCTCGATAGCTGATGCTCAACTACATGAACTGGCATGAGGTTCTTATTAAATTGTGAATTTGTTCAGCTAAGATTATTCTTGTTTTATATCATGTTAAGGTTCTTCAGCAATTTTCTGAGTTTTAAGTTTGTTAGTTCTGTTTGGAGGAGCTACAGTCAGTGAATTGATATTGCAGTCAAAATACCTTGTAAGAAGTTTGGTTGTTTATAGGATCTCGCAGGAATATTTAGCATATGCAAAGTTCATTCATGATTTGTGGGAACTTGTTCAGTGCCTGTTTGTTAGAATTTAAATGTACATTATGTGCTATTTGTGGTTCAGTTGATTTCTACATTAATAATGCAATGCTAATCTTAGATATTTCTTCAATATCATACATGTATCATGAGAGGTATGAAATGTGGCATACATTGGCAGAATCATGTTTATTTGGTCTGCAGTCTTCCCTCTTCATTTTTAGGGTCTTTAGCCTTTTCCATACGAATTTTGAAACTATGCTTTGCATTTTTGTTTACTAGAATTTTCTTTGAAATACATTTCACACTATTCTTTAGGAGCATCGTAATTTCTTAAAGATTTGCTATGAATAGTTGTAAGTGGATTTGCATTGCAGTTTGGTGAAAGTTGTATTTGTTCTGTTCAACTGTGAAACATCTAGTGTGCATAGTGCTGACAGCTAGCTCACAACTCATGAGCTGATATTGTTTTATAGGGTTTATTTCATGTTTTTATACTAATTGTTTCCTGTGCTATAATTTTATGTACCAGAGGTACACTTATGGATGATGCAACGATATTAACATGTGGACATTCCTTTGGAAGTGGTGGTCTCCAACATGTACTTGAAGCGGTGGGTAATTTAGAAAAAGTTTAGCAGTAAATGTTCTTGGCTTAGATAGTGATAGGGTATGGCATTGTTCATGTGAGAAATTGTCATATTTATGGTTCTACCATTAATTTCTTCAATGCTATTATCCTGATTTTTCACAATGCTCTTTTTAACTTTGTCCGGTTTAGATTCTTCCTTTGGCCAATTTGTTTTTTATCAACATCTTGAAATTGACATTTCTATCTTATGCATTTGTAATCTCAAAGGGAAAAATGTATATGCTCCAAAATCGGTCCCTAAGAATAAGCTAGATGTGCCCCAAATACATGGCTCATCATCATCACAAGTAACTTGAGAGTATTGTCATAGGAAACAGTTGAATCAATCAAATTATTTAAAATTCATATATTCTTTTCAATATTTGTGAAAAGCTTTGGTGCTGGCGATTTGTAAGGAATTGTGTGCTAAATAGTACACATGCATAAATTTTTACTACCATTCCTGCAGCACTTCAATCTGCAACTCAGTTAATAAAGTTTTGACTCTGCCAGTTACATGGGGATGCATCCTTTGCATTTCCTACATCCCAGGGACAGGGGAACACGTCCCCTGCCACCCCCAAAATGCATGTTTGCCCCCTTTTCCGGCTCTATGGGAGTGCTAGGACGTCCATTGATGGGGTTGGGGACAATTGGACTTCCCTCAACCCATCATTATATATATATATATTTTTAAATGGTGAACATCTCCTTAGACTGAAAACCTGGAAAGAAACTGATCTCATCTTCTAGCATTTAAGTAAGAATGAGGGTGCTTGTACAGTGCCAGTGCTAATTACAATTGGCATGAGGCCGAAGAAGGTACAAGCCCAACATAAGCCATAAATGGCAATACACCACGCAGGATAGGAGCATGCCTGCCAGGTTTTGAACCCAGGTCATTGTGGAGACAACCACCAACTGCCCCAAGTTGTCACTAGGCCACAGCCTGATGGACACCCATCATTATATATATATTGCAGCTTCCTCTTATCATGATGGGGTGACATGCCTGTTCCCTAATTCCAATGTTAGAGTACTATGAAATATTAATATATATGTGGAATATATTGTACTATTTTGATATTATTATTTTTTTAATATGTTTTTGGGGTGGCATTCTCTGAAATTTGGGGGGTCTATCAAGCTCTTCCTGAAACTTCTCCCCATGTCCCTTTTTCCTGTTGTCTCCAAAAACTCAGTGAAACATAACTCTATGCACTCTGCCTCTGAAACATCCCATTATTCAGGAAGAGTTCAGTGTCCAACCATTTCTCCTCGAGGTTATCTTTCGCTTGATCTCCTTCATTCATAGAGTCAAATATTTCAGGGACTCTGCTTCTAGGAGAGAGCAGTACCCCTATCTTGCACTTTGCTCCTCAGAGGCCCTCGCCTCATATCACTCCATAGGCTGTGCACGAGGTTGGTTTTCAGAGGCGTCCCGTCTTCTCCAGTCGATGACCATCTCCTTAGAGCGCTTTCCCCCCTTCAGGTACTCCTTAGATGCGCTGACCCATATCTTACCACCTAGACAGATTGTGAACCGAGACATTAGAGAGGACATATACAGATTATATATTTAGGTCACTTGGACTTCACTCCTAACGAGCCTGGGCTCGAACATGTTTTTCTACTTAGAGCACTTTTTGGAGCTGCGGGATGGTATCATTGTCCGTCCCCCATACACATACAAACATTGGATGCATTCACTCAGGATCCCTTTGGGACAACTCTAGGTTGGTTCTCATAGACTCCGAGTGGAGACTAATTACCATATCCCACGTGCCGATAGGGTCTACTAGATGTGTCACCTACAAGAGTGAGAGATAGAGATGCACCTCATTTTCTAGTGCCCCGTATACTATGAGATCAGAAGACATTACTACTACCTCTACATGGACTTAGGGGGCTCCCTCTCTACTTTCTTTTGATATTGGGATCATAGGTGCCTAACTCTTTTCATCAAGGAGATTCTTAGTTACAGATCCTAGCTCTTACAGCCCCCCCCCTCGCCCGGGGCAGACCAGGAGGATCACCTCATATTTCCATGCCCTTCCATCAGATCGGAGAAACAAATGATACTCTGAGTTCCAGAGTACTTCAGATTGTAGAGTGGTGAGACCTCGGGTCTCCTCTCAGACTCCCCCTTGGGAGATCTACCGAAATGCTTGAGACCGGTTCAGAGTTGTAGGATCGTATATCGGACCACACATCCCCATAGTGACAGAGGGTTCAGCTCTAGACGGACTTAGAGGAGGGCACCTCCTTCTTGTCGTATTGCATCCCAGCCTCAACGGAGCAATCAAAGATCTATTAAGAGCTTCTTTCCTTCGACCTCAGATGGTAGGAGAACTGAGCTTCCTTGCTCCTACATCCCCCCAAGGGCCATACAACCAGATCCCCGTGTGGTACTCGAGGATTCCAATAGTGAGCTAGTGCGACCTCCCATCACCCCCCTCGCCATCGGTCATCATATCCAGGAGACATCGACCTCATTGGCTTCATCTTCATACTTTTCTCTCTCGGCTAGTATTGAGTTGTCCAACTCCTACCATGGACACTCTCACTTTGTATCACCGCACTTATGATACTGTTATATACACTTTATTTTTGGTTTTTGCTAGACCTAGGGCTTAGCCTTGTCGGATATTTACCTAGAATGTACTTTCAGTTTTCTTCTTTTTCTCATCTCTTTCTCCCATTATATGGGAGCTGCTTTTCCACTCCCACATTGTACTCACACTGGATGTATCCTTTAGTCCCATTGACCTACTTTTGTGGTCATTTGTTGGACATAAATAAAATTATCTTATCTTATCTGCTATAGCCAAGTTTAATCTGGATATCATTTGCAAGGCCATAATGATTATGATATGCTTAAATTGCAACTATTCATAGCAACCACGATTATGATAACTGAATGTAATTGACAGTTCAAGCAACTGTAATAGTGAAGTCTGATAGAGTTATTTAGCAGAAGGCTTTTCATTTGGTGAGTCGAAATGATTTATGCATTGTCTTAGGCATAGTAGATGGTTAGTATGAAAGCTTAGTCATACTTTAGACTGGTGAACTTTAATCTCTTTGATGTTTTTAGATTCTATTTATAGACCATTCTACCATAGGATGTATTGGGCTACATTTTGTTGTTTAGCTATTGGATTTCACGTCTGTTGGATGCACTTGTGCATTATGTAGTTGGAATTTATATTTCTGTATAAGAACTCCAGATGATTCTCCCGTGTAACGCAGTGAGAAAGAAGATTTGCTGAGTTAGACGTGTTTGTGGCTGAGCATAGGTGAACGTGTGAATTCCCATGAGCTGGGTGCATAGTTATGAGATAGAGATGAAAATGATGTATTAGCCTCCTCTGAGGAGAGAGTTGAGATGATGAACTTTGGATGACTCTCCTATGTAATGCAGTGGGAAAGAAGATCTGCTGAGTTGGACGTGCTTGTGGATGAGCACAGGTGAACGTGATCCTAGTGGCTGAGCACTAGTGAGTGTGGTTCTCCTTGTTAATATTATGGTAGCTGCGGGAGGTATTTACCCCCATGTGTGAACCTGACGAGAATAGAAGACTCCGGAAAGCAAGAGAAACCCTAATGAGTTGGCTAATAACCCTAGAAGCCTTGTCGGCTCAAGAAGATAATTTATATTAGGCTATTAGCCTCCAAGAGAAGAAGTCGGCCAGAATTAATAATAATATACTGAAGAGACACATACCCAGAAGGAGAAGTCGGCCCCAGCAAACTGGCAGGATTACTATAAATACAGGGTGCCAGTTCTCATTTGACAACATCTCAGAATTGCAGTTTCCCAGTTGGTGCGCACTGCAGTTGCAGTATGGTGTGCAGGCTTGGAGGAGGATTGCAGGTGCAGGTGCAACAACAACTAGTTTCAGTATTGGCTTGGATATCTCTTGGCTAGGGTTTGGAACATCTGATCAGTCTTTTGTGATGCGCTATCCTTGGGGATTGATGTGCTACTCTTTGTTTGGCTATCTAGCCTAGGGTTTGCTTCCGGAGGAATTCTCAG
>ML783409.1:259077-284600 GCA_009831015.1 Picea engelmannii | reverse complement strand
ATGGCTTTCAACACCAACACCTGGTGGTGGGACCAAGAAAAAACCACACCAAGATCCAGAGGTTCAAGCAGGTAGAAATTTTTTCAAACAATTTTTTTATAATAATTTCTACTTATGGTTTATGTTCATTTCAATTTTCTACTAATGGTTTATATTCATAATTCATTTCTATTTATGATAAATTATAATTGTTGCAGGTTATATGAAAGCATTAGACAAATTGGTCTCGGACGAGGAGGAGTGTGACAAGATACGACAACAACTGAGCCAGTACATGCTTGGCCAAGGTGCCTTTGGGACCAACCATGCATTAAGAGATCGAGGGAATTTGAGTTCTCTTGCGTGGTTGAACGTTTATGGCGGTGGCACTCCACAACTCCAACGTTTGGCAACACGGGTGCTTTCACAGGTGGTGAACAGTTCTTCTGCAAAGAGGTGTTGGAGCACCTACAGTTTCATCCACAATGTCAAAAGAAACATGTTGAATGCAGGCTGGGCAGAGAGCTTGGTTTATGTTCATTACAACTTGTGATTGTTGTCCCGTTACTGTGAGGAGGCAAAGGAGGATAAAAATTTGAAGTGTTGGGACAACCATCCAGAGGAGGATAATTTGGAGGATGGGGTAATGCTTTTAGAGCAATTGGAGAATGCTCTTTTTGATGATGATGATCATGCTGAGATGCCACCCCCAGCTACTACCAGTCCCTGGCCCCCCTGTTCAGGACTCTAGCAGTAGGGGCTTCATCTTCATCTACTGCACTGTTTTGTCCTTCTCAGGCTCCTCCACTACCACCACGTGGAGGGACACACGACAATCGTGTTGGTGGAAGGAGGATGGGATAGTTGTTTGATGTTTCTCTCTTTTCATTACTTTACACGTCAGTCTATAGATGATAGATTCATAACATTTAGCAACTAGACTCTAGAGTCTAGTTTTGGACCTTTCTTTCTTCATAATTCAGTGCAGATGGCCTATTTTGTAATCATAACTATTTGGTCACGACTCATGTTATTGTTGACAGTTGCTAGATGACTATTTCATTCCATAACTTAATGGTCTACTTTCTATTATATGGCTTAAAAATTTGTATGTTGGTTTGTAAGTTTGTAATGCTAGATTCTAGATGGTTGATGCTCGAATGATTAATCATTGATGTGCTACTACTTACTACTATGGATGCCATTTTAATGTTACAATGTACAAATATGCATGTTTTCATACATTCTGCAGCTAATTTGTCTTTCTGCATGTTTTTTTTAATATAGACGCAATATATATATATATAAAATAGACGCTTCCGGGACGCTTCGCTCTCGAGGATTTTTTGAAAATGACGCTCCCGACGCTCCGCTTCCTAAAAACGCTCCTGCTTCGCTCCGCGCTTTGGCAACATTGCTTTCTGCTATACGACCTGCTTAGAAACCGTACGGTACAACCCATTACTCGCTGTACTTTCTCCTTCGAATTCTGTGCCAACTTTCTTCTTGCTGCTACTTGCTGTTACTCTTGCTGCAACATGCTGTTACACTGCTGCAACTCTCTGTATTCCTGTTGCTGCCCGCTGTAACACATACTGCAACACGCTGTTACTCTGCTGTAACTCACAAAAACACTTGCTGCAACTCTCCCTGCTCTTTCTTTGCTTGACTCTCTCTTTTCTTGCTCTCTCCAAGTCGCATGAAGAAGAATGCGAAGTGAATGGGGTACCCTTTCCCTAATTTGACCTCATGAGGGAAGGTGAAGAGACATCTAATCTAACGGTGGAGGATAGATTAGATGTATGGTTGAGATGAAGTGACTTCTCACTCACCCATTTCATTTTACTTTCATAAAGTCTCATTTAATTTCATATCCCATGAAATTAATGGACTAGGGACCACATTGGACACTTTCTCACCCCTAGGCGACTAAGTGATGAGAAACATTTGTCCTTGGTACTTTATTAATTTAATTCAACAATATGGCCTAGTTTTCGAGACTCATTTTTTATTACTCCATAGTGATGTTCAGGGAGGGTGTTGGAAATATTTTTATTTTTGACTTACTAGTTCACTATTAGTTAACTAGGGCTAGTTCTATTTTAGACTTTCCATTTTTAGACCATCACTATTATGCATGCATGCATTCCTAAGAAGAGCTCACTGGTTGTTCTTAATTATGGAATGTTCTGCCCTATATGAGTGTATATCGCTCATTCATTGTATCATTCGATATTGATTAGCTCATTGGAGTAGTGTGAATATATTTTCTCATTCTTCCATATTGAATCTCTCGTCCTTTTCTTGATAAGCTTTGTTTGTATTTGCTTTAGCTAGGTCCCCTGTGCAGGTTTCCATGAAACATTGACACAAGGAACATAAAAATTACATCACATGAACATCAGGGGTAATTGGGAAAATCCCGCCCCAGAAAACCCAAAAAAGGAAAGCATATGAGCTTGCACACCAAGAGAAAGGGACTCAACATCTCTACAAAAAACATTGAGTTTGACTCTCACAAGCATAGCTAACTCCTTAAAACTACTTAAATCCTCTAGGCTAAAAGAAGAGGGGTTCTCGTGAAAAGTAACTTTACAATACTGTTTCCACAAAAATGCAATAGCAATCAACCGTACTGAATGCTACAATGATCTCCAGCTGTCCCATATCATCCAAGTGTCACCTAGAAGAGGGCCTTTCCACAAAAGTGGGTAGTAAAAAAGTGAAATTCAGCCTGAAACCATGTCCAAAACATCTTCACAGCCTGACATCTCCAAGAAGCATGCACTATCGTTTCATCGTTGCTGCACAAAACACAAACAACATTTGTCATACTTTCTCTACGAAGCCTACTTTTGACAACCAACCCTTGATGGAGGAGCCAACCCCAAAATTTTTGCTTAAAAGAAGAATGTGCTTTTGATATGTACTGTCACCTCCTCAACCTTCGTGCCTTAGGATCCTTCATCCCCTACCTTTTGTTCAAGTGAGGGACAATGTCAGCAGTGCCCCTAACCCTATCATAAAGATCCTTGGTCAAATAGATGTAAAAAGGCTTGCCATTCCTCCAGCTCCAATCTCTCATGCACAGACCTAACCCATGCAACTGTGTTTTAAAAAGACACTCTTCAAGAATCATGCAACAAAGGTTATTTAACACAAATCTATCAAAACTAATGAACTTTTGGGCATGGTTAAGAGCCCTCCAGGTATGCCAATGTTGTTGCTCATGGTTCCATAGGTCCTTCCACAAAAACATACCCTTCCTACCTAGTCCTTTCTATGAAACCTAGGCAACAGTTTGACCTATGCACTGGAAGTCAAGAATGTCTAAATCAGTCTTGATGCCAACTCCAAAGCATGAAGAGGTCCCTCAAACTGCCAAGCCAAAATCCTAGACACACTCTACCAAGCAGCCCGCACCCTTTTTAGTGAGGCAGAATTTGTAATCAGAAAAACCCGAGCTTTCTCCTTTACGTCACACAACTGGAAATGACATTTAATACTCTAGAGGTGTTGAGTCCGGTGATCTAAAAATTGCCATGGTGCCTCCCCCTTCACTATACATACTGCCCATTTACCAAGAAGAGCTGCTCCTTGTGCTCTTATGTCTGGAAGCCCCAACCCCCCTTGATTACTTGTTAATCTGCATATGTCGCATGCTACTAACGAGAGCCCTTTTGCGCCCCCAAGCTTGCCCCAAAGAAAGCTTATGAGAATGCACTCCAACCATTTGTACGTTGCTTGACAAGGGAACAAGCATGATGGATATCAACGATCGTAACCTTTCTCGCAAGATGAAGATTGAGGTGGCTTTAAACTTCGAGCTTCTTTTCAAACTTGGCCATGATCCATCACCATTGATCCGCAGGAGAATTCTGCACACCAAAAGGGATTCCCAAATACCAGATGATCTCTACTAGCTTAATAAGCTTCCACTCCTTTGTTTAACCAAGGAGGTCGATATTCAAAAGTATTCCTCACCTCATTATTTCTTCATGCTTTAGAGGTTTGTTTACATGCTTGTAGTGAACAACCTTCAGTGGATGATTGAAAGCCCCGTTTTCAACATTGGATAGCACAACCAAAAGCATGGTGTTTTCCGGAGGTAGGGAGTACTATTCTTGAATAGGTTGTGAAATATTTCTTTGTTCAAAGAGTGAACTATTTTTTCTTTTCCCTTTTCCATTTCTGGACCATGCTTTTTGGACACATCATTGTAGTGAGGACAATGGACTGTCTTCTTTTGTGAGCATAAATTTTAAATTTTAATTTTTGGACCCATCTCGCCTCTGTAAATTATTACAAATGGAGTCATTTTGATACAATGAGATACATCTCCTTATAAAGCATACATCAGGTAGTTATTCTACGTAATTCACCTATCTACTTCAATACCTAATGACCACTTATAGCTAGTACTTCTTTATTATAGTCATTTAATAATAACATGGCTTCATTACATTTGAACCGAGTATCGGAGTGCTAATACTCAAACACCCCCTTTAACATGATAAAATTGTTTTTAGGTATCACCCTCCTCTTCATCAACGATCTGGGATTTTACAAGGATGATTGCAAAATGATAATACAAGAAGCTACTGTTTTATTTTTCAGTTGCTCATCTTTCCAGATCATATGATTTGTGCTGGTGCTTCATTGAACTATCGTATCCTCCATTTGAAGGCACAATTCGTGTCCACCTAAGCAATCATCTTGCCATCTCATTATATCAAAGCAGGAATCCAACTAAGCAAACATCTTTCCATCTCTTCTAACTAAAGCAGGGTTCCACCTAAGCAGAATATTTTTCCATCTCTTTTTAATGAAATAGGGATGGATTCAACTTGACTGGTGGAGTAATCGACTCATATACCTTGTTAGAAATTTGAGTTGTTGATTAAAAAAGTTGCTTTTCAATGTTTGGAAGTAATCATCTTCTTCCATATTCTTGTTTAACAAACTATAGGTTAGACCAATAATTTATCTTCATATTCACTGGACCTATCAACAGATTGTGGACACAACTTGTGGTTTGGGCACGATAATTTTTGTTTGCAATATTCAACAATTTTAAAAGTTTCTGTTGAACCTAATATAAGGCGTGTGCCAAAAATATGTGTTTACTTCATGAAAACTAATTTCAAGAAGTAAATATTGCTCCTCTTTAATTCTTATCTGACTCCTTAATTCCTATATGACTCTTCCTTAACTTTGCAACTAGCATATTCCATCTTGCTTCTCTTTCCCCTTCTAACTCCAAGTATTGAGCTGATTTCCATCCTTGAGACCAAATAGTATTTGTATCATTATCTTCTACTTGATTTAAGGAGAACAATCCTTTGCTATGAAGATCAGCTAAGTCATCTGGAGATGGTATAACAGCATTTTCCACATCCCACTGTAGAATCAACACCCAATCTCACCTGTGTCTCATTTCCTACCTTCCATGATAGATTGTTACCAATAATAGGAAAAGCTAGGACCAAATCCTTCCACCGATTAGACACTTTTTTATGCTTTTCGCGGGATTTCTTTTCCAATCCATAAATGTTCCTGGAGCTATATACTTCTGTTCTATCACTTGCTTCCACAAACTGTCTTTTGTCAATAGATTCCACAGGCTTTTTGTTCCCAGCGATTTCCCAAATAGGTGAATATGCCGAAGTCCCCAACCACCCATATCTTTTGGCTTGGCTATATCTAGCCATTTAGCCAGGTGAATCCCTGGATTATCATGTCTCCCTCCCCATAGGAAATTGAAACATACTTTCCTAGATCTTTCTAGAACTCCGTTTGGAATGAATGCCAATATACAGGAATTGCTTCCAAGACAGATTTAGCCAATGTTAATATTCCTTCCTTTGGAAGCCATCTGTTGCTCCAATGATAAATTTTATTCTCATTCCTTTCAATCAACCACCCCCAGCGTTTTTTTCCACAGCTGTCAGGTTTTATGATGAAACCCAAGTACTTTAAGAAGTTCCTGCTGACCAATGGTTTTATAAAAGAACATTGAAGATAATCTTTGGATGACTTCCTCCCTCATCATCCCACTGAAGCTATATGTAGATTTTTGAGCATTGACCTCCATCCCAGTGGCCACACAGAAAATATTTAATATCTCTTGAATCTTTCTAGCTTCTCTCTCTGAACCATTTAAGAATAACAGAATATCATACTCAGGAGTTCTCACCAATACTCAGGAGTATGGCAAGTATTGACAGGAAAATAATTGGTCAACGAGAGTTGGTTGAATATTGAGCCAAGTACTTGTCCATGGGTCATACTTACCATACTTGAGATTAGAGAATCACAACTGGAAGTTGTTTCTTCCCGACAAGTGTATTTGAAAGAGAGGACACTGGCTTTGCTATCTGTCTGGTCCATGCCTCCATTTTCCACTCCTCCATCCACTTTCTTTTCCTGATATCATAAGCTGGTCAATTGTACTGCATTAGAAGGTTGGGATTGCATTTGAGTGCCACCCATGCTATTAATAAAATTGACATTTTTTGTCAGGCAATGAAGGTTTAACTTTTGAATTAACTTAAAACTACAGTTTATACCAAATGGAGCATTTTTACTCGGCCCCTCCTGCATATGATAGAAAATGGCTCAGATCTGATTAAACTTATGATTCTGGCCACTGTTGTTTAAGGCTAGATCTTATAATTTCTTTCTTTAATTTTTCCCTTATTATTACCCTGGCTTTCTTGAAGGGCTCAATATTCTAATAGATCTGACAATGACATATACATACTTGCCAATGAAAAAATGCTGATTCAAGAGCATAAATAGTAACACAGAAGGAAAAACATTGCTAGCTGCCTCGTATATCTATTGGAGTTTTTTCTTCCTCCTTGCCATCACCACTCTGTTCCTTCTGTCCACTGCCTTTGCCAGCCTCAACTTTTTTCTTTATTCTGATGCAGTACATCAGCAGGTCCTCAGGGTCTTTGATCTATCGTTCCAGCTTTCCTACGTGCTTCTCTAACCTTTCCTAATTGCCCATATTCCCTTTTCCTCTGGTGATTACATCCTTCACATGGTACAATATATCCTCTGCAAGCTTGTGCTCTGCTTCCACAAAACCATTCGGAAATTCTTCAGCTATTCCAGCTAGCATGTCTTTGACATGCCATTACATTTCCAAGACCGCCTTATAAACTGATTGCCTCCAAGTATGGCCTGGATCCTCTGGAAAAACTCGATAGTCTCTTCATCCTCATTCTGCTGAGGATTTTCATACTGCCTGTTCTCTGACCTTCCCTTCATCCATTACTAAAAATTCGTTTTCTAGCTGATGGGGTATGTCATGCGTCAGACTTGTCCTTCAGTTTCTAGTTCATTTCATCCTTGCTCAGATGCAGCCTCCCTCTCCTTGTTGAAGTCTGCCCTGCCTCCATCAACACCGTCCTGGCCCTTCCTCTTCTCCAGAGGACATTCTTATAATCTGCATTTGTACATTTGCAGTGATTGATGATGACAGAGATAGCCCCTCTTCCACTTCTACTTTGGTGCAGATTAGTGACCCTCATCTCTTATGTAGGGTTACCCCTATTCTCTATTTCTATTTTATTTGTAGTTCTTTCTTTCTGCATATGGTAGTTGCATTTGGCACTCCCACATTGCTAATGTAACTTCTTGTACACTCTAGTCCCATTGACTATTTTGGTCACTTGTGGACATAAAAGTGATTTCTTTCTTTCTTTCTTCCTTCCATTTTAGTCTCGAAACTTATTGTGTTGGTCATCCTTCCTTTCTCTCATTTACATTGTGTGCTCTTCAAAAACCCCTCAATCTTCTACAGTGTGTTGTTTACACTAACTCTTCCCTCCTTAATGTAATTCACCTCTTTCCTTGGTGGAGAATTATTATTTCTTATTTTCGTCTTTGAATTATTTTGTCTAGTCACCTCCATCATTACCTTGCTCTTTTCAATATATTGGTATATCAAGTAGGTGTCCTTTTCTATTGTTGTTGCCTTATACACACCTTGGGTAACGTGGAAGAAATCTTCAATCCACTGGGTGTGTCCTTGGGGGCAAGTCTCGAGTCAAGGTGCTATTATTTGATCCTCGACTCCTCCGTCTAGACCAACTCCTAGCGAAGCCAAGGGGGGTAGTGTTGATGATTGCAGCTATGTGCGACATTCTCCAGCTTACAAACCTGTGAGATGTGGATCATTGCAGCCATGTGAAGATATTCTCCAGCTTACAAACGTAGAGATGACCTCCTCCATTCAGAGAGTTGAGAAGAACTCCAGATGATTATCCAGTGGGAAAGGCGATCTGTTGCGTTAGACGTGCCTGTGGCTGAGCACAAGGTGAATGTGTGAAATCCCAAAGTGCTGGGTGCATCGTCATGAGAACAGAAATGAAGATGATGTATTAGCCTCCTCTGAGCAAGCAGAGTTGACGAGAAACTCCAGATGACTCTCCTGTGTGAGGCAGTGGGAAAGAAGATCTGTTGAGTGGACGTGCCTTGAGCACAGGTGAACGTGTGAAGAAGTGGTTCTTCTATGTAATACAGTGTGCCAGAGATATGTACTCAACCACCTTCATGAGGTGCGCCCTCGTCCTCTGGGCCCCACATTCCACTCAAGGGTGAAATATTTGTTGCAAGCCTAAGTTAGACTTTGGTAGAGATACTAAGGCTGATCTGGGTCAATTTAGGTGTCCATCAGCATGCCTAGGACACATAGGCCTATGCCGAGACACCTCATGAGCTAAAAACTAACACTCCCTCTTAGCGAGGGAGGTGTCTCCACCAGGATCAATCTCTGATCCAATCAAATCTGCTGCTGCTACTGTAGCTGCTCCCTCTGAACCGAAAGATTCACCTGCTACTTCTGCAACACTTTGATTTGATGTGCTGTGTTATCCCCACTTTTTAGGGATAACTAGGAGATCATGTCTCGAGGCCCACAGGTCCTAGACATGGAGTACCGAGAACAGGATTGACCTGAGTATAGCCCTGGAGGGCCCACCCTTTTCTTCTTCCATCATCCTTGTCTTGTCAACAACAGTAGAATCCATCACCATCGGCTTGGTCTTGTATTAGAAAGAGTTCCTGCTCCATGAGGTAATTGGTCCAGGTATCATGGTATGTGTCACTTTTGTTCATTAAAACCTTTAAATATATGCATCTGATTCCTTTTATTTCTAACAACTGCTTGGATCTTACATTTGCCCACTTGACCATGTTTGGGGGGATTGACAGGGTGTCCTAGCAAGCCTTTGTCCATAGGTTTTGGTTTGCCACTTGGGGGGACTTCTGAAAGGCCATCGTCCGCTCCCATCATAAAACCATATTTCATCTTGTTTCCTGCTCACTTGTCCCACTCCCCTTGTCCGGGTATTGGGTTGACCTTTCTTCAAGATTGCACCTTGTCTCGTGGGAAGAAGGGGCTAAAGGCCCAGAAGGTAAAAGCAAGCTGGTAAGAGATAAAAGCCTAAAAAATAAAACCTCGAGATGCTTCGCCCAGGGATCCCCAAGAAAGCAATAAAAGGCTTCTCAACAAGAAACTAGAGGGACCCGGAAGAAAATAATAAAACAAGACCTTGTCAGAGGATAGGGGGGTCTCATCATGAGCCAGCCTATTAGGTCCATGGGTACCTAACAGTATGACATTGCCACCAACTGGTTACCACGCCAGGGCAGTGACTCTTGGCTGCATGGCCAAGGGAAAGGGGGTCTCATCACGAGCCAACCTTTCATTTCTGTGAAATTACTTGTGGGTAACACTGCCACCACTGGTCACCACACCAGGGCAGTGTCCCCTGATTAGCTCTTGAACAAAAAGAAAAAGAAAAGCAATAAAAGAATGAAAGAATAAAGGTAAGAATGGGCTTGGAAAGAGTGCATCTATGACAGGTACAACTCGCCTTCTACAAAGGCACCCACAGATAACACATTGCATCCTTGGTCCTCACTGCACCCACATGCTTGGACTTCCCTTAACCACATCACCCACTCACATGGTTTTGATGAGGTTTTCTTCTGGGAACTCACCTTTTCCGATGGACACTAGCCCAATAGGACTTTTTGTCTTTTCTCCCAGATTTGTATAACAGGCTTGTGTAACGTCTTTGAGCTATTGACAGATGTATTAGGGATTTATGCATATGTTTAATAATATTGATGATGAGATGTGATTGACATTGCTATGATCTCTATGACTGATGAGCCCACGGAGGGCGTAGCCTTTGATGTGTAGGACCATGCTTGACGAACAAGTACCATTTGGATCGGTCCACATGGGGGTAGAGACATGACACAGATGGATCAGGGGCTTTGCACCAAAGAAGAAGAGAACGGTCCACTAGAGTCACCCCGACACAGCTTGACCTAGGGGGGATGACCCTTTCTTAGTGGAACGTTGGCCTTTGGAGGCCCAGGACGTCACCACCTTGACCATGATGTCACCCAGCATCATGGACGTTTGGGGCAGGTAGACTAGGCAGCAGTGGCACGTGTGGCAGGTTGGAGAAGCCCAGGGAGGGCGAACGTTTTGCTCCAGGACGCCCCATCTGCCCTAAAAAGGGCTAACGTCTCCCTTGGAGGGGATTTTACTCTCCTTTCAGCTTGATTTAGGGTTTTCACTTGACAATTTAATGTAAAACAATATGATTTGATATTTTGGCCTTGTCGGCCTTTTTACCTGACCTAAATGTAAAATCAGGTCAAGGTTTTGTATAAATGGGAGATCTTCACTCTCATTTTTTCATCATCACTCACTCACCACTTGGTGAGGTCTGAAATTTGTGCCCTATCTTGGGTTATTGGCTAATTTAGTGAGGCGCACTTGTTGAAGGAAAACTTTTTGGCATATTTTGGCATTTCTCTTGAAGGAAGGTGTTACAACTAGGGTTTGCATGGTTATTTCTTGATGAATTGTAAGTATTTTTTTGCAAAACTTCTTGAATGAATGGTTGTAGTCTAATTTCTTGCATATGTTTATAAATTTTGCTGAATCAAAACCCTAGGTGACAAGCACACAAGTAGGTCCTTGTCTCATGTCCCCTGATAGAGGAATTTTCAGCCATTGAAGAAGAACAAGAGAGCCTAGCCGTAGCTACACTCCTTTTTCTTCCTCTCTTTTGCTAACCGTACCATTTAGAATTCAAGAGGAAGAAGACGTCCCAGGCCTAGGTTATCTACACTTAGTGCCGTTTTTCTTTTAGGGTTTGATGAAAGGGCCTTCCTGTAGCAACACTCTCCCTCATTAAGCCTTCTTGTCTTGATCTTGTGCTTCATTTGAGCTAGCCGTTTTGCCAAGTTGACCTAAGGAAGGAGGAGAGAACACGAGGCCTTGCTGTAGCAACACCGGAGTGAGCCTCTCTCCCCTAGGGTTTTGATTTTGAAGCCTTGCCTTAGCAACACCTAAAAAATTCTCCCTCTTGTCCTTAGTCTTTGTTTCCTTCAACTCTTGCGTCCTTCATTATTGACTCCATTAAACCCTAAGGCACTGATCCTGAGACCTCAAGCGTTGAAGTAGAACTTGATCTAAATACTCTCAAACACTTTGAATTTCAAACCCTAACTACACTAACACTAGCCTAGACTGACCTACTAACCCTAGTTGCTGACGTCATCATTGATTATTTCATCTTTAATGCAACAATGTTTTGTCTTGAGAGCAATTGAATGATGGTTTAGGCATTAATTGAATAAGGTGTTGATTGGTTACATTGAATGCCACATTATTCCAATATTTATTGGTGAAGTGTTTTAATCTTTTCATTGCTATTGATAAACATTTGACTTCGTCAACATTTATTGCCAATTGCTTATGTATATTTATCAGATAGTCTTATGAAGTGCTAACCCATTGAAATATAGCTTGCATATATCAGTTTGCTGTTACTTTGTTCCAGGCAGGTGTTCTTTATTGGGGATTTACTTTATTATTGGCTGTTTAGCTGGGATTATCTGTTTGGTGGTGACTTGTGAGGGGGAAAACTTGTCCTTGTCTCATGTACCCTTCTGCCTTCTCAAAACCTCAGGTCACCGGGGATGTCTCCCTTCCCTAAAGAGAAAGAACCATCCCATTGTGGTGACATTGGGTGGGACTGGTTCCTGTTACGCCAGTTTGGCCCTCTATTTTATAGCTTTTATCCTAGCTACAAATTGTGCGATAACATGTTGCTTTGCTCATCCATCAGTGTCATGTCATACCAACTGACAATCCCTGACACTGATCTCTGGTCCATGCTCCCTTTGATCCCACCTGCAGGCTGTCCTAACACCCTGTACATCATGCCTTGCATGATGCCAAGCCTCACCGCTGCATCCAAGGCCGGTCCCTCTGCACATAGGAATACCTGTCCATCCACGAACATCACTGTATACCGCATATCCGCTAGAGTTGATACAGAGAGCAAGTTAACCCTCAACTTTGGCACATACATCACCTCGTTCACCTCCAGAGACACTCCTGATTCTAGCTGGAATATGACGCATCCAACCCCCTTTACTGCATGCCTGGTGCGCGCCCCACTCTTCACATGGCAGTCTAAGCTCGTCTCCAAAACACAAAGGAACACCGACCTCATTCCCGTCATATGGCGAGATGACCCACTACCCACGAACCATGCCCCACTGTCCTCAAACTCAACCAATCTACTGCTGCTAGAAAGAGTGGCAACTTGAGAAAATTCGTCATCGAATTTCTCTGCAAACACATCCATCTCAGTAGATGCTGTAGTTGCTACCTCCGACTCCTCCTTGTTGGGACACTTGCTGGCATAGTGGCCAATCTTGTGACATGCAAAGCATCTCACCTTGCTCATGTCCTTGGAGCCTCCCGCTCCACTGCCCTTCTTCGCATGAAGAGCCGCATTCTCCTCCTCTTCACTCTTAGGCTGGCTAGCTTGAGTGGCATCAACTCTCAGCTCCTCCTGGGTGAAGTCATCCCATAACCTCTCCCAATCCGGGAGGTTCTCCTGAGCCACCACTCCTCGGACAAAGACTTCCCATTGCTTGGTGAAGCCATTCAAGGCTGTCCTCACCAACTCAGTCTCATCCACCTTCTCTCCTACAACTGCCAGTTCATCTCTAATCTTAGTGAACTTTGTGAGGTAAGTGACCACCGACTCTCCCTTGGCCATATTTGTGCTTCTCAGCTTCTCTCTGAGTAGCATCTTCCTGCTCTGGTTGTCAGATTGGTATAGCTTCACTAGGGCCTCCTACATGTCCTTCGCTGTCTTCTTTCCAGACAAATGAGGAATGATGTGGTCTTTGACACCATCCACAAGTATCCTCTTGGCCTTGACATCTTTCTTGGTATGGGCAACTAGCTGTATTGGATCAACTGGGGCTACCACTTTGCCTTCATCAATTTTCAGCAGTCCATTCTCCTCCAGCACCAAGCTAATACGCTCCCTCCAAGGATAGCATTTTAGGCTCCATCCACCTTGTCCTCAAACCTTAAGCTTGCATTGACCATTTGATTCTACTGCCCTGTTTCACCCACACTATCTGGTCTTATGTTCCACTTGTTGATTTACCTTTCTGGTCTGCACAACATGTACCTTGGCTGTCCTGTACTCAGAGGCTGCACTCTGATATCATGTTGAATTTTCTTATATCTCAGTCACTGAAATTACTGTCAATAATTTAAACTTAACCATAAATTATAAATGCTGATATAAAATCTGAAATTATGCAGTTAACCTACAATTAAGATATAAATCAGAATTTAGACAACAGAAGCACAGACAAAACTAAGCACATAAATTACACAAGACACCAGATGTTACCCTAAAAACCTCAGTGTGGGGAAAACCAACAAAGAGGGGCTTTATTGGCTTCTGAGGAAAGATAAATTATAACAGAAAAACTCTTACAGTAGAAATCAACCGACATTTCAGCAGAAGAACCCAATCGAGATGAGGCTGTACAACCCAGTTGTGTCCGACCTGTATGATTGTTAGGACAAATTTCTACCCTCCAATCTGAGCTGATAAACCTGTTATGATAGCGGTAAAAACTTGGCTAATTATAGTAGAAATAGCCCCAGATGTCACGGGCTAAACCCCTCTCCATTCGGGCTAGGCCTTGCTAGCCACTGGGGGGAGTCCCTGGGCACAATGAAGCACCCTTGTGGCTGATTTAAGGTCTGAAAACTCAAAAAATCAGTGAGCTGTTTTGCCTTGGACAGCATGTAAAACAGTCCAAAACGGTGGAAAAAGTTGATCTAACACACTTGGAGGGAACCTGCAGAGTTAGAACAATGATAATAGAATGGAAAAAACAAAGAAAACTACTCAAATGATTGATACCATCACAGTAAATAGTTCAGAAATGCCACATCAGATTTGCAAATTCACCATAATACCGTCAAGAAGAGAGGTTCGAGCAATAAACACAAGCTTCTTTATTGATCCAACTTTACAAGAGGGTTGGTTGCGCCACAATTGGCAAGCTCACAACCGATACAATGACTACTTTGCTCAATGACACACCACTAGAAGAGAGAGAGAGAGAGAGAGAGAGAGAGAGAGAGAGAGAGACTATGCTGCTCCTGCTAAGAACAGACGAAATAACCAACTTCAAGCCTCCAATATATAGCTAGTGAGGGCGCACATCCCAAGAGGAGAAAAATGATGCATGAGAGGCTAAGAATAGTTACTAGGCGTATGTGGAAAGCATGTGAAAGAGGAAAAAGCAGAGTATGAGTTTAGAATGGGCGCATAGGTGCATGAGAGGGCTAAGAATAGATGCAAGTTTGAGAGAGTGAGACATGCTGACAGTTAACTGAAGCATGTGTCCATATGTGTGAGAGTGAGAAAGGCGCCCGAGTCTAAAGGGGTAGGTGAAGGCTATATTTAACTGCCAACACATGAGTGAGGTTCAATTAACTGGATCAAGGTGTTGGCTATTACGGCTAAACTCATGCGACCCCTTCTCCATCATTAATTAATTATCATATGCTCGAATTTTTAGGAATATGCGCCCTAGCTTAGGTGGGTGCCACATCATTGCCACATGTCGACCTCTGAGGATGCCACTTGGCACTGCATGGATGATCACTGGACCTGCTAAATATAGAGGCAGCTAAAAGTAGAACCTCTAAAAATAGGACCCGCTAAAAATAAAACCTCTAAAATAGGGTTCTCTAAAAATAGAACCTCCAAAAATAGGGCCCTCTAAAAATAGATTCTTGGTCCTATTTTTAGAAACATTGTCCACATCACCCTCGATCACTGGGATGACATTGCTACATAAATATTGCCAAAAATAGAAAGTTATTTGAATACCCTTGACTTCATACTCATTAATCTCGTCTTTCCGCAAGGGATCCAAATATGCAATCAGAACTGTCATGCGGTCCTTGATGCTCAACCTGGTAAAAAGTCTCACTCTAATGATAGACACAAAGGCTCGGCATGTGAAAAGGTAGACATTGAAATTTTGACCCAGGAATAACATTTATGGACAACCATTTATTCAAGAAAAGAAAGACGCACAAGACTCACCACATGTTGATATGACTAGGGAAAAATCAACGACACTTATACAAAGACTTGAGAAGTAAATACTGAAGGGAAAAAACACTACAAGGAAAGTGTAGATTGCTGTGCTAAAATTGTAAAAAATCAGCAAGAAGGAAATACTGAAAAAACAATGTTGAAAGGAAAGACAAGTACCCTAAACCCAAAATTTTTACCTCAAAGTTGCCATGAGTAGATCATAATACTCAAAGGACCAATGTAACCATGCAACCAGATGATCAGTCCGATGAGAAAGGTTAGCATGGTCAACCTTCCAAGGGGACCAACCATGAAATCTCATATGACCTAAAGTCACCTTGAAGTACTTGTTGGTGAAGCCACAACTGAAGGGTGCCGATTGACTGAAGGATGGTTGGGACTTAGAACATGGTATTTTAATGGTAACAAGCATGAATGCATGAGAGATGAAACTCTTGGCATCTACCTGCTGAAATACCTCCATCACTCTGAGCTCACCTTGGTCATGGTGTACTCTGATATCCAAGCTCTGATCAATCTCAGGTTCCTGAAGAACAACTTCGGTATGGGGAACTGTAAGCAAAGTATGAGGGATATCATCCTTTGGTTGTGTTGGAGCCGCCCTTCTCTAAATAGGTGAAACGTTATACTTAAGCCCAAAAAGCTGGATTTCGGGACTTCGTTTATTTCATGATTCTACCCACTAAAGTCGCAGTATCCCGACACGTGAAGTGGCGAAAACTTTTTAGTCCTAATCACCATTACTAAATGACTAAGCAGGGATTATCATCTTTTATTACCTCGTACTCTCGCTCTCGGGAGTTACATGTTGAACGCTTCTCAAACCTCCGACATGCGAAGTCGCGAAGTTGTTTTAAAGTTACCCAGGTTAATATCAAGAGTAAATCACTTTAAACCTTAGTTAATCATTATCGCGATTTCGCGACTCGGCGATTGCTTCCCCAAAAAGCAGCACCTTTGTGACTCCGATCCACAAAGCCACGATATTCATTAATTAAGCGTGGATTAATTAAAGGCTTAAGTCAAATCACAAACAATCAACTAAATCGCACCATCGCGATTTCAGGTTTTTAGGGTTCAAAGGCTAGGAGCGAAATCATCTGATACGGTGAATGTCAAAAAAGGGTTTAACGACTAAAGCACACTTAATTAAAAGAACTAAACTAGATTAATTAACGCCTTAAACAACCTTTAACACACATAGTTTACTGATGAAGTTTTGAATGTTTCTGCATTTTTCCATGTCACGAATCATCAAGCATTTATGACATTTATTTGAATTCCAGTGAGGTGATGGATAATAAGATCTCGTTTTACTTCTAAATCTTTCTATTAAACGATTTGACCGTTCTGTCAGCAAGGACTCGCACGGGCTTAAATGATCAAGACAAAGGGGTTTCTTTCATTATTTCAGTTTTCATTTCTATTGTGCGCAGAGCCATTTCACCAGGATAACTTCTGTCTGCGTTTTCAATCTTTCCGACAGGGGATCTAGTTGCAAGGTTCTCTATCATGGCTCCACTAAAAGTGCCCAAGACAGCTATCGAGAGTTCAGGTCAAGGTTCAGATGTTGTTTCTGATACCTCGCCCCGAAGTATTAATTCTGTCAAAACATGGACATACGTTTCCAACGTTCTGCAATTCGAGTCGATAGACTGTTCGGATGATTCCAACGATAACGAGAAGGATGACTTGTCCACCAAATACAAAATCGTCGCTCAAGCAGAGATGCACAAAATAGCGGCGATGCCACGACTTCTTCCCTATTATGATATGATCAGATGGGCGCTGGACCATGTGGACATCCTAACTAGGACGATTATCAGCGAACATAGGGTGGCAATTGGGACTTTTAGACTGGAGCATTAACAAGCAATGTATAAATTGTCATCCACACCGAACCTTACTCACAATGCCAAATTCCTAGAGGGTTTCAAGAAGAAGGAATGTGAGCAGTATGGAAAAAATTTATCTGATCTGATCAAAGATTGGGTTTCGCACCTCGGGAAATTCAGGGCTGATACTAACGGAATTTATTCAATCTCCTCCCTAGAGCTGCAATTCAAGTATATAGCGATGATGGCCTGTAGGCTGTATGGGAAGGAGGACACTACTCACTTTTTCCTCCCATGGGTGCCGCTTATTCATACAGTTGCTGAGGGTTTCTCTTTCGACTGGGCCAAATTGTTGTCTGACCAGTCGAATTACCGAATACCGAGCGGAGAGGGCGAGCAGGAAAGCCACTTCGTTCTTTATGTCTGCTTACATCATGGACGCTATTTGCTTCATGACACCTTTCCCACTAATGAGCTGGAGCTGGCCTCCATCTAATACAGACCCTATTCATGTCTACCACTCGAAACTTTGGGAGGATAAAGACAAAGAATTTGTCTACGAGATCTTCAACTGCGTAATGGTACCAGTGCATGTCGCCATCTTCGACCATCCGCCTCCCAGGATTTCAGATATCATCACGACCAACCTGAGTAGCGTGGCAGATTGGTATATAGAAGCGGGATTTTCATACATCAGGGTCTTTGGCACCTCTGTTCCCCCATACGCTCTGCCGTTATTCTTGCCAGATAAGCTATTGTGTCGCGAGATCGCCAGACAAACTGTGCTCGGCGGGATAAGCAAAGAGCTCAAAGGAGTATCGAAAAAGGTATGGTCGCCCTTTTCCATTCACATTGGTGCATATTCTTTATTAGATTTTGGCCATGCCAGAGCCGAGGCTATGGCCTTAGAAGAAATAAAATTGGTGGACATTGAGTTTAAGAAGCACGACCCTAATAAGGTTGTGAGTAATCACCTGGCGAGTTGTGGCCTGAAGAAATACGAACACGAGGATTCGCCTCATGATGAAATCTTCCGGGGTGCGAGGTCCTACTCTGAAGTCCTAAGTCGGATTCAAGCCCTGCTGCCTGGAGATATGGCTGATTTCTTTAAATTTAAGGAGCACCAACAGAGTTGTCTCCCTACAGGGCGAAACGCCAAAGCTTCCGGTTACACAGCAAACAGAAGCCAAAGGCTCAAAGGACTCGAGTCTTGACAAGGAGGAGAACCAAGAGAAAGCAGGGGAGGCTGGGACCTCAGAACGAGGAGCCGAAATCCCCGATCAACAGGAAGGAAACCCAGAAAAGGGTACGCCGAGCAAGTAGGTCCAAAGTCAAGTAGAGATACCCTCGCAAAGGTGGGTGACTCACTATCACTCATATCAAGCAAGCCAACCACGGATGCTATCCCGAAACAAGCATTCAAGGAAATCGGCAGTCCCATTGCTTCTATCACACCCTTACAGTTCACAAAGGGGAATCCTGATGCAGGATGGATTTTCAATGAAGAACTAACGCCCATTTCTGTAGAAGAGTTACCTCCTAATGAATTTTTCTTCGATAAGAAAAGGAAGGCCGTGGTGAAGCAAGAATCGTATCAAAAAGCGGGCACAGTGGCTAAAATATTTAAAATCCTGACAGAAGGAAAGGCCGTAGAAGAGGAAGAATTCACCGACGAGATAGCAGGAACACTGGGGGCTTATGCTACAACCAAGCAGTATTCAGTTGGAACTTTGAAGGCACAGTTGAAACGAAAGAACCTCTTGATCGGTAAGTTGGAAGCTAAGGTGGCTACGGCGGAAGCAAATGCCAGGGATGAGGTGAGCAAAAGTCTCGAGCAAGCCAGAGTAGCCGATCTGCAGGAGATCGAGAAACTTAGATCCGACCTTGAGCAGATGCGCCAGTCGGTGCAAATAAGCCAAACGCAGGTAAGCCGACAGGAGCAACAAATAATACAATTACAGTCGAAATTGGATGTTGTCGAAAACCAGGTCTTAGACATAAAGATATTCCAATCCCAAGCCACCGAAATACGACAGAAGGTATTAGCAGCTCAATAGGACTTGCTTGCTAAAGTGGGAACCATTCAGAATCACTTTCAGACGATAGATCAAGTGCTAGAAGATATCTCTTTGACAGAAAGAGAAGCTGGGGCAACTTGGGTTGCTTTCCAGGAGGCTATTATAGCCACAACGAAAGTAGAGATGGTCAGTAGCTCCAAATTATCCATTGTAGAACAAACCAGAGGGAATATCTTACTGAAGGTGTGGGAGCAGAATATATCAGAGAGCAGGGGAAGGGCTAAAGAGGTGAGGAATTCTTGTGAAGAAACATTCGCCTTGATAAATAAAAATTTGTTAGACCTTGATAAGGAAGGCAGTGCTGGGACGCTGGGCAAAATCAATATAGCTAAACACCTGCTAGATATCAAGGAAAATGTGGAAAAGGAGCAAGCTGAAATATCCCAGATAAGTCAGGTTGATATGGTCCAAGTGGACAAATGGCTAGTAAAGCCAAGTTTACAATTATGGTCTATCGTCACGGAAGACCGACAGGTGGGAAAAAGATTGCCACAGTTGGCAAAGAATTGTTACACCTTTGAGGCAAACAACCAAGCAGAGCCTTCCAGGTTGATAGCCTAGTTGATTGAAAGGTGTGTCAATTGCATTGAGTAGGTGAAAGGGCAGGCTTCTGGTGTTAAATGATGACAAATGTCACTCCGTTCTATTTCTGGAGCTAGAGGAGCAGAGAAAGGAAGGCGCTTTGCCCTTATGAAGGAAGACAAAAGACGAGGAAATGAAACGCTTCAATTTTTCATTTGTAACTGACACGTTTCTAGAACGATTGGAATTTGAAATGTTTAGAAGTTTGTTTAAATGTACATTTTGAAAAGAGCCAAAGGGGCTTTTTCTTTTTGGGGCCAACTGTAATAGATGATTTCCTGTGCCAAAATTAATGAAAAAACAATTCAAAGACTCTGATTTCCGTGAAGATTGAGTTATGTGTTATTCTCTGTTATCTCATGTCCATTTTCATTTCTCATATATATCTTTGATGAATGCTTAGCTGCAATTTAGTGCAACTTCTACTGTGGTGATCAACTGTCTAGTCTTCTAAACATTTGCAGTTTTTCCTCTGTATCGGCTATCAGCAGGTACAAGACCTATGAATTACTTAGATCTCTATATTTTATGCTTTGTCAAAGTGTTTTCTTGTCTATTTTCTTCTTTTGTTACAAGGTGAGATTCTCCCTCGATTGGAGCCTTGCATTGTTGACAGCTTAATGTTTTCTTACGTTTCATGCATGATTTTTCAAAGTTAGCTCAGTTACGGGAAAATGCCTTTGGCTTTGTTATACTATTAATTTGGATCTGAGAAATCTTTCTTATATAATCTAAAATTGAAATAGCATTTTAAAACATCAATCCCCTTTAAAGCTCAATTTCTCCATGACTATACCCGTTGTAAGACAACCCAACATTGAACCCGATCTATTAGATAAAACCAACATCGCTTTGAATCTTTTCGATACTACACTTAAGACTGCCATCACCCGGGCAGAGCTCGAACATTCATGGGCAGAGATCGAACGGGATATCAACATCCAAGAACATTTGGAAGCTAGATAAAGACAACTCAGAAATCAGCCATAGCTTCCTTCCCTGAAGTTTGTTCTTTCCCTTTTTATCACTCACTCACTTTTGGATGCCTAGACTCTATACTTTATAGCCTTAAGTATAGACTCTGAGACAACAGGTTGAACCAAAAGTGGCTCCTCCTGCTGTAATGGTATCTGATCAAGCTGTTCCCGAACCACTATTGTGATAGGCAAGGATGAAGCCTCTACTAAGATGGGCATGGATGGAATCCCCTGTTGACTGATCTCTACTTGGTTAACTTGTGGTTCCTCCTCTTGAAACTTTTCATCCTCTTGAAGTCTTTCATCTTTGCTAATGGGAGGAATCCATGAACACTCTAGAGTAATCACATCTTCACCTTCATCTTCTTGGAACTCGGCCCGTGACTCAATTGGTGTAGCTATTGGCTTTGGATCATCTAAAATTGAGCTATCACCCTCCTGCACTGGTTGGTCTGAGACATTGATCGGAGGGAGTTCACAAGCTGCAAGATGATTTCTTTCTAACTTGATAGCGACAACTTGCGCTTCCTCCAAATTTTGAGGGTCTTCATTCTTGAGAAAAATGCCTCAAGATAATGAATCAAAGTAACATCTTCATTAGGCCTTACTCTATAAGGAATTCGATGGTAAAAATTGGAAAAACGGGCGTTAAATTGGAAAATAGTTTCACGTTAAATTGGAAAATAGTTTCACTTTCATGCTTTTTAATAATTGAAAAAAATGTGCAAAACAAGAAAATGTCCCGTTTATTTGCCCATCTGTCGGTGAATTTTTCCTGGAAGGAATCCCATCCATCAATGGAAGCATCAGGAAGGGATTTGTACCATGCTCGTGCCTCCCCCTCGAGGGTTGACACAAACATCCTCATCACCACATCCTCATGTTCCATATTAAAATCCCACACCACTTGTAAAAATTTATCCAAGTGATCGTTAACTGATTCTCCCAACCTTCTTGAAAACAAATGTATGCTTTTAAGCCACTTACGTGTAGGCAAGTCATGAGGATAATTCGGGAATGCAACAAAACTTAGTGGGTCAAAAGCAAAGAATATCCACCTTACTATTGGCCTCACAGTTGCATCCATATTGTTAGTCTTGGATAGAAAAAGGCATAGCTACCCTACTAGCTTGAGATGAAAATAAAAATAAAGATGAAGATGTTGAAGATACACTCACCATAGTGCTCGTCGAAAAATAACTTACCTAAGAACTCGATATGCTTACCAAATTTGAGAAGAGTTCTTGGAAAAAGAAAGTCATGTTCCAGAAAAAGATATTAAAGTTCGTTGAAGCTCGGAACTTGACCTTGTAAGTCCCTTGTGGAGTCGTCCCTGTATCCTGTGGAGTCGCCAGGTGAGTTAGAAAAAATAAATTAATTAAAGTAAAAACTCACCAATGTCGTTGTCACCAAGGCTTGCATTCCCCGACAATGACGCCAATTTATTAGCACAAATTTTTACCCTCCAATCTGAGCTGATAAACTTGTTATGACAGCAGTGAAAACTTAGCTAATTATAGGAGAAATAGCCCCAGATGTCACGGGCTAAACCCCTCTCCACTCGGGCTAGGCCTTGCTAGCCTCTGGGGGGAGTCCGTAGGCACAATGAAGTGCCCTTGTGGCTGATTGAAGGTCTGAAAACTCAAAAAATCAGTGAGCTGTTTTTCCTTGGACAACGTGTAAAGCAGTGCAATACAGTGGAAAAAGTTGATCGAACACACTTGGAGGGAACCTGCAGAGTTAGCACAATGATAATAGAATGGAAAAAGCAAAGAAAACTACTCAAAGGATTGATACCATCACAGTGAATAATTCATAAATGACATATCAGATTTGCAAATTCACCATAATACCGTCAAGAAGAGAGGTTCAGACAATAAACAAAAGCTTCTTTAATGATCCATCTTTACAAGAGGGTTGGTTGTGCCACAATTGACAAGCTCACAACCGATACAATGACTACTTTGCTCAATGACACACCACGAGAGAGAGAGAGAGAGAGAGAGAGAGAGAGAGAGAGAGACTATGCTGCTCCTGCTAAGAACCGACGAAATAACCAATGACAAGCCTCCAATATATAGCTAGTGAGGGCACACATCCCAAGAGGAGAAAAAGGACGCATGAGAGGCTAAGAATAGGTACTAGGCGCATGTGGAAAGCATGTGAAAAAGGAAAAAGCAGAGTATGAGTTTAGAATGGGTGCATAGGTGCATGAGAGGGCTAAGAATAGATGCAAGTTTGAGAGAGTGAGACATGCTGACAGTTAATTGAAGGATGCGTCCATATGTGTGAGAGTGAGAAAGGCGCTCGAGTCTAAAGGGGTAGGTGAAGGCTATATTTAACTGCAAACACATGAGTGAGGTTCAGTTAACTGGATCAAGGTGTTGGCTATTACGGCTAAACTCATGCGACCCCTTCTCCATCATTAATTAATTATCATATGCTCAATTTTTTAGGAATATGCGCCCTAGCTTAGAGGATGCCACATCATTGCCACATGTCGACCTCTGAGGATGCCACTTGGCACTGCATGGACGATGACTGGACCTACTAAATATTGAATCAGCTAAACATAGAACCTCAAAAAGTAGGACCTGCTAAAAATAGAACCTCTAAAAATAGGGTTCTCTAAAAATAGAACCTCTAAAAATAGGGCCCTCTAAAAATAGATTCCTGGTCCTATTTTTAGAAAAACTATGCACATGACCCTGGATGATTGGGATGACACCGCCACATAAATACTGCCAAAAATAGAGTCGTCTGAATACCCTTGACTTCATACTCATTAATCTCGTCTTTCTGCAAGGGATCCTCTGGATGCCTCAAGGATCAATACTGTGCTCTTGGAATCTAAATCTGGGGCCTGGATCACAACCTGCCAAAAATGGCAAGTTCCTGCATGTCGCCCGGAAAAAGTGTCATCGGGCTTGGAATCTTGCAAGGACTCATATTGTATGCTTTGAACTGCCCTAAACTGTCAGGAGACCCACTCAAACCGTGCCTCCTAAAAAGTAGCAACACTTGTACTGATCATGTACCTGCCTCGTGTGTGAACCAACCTCCTGCTCAACATAAGTGCTAAAACCCTGGGAAAATCTCAGTATGCCAACCAAAGTGCTGCATGCTGGCTCTTTACCCTCAAGAATTTCAAGGGTGAAAATCTAGAGGTTAAGAACGACCTAGTACAATATGGCCTGTACGACCCTCCTTCGCAACCCTCCTTGCTCCGAAAATTCGGCCTATATGGCCTCTTATTTTCTACCTTCTTCTACTAATGTAGCCTGGCCACATTTGGCCCTCTTCCTTGCTGTTGTACGCCCTCTTTTCTGGTTGATGATGCTTGTTGTACGACCCTGCTTTCCCTTGCAGATTTGGCCCAACCAAAGCACCCTTCTTCAACCCTGCTCTTTCCCTCTTCCTCTGCCAACAATGCCTCTCCCTAGCAGCCCACCATTCACCTTGAGATGTGTGCCCAACCTTGGGCCTTAATGGATGAAATTGGGGCACCCCTCTTGGGTTGGACCCTACTGTCCACTAAGTGGTGTGCCCCCCTTTGGAGAAGGGGCCCACAAACCACTCAACCACCTTGATGAGGTGCACCCTCTTCCTCTGGGCCGCACATTCCACTCAAGGGTGAAATGTTTGCTGCAATCCTAAGTTAGACTTAGGTAGAGATACTAAGGCTGATCTGGGTCAATTTAGGTGTCTATCACCATGCCTAGGACACATAGGCCTTTGCTGAGACACCTCATGACCTAAAAACACCTCATGAGCTAAAAACTACATGCAAGGGGCTAGAGCATACTGAGGGAAGCTGTGGGGATGGTTTATTTCCAACTTGAAATTACAGAAAAGTAAATTGTGAAAAGAAAACTAATCTAGGAAATTGAAATCTATTCTAAATTAATTTAGAAATTAAATCTACTCTACAAAATTGAAACTAATCTAAATATTTTGCGGTGCTATGATTGCTTTTATTATTTGTTTTTATCTTTTTAACTTAGTGAAAATTGAGAGCATAAGCAAAATTGCAAAAATTGAGACAATCACACAAGACACTGATCCCCCAAGGGGGATTAAAACTGGGCACTGTGTAGCCTACTGATTTTATTGATGAAATTACAATGACCTTTTTTAGGAAGACTTGTGATCCTTCATTAAGGGAGATCACTAAGTTTTACAAGTTTCTGAAGAGTTTATTGATGAAAGGGGTGCTCCCAGGGGTCTTTGATTGTCCCTGTTATCGCACGGTTTGTAGGAAAGGTTAAAAGAGCTTGAGTCAAGAGTGGAAACCGACGTAACAGGAGCTTCCCCACCCACTGTCACTTCGATGGGGGGCTCTTTCTGTTTAGGAGGGCTAGTCCAAGGGAGACGTCCCTAAAGTAATCTAGGTTTAAGAAGGGCTAAGGATGGTGGATCAAGACAATAAGTTCCCTTCCACAGATTACAGCCAAGTATGAGATAGTCAAAGGGAAATATCCACTGAAGATGCACCTGTTTGCGAGACAAGACAACAAAGCTAGAATATATGCTTGCAGTGGGTTAGTACTTCAAAATACTAATGACTATCTT
>ML783409.1:227342-252594 GCA_009831015.1 Picea engelmannii | reverse complement strand
CTTAGTGTCTCGCCTGTCCAATATTTACTTGGTAGGCCCCTGGTGCTCCTTTGATTTTCTAGGGCATTAGCACCCCATGAATAACATTGATATTAATAAAACTAATAAAATACTTGTTTTTTTAATATCAGAATTTGATTTGTAATAATAAAATAAAAGCTATCCTTTTGTAGCACTTACATAAGAAAGAGCTTAAAGAAATACAGAAGTTATAAAATATGGCAAAGAAATATTAAATATTGATGTTTACTTTGCAGACTTTATTTATGCTAATTGATGATGTAATTTGGAAAACTTTTCTGTTCACTTTGGATTGGTCTTAGGACTGGTTTTCTGCATCAAAAATCCTCTATGATGGGAATTTACTGGGTACTTTTCCAAGGAGGCTGAAAATTGCCAAACTTCTGAGAAACACTTTTGGAGTTTCCAGCTTTGTTTGATTGATGGTTTTAGGGGGTTCCAGGGCTTTCTGTGGGTTTCACCGAAGTTTCTAGGGTTTTCACAAAAGTGCCTAGCAAGGAAGGAAGTTTCTTGCCATTTCCTTTACATGTCTGCCAAAGTCCGATTGATATCAGACCCTTGTCATCCCAGTTTTTGGAAACTTGTTTCCTACTGTTTCCAATTTAATGCTCTGACTCGGTTCAACATGGTCAATTGCCTTTTAATCCTAACATTATTTGGAGACCAAAAATGACAAATCAGGGATGTATTTTGCAAGAAAACTAGTAGAATTTAATGAAGAATGAAGATCATTTACTTTGCAGTAACAATACCTTTTTAAAGGAGGGATTTGGTTTTGAATAGGGTTCAGGTCTTCCCAAATTTAAGTATAATTTGCTTTTTCACATTCATGAGAATACTGGCTATATATGATAGTTTTTTCAGTCCTCTTCAATATTGCTAATCTATTCTGGAATGCTTTTTGTTTTGTTTCAAAGCGGGCCTGCATTACTTGTGGTCAGCCAGTTGCAAATGATTCCATAGCTCCTAACCACGGTAAGAAGAGTTTGGCCTTTTTTCTGGTATATATACTTTATATACTTTGGATAATAAGTTTCTATTAACCATAAGAATTCAGTTTTTTATGGCACACTTTTATGCTGCTACTCAGAAGGATTGGAAATTGTTGCAGTTTATGTGTTTTAACTTTTCAGTAACTGTATTTTTTTTTTTCCCATTGTGGTGTTTAATATCTTGAAAACTTTAGTAATGGCATTGATTTCATATATGGGATGTGATTTTAAAAAAACTGTGATCTTAATACTAAATAGTGAGTGTTACTAAATGAAGCCATTATCTTTAGAAATGACAAATTTAATTTATTTGCAGGTCTCTTGGGCTGTAATACCTCTCCGTTTTAGCTCCTCTAGTTGCTTGTTTTTTAATGTTGTTTATATGGAACAAGACATGTGACATTTTGGACACATTGAGGTCATACTTTTCTTATTTAATATTGTATAGTTTTGGCTTTGACATTAAGTAAAAATAATAGTGATGTGTGTGCTAATGATTACTTAAACATCTGCTTGTCATTGCTGAAATGAGAAAGACCATTTTCTTCACAATTTCAATGTTGGTCATAAATAAATATTTTAATGTCCACTTTAAGTTACACTTTAAGTAATATATATATATATATATATATATGTTTAATTCCTTCCGTTCTCAACAAGTTGTTGACACTTGGCACATATTAAAAGGTTCTAGTTAACCATTTATAGAGTGGATTAAAGGTCATATCACCACAAATGGAGACAACGTTGATACTTCCCTTCTACTTACATTGTGAAGTCATCTTGTTACAAATATCTGTTTAGGAGGATGTTTCCATTGGCCAACCACCACGTCTTCTATTTCCAAATAGTATATTATCATTATGCCAAGCTCTCAAATTAATGCTTTTTATTATGTATTGAAATCAATTTCCCAGTCTGGTTAACGTATTGAGTGTTGCCCACATTTTTTTATTTATTTTTTAAATTTACATGTAACCAAGCACCCCACCTTCCAGCCCATAAGCAAGGGTAAGATAGTCCTCATGTCTCATAATGTCAGCAACAAATTGGCTCACAAAGAATGAAACATGTGGACTGGGATTTGAACCTAGGTGGGGAGGATAACATTTCTTCTCCCTAACCACCCGAGCTAGACCCAATTGATGTATTGTTGCTTCTATTTGCTTTACAATGGTATCAAATTTGAGCATCAACATTAAGAGGTCAATAGGAAAACAAATGAATACCAATGTCTTCTACCATTAGAATATTTCCACTGCCCCCAACGACTGTAAACAATATGAACATTTTGTACGCACATGTGTATGTATGCATATAGAGAAATAGAGGGAGATTATTTAATGGGTGAATTTTGTATGTAAGCCTATGAGGTGATGCTTATTATTGTTAATTCTTGAGTGTTTGTTGTATTGTAGAATGAGGTTTGAATTGAAAGCACATATGCAAAAAGAAAAAGTATACAACTACTTGTTATAAACATTACAAGTGCTTATGAACTAATGTGGATCATTACATATAAGAAAACTTAACCATACATCTATTGAGGTATTGCCACTTCCTGTCTTGTAAAGATAATAAGCATGCAACGCTTATCAACCTCTTACTTATTTCAAAAACTATTAGTTTAAAGGCTGTTGGCTTTTACCCTTGATATTATTGAGTCCATCCTTAACCAACTTTGTTCCTTGCTGAAAAGAATTTCTTGAAACTTGCCTATAGTAGCTTTTCCAATCCCAGATATTGCTACCGATTTTCAATTCTTCCATCTTCAAGTCAATGGGTTTAACTTTTTTTATTGCATCCAGACTCAAATGCTGGGCATTCATACATCAACGACTGATACCCTCAACAAGTCCAGTTAACGATTACATAGTTAAAGGAATTACATGATTACTATAACTGGCATTGTTTGCACATAAAGGTTGTAAAAAACAAGGAACATGCAACATAGGAATCAAGATAAGCGATTATTTTCTTTTTATTTTTTATTTTTATTTATTTTTTGTACTGGGGGAATCGACAACTGGCGGTTCTCGTACTCGCGTGACACGAGGTTGATCCCCGTCGGCTACCACTATAACCCCAGGTGCAACCACCCAGCCCGCAAGAATGGCGCACGAGTAAATCCGGGTGAGAATAGAACATGAGACTTCATTTTACAAATTTCCTTCCATTTACACGGCACTTGCCAATCCGTCTACACCCGTGCGGGCAAGATAAGCGATTATTATGGCATGTTTATGATGGAGAAAAATAATTAGAGATGGCATATTAGGAATTAATTATTGATCATCAGAAACAGGTAGAGGAGGATTGAGTCATATATTATGTGTCCTATACCTTATTCTGGACACACATAAACAAGTTGGTATGTGAATATAAAACCTTTTTAAAGTTAATTTTAGGGACGAAGATGCAAAAATTCCATTATTCCTTTGTTGGCTTCTTTCTATTCCCATATATAAAGCATAAATTTGTCAAAGATTCAAACATAGATAGAGGGAAGTGAATGTCATAAAAGCAATCCGTTGCTATTAAGTTAAAATTCAGTCAGTTCAACCTTAAAAGATTATCGGATTCTACTTGTTTAGATACAAATAAGTTTTTATTCACAATTGATAATAGCCTTTGTTCTCCATTCTTAACTTGTAATTCTCTAAAAAATATCACTCATGGTAAGGTACCAAGGTATTGAGAGACCCACCCAACATCTTAGATATTGCCCAATATCTTTTAAATTAATATAAGGGTCAAGTCCCAACCTCAACAAGTCATGTCTCCTAGTGGTTTCTTTGTAAGATGAAATGAAAATTCAAGGAGAAAGATAACGGTGACAAGTGGAACTGTTAATCAGATTTCCAAGAGGGTAAATGGAAGACATATTTTGAAACAATCAATCACAAATTGACATGGTGATGGTCTATAAAGCATAGATTAGTCAAAGATTCAAACATAGATTGAGGAAAGTGAATGGTCTAAAAGCAACCTATGCAATCAAGTTAAAATTCATTCAGTTCAACCTGAAAGTAATATGGGATTGTACTTGTTTAGTTACGAATAAGATTTTAATTGTAATTGATAATGGCCTTTGTTCTCCACTCTTATCTTGCATTTCTACAAAATTTCACTCGCATGGCAAGGTACCAAGATATTGAGAGACATACCAAACATCTTAGATATGGCATAGTGTCATGTAAATTTGTATAAAGATCAAGTCCCAACCTTGTGAAATCATGTCTCCCAGTGGATTTCTCTATAAGATCAAATGAAAATTCAAGGGGAAAGATAATGGTCACAAGTGAAACTGTTAATCGGATGTCCAAAATGGCTAATCAAAGATGTATATAGAAATAATCAATCACAAATGGACACGGTGATGATATGTTATACAGTCTAGACTCTATATTATATAAGTGAATTAAATTACTGGGATTCCTCAACTAACAAACTTTCGCCCTTGGTCATGTTGAGTTCATTGATTTGGAACTCATACAATGTTCAAACTAAGAGGTCATTGGGTATTTGAGATTGAGAAATATTATCTCAAAGACATTACATTCACAAAAACACAACAAATACCATTAGTCTATATAAGAAACATCCTAGTGATGCTATCTCAACAAGGCTGCGCATCAAATGAATCAATAATTTATGCATGTTTGATAAATTGAAAGTAAGATTTTTGATAGGATGAGGAATGATGTAATCTTCTTATTGGAGGCCCTTATGAATCTCTTCATTCAACGGTCCAATGGATCACTTTAGGGGCAAAAGCCATTAAGATCTAAGAACAAGGCTGTTGGGAGCGGGAGTGAACAGCCAATTTCCATGACTCAGGGAGTGAAGCTTTCTGGAGCATTTCCTATATGATATACATATAAATATATTTTACTGCATATGTATTCAAAAATAGCATGCAGATTGATGAATTAGCTGCAGAAAATATGAAAACATAGAGTTTTTTTGTAGATCAACAATAATCATAAAAGCAAAACCATTTAGTACGCAAATAACATCAACCATCTAGCGATTATAACTTATAGCGTTGTTGTCAAATGATCAACCATAACATAAACCTTCAAGTATCAAGTTTTCAACAGATAACATCTGTCATCAGCGAACTGTGACACATAACATCAACCATGAAATGAAACAGGTTGTTATGACCAAAGAGTTCATGCAATCAATAGTTTAAACTTGAGCCTTAAACTGTCATGTAATGTTTACGGAATAGGCTATAATAAAGACAAGGCAAATAATTCTAAGTTCTAGGATCTAAATTCTAAACTGTAAAAAGAAAATAATTCTACTATCTACAAAGCTTTCCTCATACTAGTGAGAAGTTATTAGTTATAGGGAATTCTAAATTAGTGATCATGCCGACGGAAGGCAGAACACAGCCAAATTGATGACAGATTTTGATCTTATTAATGATTGTAGACTCTAGAGAAGTAGTTCAAAAAATTGAAGATGTTTAGTTCTTCACTTTTTTTTTTCTAAGGAAAAAATCGTACTTTATATTTATAAAAGGAGAATACAAAACACATTCTTCATGTGCCAAAGCACTCAGTACATCATAATTGTGTGAACACAAATAGTTCATCCATCTATCTACTCATAGTCTTCTTACCATCTCAAATAACAGTCCATAACTAATCATCTCCTAATGACCTGTCCAGCAAAAGGCTTACATATTACAGTCATCCAAATTTAAAGCATACCATAACTGACATGATACAGAACTAGCCCTGATCCACAGCACATGTAACAAAACTGTAAGATAATTACAGACTTTGTCTGGTCTCAGAGGAGACCCCATCAAGATGTTCTTCCAGCAACAAATAACCCGGTTCGTGTTGCAGACCCTGTTTAGATAAGGTATCAGCCTCTGAATTCAACTCTCTAAAAATACAAGTAAACATAATCACCTCAAACTGTGAAGTGTTCTCCATAATCTGTTTTTCACTTACCTGAGAAGGCTTAATATATTAGCTGAAGCCTGATTTTATACCAATGTTTGAGCTACATGAGGTCAATAAAAACTTGACCTAAAGTGGAACCTTGTAGGAATTTTGGATTCTAGTTGGAGACTTGGAGTAAGGCCATTGAATATTGAGTGTATACCTTCTGTACATTTGCTATGTTTCCAATGCTTGCGTTGTGTGTGGACTCTGGAGGATACTGCCTCATTTGTAATGGCAATTGTGTATGTCTTTTGAAGTGGTTATTATGACATTGCTGTCCACCAAATCTAATAATTATCCTGCACTAGTGAAGATAAAATGGATCTATAGATTAATGGGGTTATAATGGTATACCAAATTAAGTAAGATTAAGAAACTACATTCAATATCCAAGTTAATAAAGTTAGCCTCTGTGATTTGGAGAAGTTTGCAGTGATATTATATAGTTTCTTGAATGATGACTTTGATGATAGTGTCCAAAAGGGTGATATTATTGGTGAGGATGAAGACTTAAACCATTAGTTAGGTCAGTTGGATAAGATCTGAAAAAAATTAGTTGGTTGAGCCTTTGCTAAATCAAAAGAAGAGTTGGAAGAACCTCCTTACTTTAGGACCAGGAAGAATATCATTATTATTGCAGATGAAATGTGTGACGAGTTGAATAAAGTCTTGGTGGACCTGGGCAAAGATCTCTGTGACTTGTATGGGTCTGTCATGGATTTACTCCACAACACAGTCAAGGTAGTTTCTGATGTGGGTGATTTTCCCAAAGAAAACCACTAGTTTGAGGTTGGCTCAGAAAGATGCCATGGTTGAGGATGATAGCATGTTTTTGATGAGAAATGTAGCTAAATTGGACTAGGTGGATGGTTCTTTCAAGGGAATGGTAGCAGCGGATGGGTCTGTCATGATTTACTCCATAACACAGTCAAGGTAGTTTCTGCTGTGGGTGATTTTCCCAAAAAACACCACTAGTTTCAGGTTGGCTAAGAAACATGCCATGGTTGAGGATGGTACGGTGTGCTTGATGAGGATTGTAGCTAAATTGGACTAAGTGGATGGTTCTTTCAAGGCAATGGTAGCAACGTATAAGGGGTTGAACTTTGAAGAATGAGAGTAACAATATTGGGATGTGATTATGTAAGTTTCCACAGCTATGTTAGTGACTGTAGCTCAGACATGTATTTCTGCAAGGGTGTCTACTTGTGGAAATTGTCATTTAATGTATCCTATGTTTTTTTTAGAGTTCACTTTATTAATTAATTAATAAAGTGAACATCTTTTATTAAAGTGACTTTTAATTAATAAAGTGACTAAGTTGGGTCACTTAGTGATTTAATTAAAAGAGAGCCATTGATCTCACGGTTAGATCTTGACCATTGCGATTAGGGATTTGGCTCAAGTCAAAGTTATAAAAGATAGAGAGGGCAAAGGACAAAGACACAGAGAGCATTTATTCACAAGTCACGTGAGTAAATGAGAAAATCAGAGATCTGATTTTCAGTCATTGGTGAGGAGATTTCAACAAGATGATTCAACAAAGAAGACCAACGTTAATTACCAGGCCGTACAGTTCAGCCATGTGTGAGGCCGTACAACTTCAGCACGACGCACGTGTGGTCCGTACAACCGCGCAACAACAAGATATTGCACATGTGAAAAATTCAGCTCGCACATGTGAGGCTGTAGAAGCCATACAACAACAGGCCGTACATTATACTTGCAGAGGCAACAGTTGAGGTGATTTTGGGTTTTTAGTTTTGCTGTTTCGTTTGTAATTTTCTCAGAGCCATTTTCCCAGTCAAGGAGCTCTTGTAAGTTCTGATGATATTTGAACGATGAATTGATTTAGAAGAGCAGAAAATAATTGTGCATTGTGTGAGATTGCTTTTCTAGTTTTTGCTGCAAGTAAGAGTTAATAATTCCAATAAAGTAATCTAGATCTGATCTGTTTGCTTAGATTGTTGGTTTTAGAGTAATTAACATGGTATCAGAGCTCTTGCTCTAAGAGAAAAGCAGATTATTTCAGCGAGCTTGAAGGACAAAGCTCATGACAACCATGTCAATCATCAGTGTGAAGGTTGAGGATCGATTTGATGGGGTTTCAAATTTTTTGCCTTGGAAGGCAAGACTAATACTGCTGTACGGGCAACGTTGGAGAAGAAAGACATAAAGGCACAGAGGGTGATCCTAGAAGCTATCAAGGATCATTTGATCCCACATGTGTCAGAGAAGGATGGTTCCAAGGAGATGTTTGATGCCCTAGTATCATGTTTCTAAAGTGATAACATGAGTCGGAAGATGATTCTCAAAGCCAAGCTTAGAGAATGCAGAATGACCCACTCCGACAATGTGACCAACTACCTTATGAGGATCACACAGATCCGTGACCAACTTGCAACTATTGGAGAGGTTGTATTGGATGCAGAGCTAGTAAATGTTGCTCTGAATGGGTTCACCAAGTCTTGGGAACCATTCATCATGGGCATTTGTGTCTGGGAGCAGCTTCACAAGTGGGAAAGACTTTGATATGATTGCATTTAGGAGGAGATTCAGAAGGATTCCAGGTCTGGTAAGCAGGGAGGAGGTGGAGGAGATGAAAACTTAGCCTTTGTCATCAAAACCAAGAAAGGAAAAGGGAAAGATTTTGTCAAGAAGGGTAACAATCAGGGATATTGGCAACAGTCTGGGCAAAAGAGAAACATTAGCAAGATCAAATGTTACATTTTCCATAAGAATGGCCACTTTGCCTCCCAATGTCCATAGAGAAAGAAAGGCGACTTCCAGACAGTTGCAGCGACAACAAAGACACGGTTGAATGAACTTGCATCAAAATTCGAGAGTGTTTTTTCATTTGTGTCTTGTCTTTCTACCTGCACTACTCCCAACAATGCATGGTACTTGGACAGTGGCACATCCTGCCACATGATAGAGGCTAGAGAGTTGTTCAACAGTTTATCAGACGACTCAGAGCTCCACATAGAGCTTGGAAATAATGGCAAGTATGCAGTGATGGGTCAGGGGACAGTGTAGTTCCAGCTTGAGTCAGGAGCATCCTTTGATGCATAGGACGTAATGTATGTACCTGGCTTGAAGAAGAACATTTTGTTCATCTTAGTCATGGAGGGCAAAGGTTACAAGGTTAACTTCCGGAGGGGGCAACTGTTCATTCGCTCAAAGGGAGGCAGTCCAAACACTGCTTGAAGGATTAGAGTCTGGGATGGGAACCTATATAGACTTCAGGGCTAGCTTGTTCAGGCATTGATGCACACCAGTGAGAGCTTGTGCGAGCTGTGGCACAGGAGGATGGGGCATCTCCATCACAGATCTCTACCATTATTGAGGCAGATGGTCACTAGGCTTCCAGAATTCAGTCTTTGTCATTAGGGGGTGTGCAGAGGCTATGCTCTTGGCAAGAATGTCAAGGCATCATTTCCTAGCAGCGAAACTTGATCCAAAGGCATTTTGGATATGATACATTCTGATGTTGGTGGGCCTATGTCAGTTGCTTCAATGAAGGGTGCATCCTATGATGTGACCTTCATTGATGACTTCTCCGAGAAGACCTGGATCTACTTTATGAAGATCAAGGATGAGGTCTTCAGTCATTTCAGAGAGTTCAAAGCTCAGGTGGAGAACATGACAAGAAGGAAGATCAAGGTGTTGAGGATAGACAATGGGGGTGAGTACACCTCTAATGAGTTCACTGATTTTTGCAAGGAGGCAAGAATCAAGAGGGAGAAGACTGTGGCCTACAATCAACAACAAAATGGGGTTGTAGAGAAGAAGAATCAATCTATCGTCAGTGCGACGAAGGCCATGATCCATGATCAGAGTTTTCCTTTGTTTCCGTGGGCCGAGGCATGCAACACAACTGTGTATTTGCAAATCCAGAGCCCACACCGAATACTGGAGGGTAAAACATCGAAGGAAGCATTCACAGGGAGGAGACTTGAGATAGGACATCTCAAGATTTTTGGTTGTCCAGTCTATATCCACATCCCTGTGGAGAAGAGGACAAAGTTGCAGCTCTCTGGAGAGAGGGGCATCTTGGTGGGTTACAACGAGGATTCAAAGGCCTACAGAGTCTTTCTGACAAATCAACGGAGGACAGTGGTGAGTCAAGATGTCAAGTTCGAGGAGAGTCTGACATCTAGGAAATCTCAGGATCTACCCATAATTGCAGAGGGGCCACTGGAGGTGGGCATGTTATCGCAGAATTTGTACTTGTGCAAAGTCCAACACAAGATCCCAAAACCTTGGATAACTATAGAAGATCCTACCACTGTCACCTTAGTAAGAACTTCCCTCGCTTTAGTGATGGAAGAGGTCCACGACAAGGGAGGCTTCCTTGGTGACCTCAAGGGATCAAAGTAGAAAGCATAGTAGCCAAGCCTACTACCCCCTCTCTTGATCACCCAAGCCCAAGACCTTGTGAGGGTTACCGAATTTAAGTATGGGAGGGCCTTCATCCAACCCTATTAGGTGTGCCACCTAGACAGGAAATAAATAACCCATGTAGAGGGATAGATCTCGAGAGTGACAAGGGAAAGTAAAAACCCATCAAGAGTAAGTGTGAAGATGTTATGGTTTCAGGCTTCCTTCATGGCTTATGGTTTCTATCTCTATCAACGCTTTTGTTGAGGGTGTGCTTGCTCTTAAGTTAACCAGTATTTGCGTGCCACTTGTTACCCCTCGAGATGTTCCGGGTTGTTGTTAGAACGATGCCGAGGCACCCCAGGGGCCAAGACTTGGGATGAATCTTAAGGTTAGATTTGCAGTAAAATAATTGTGCAGTATTTGGGAAATTTTTCCCTCTCTCTCTCTCTTTCTTTTGAAATTATAGGACCTCAAACAATTCTCAGTTCAACTGACAAATGCTCTCAACTATCAGAGGCATTTGTCCATGAGTGTTTCAGACAATCAAGCTTGAAAGGAGGATGAAATGGTGGGTTAGAGAAAAAACAAAATAAACATACAGGGCACTACTAAGAATGAATCCTGTAGCCTATGAAAAGAATAGCGTGCTGAGCAATTAATAATTCAACATCTCTAACATATGCATACAAATTAATAAAAAAATCCTTCAAACAGTTAACATATTCACACATTCAGACACATGGAGGTACCCTCTGCATATCATTTAAATGCACAAAGAAAAATGACAAGAATGTGTCATACATTAAGAGAAAATCAATTCTGTGTCATTACCAGACATCATAAGTAACACTAAACATGGTGAATGGCTTGCTGCTTGAGATTTTATAAATCAAATCTGATACAAGAAAAGAAAAAGTGGGTGGAGATGCTTTACAAGAACACAAACACTGTAATGAAGGAAATACAGACTGAAACTTAAACGCAGGGGATGAATCTCTGTTGCCTGCTGCATTTCTCAATTGACTGTGCTCAAGGTTTCTGTGGTCGAACAACTCTAGTTACAAGAAACTTTTTAACTCCCCAAAGTGCCGACCTTGATAATGGGTGCCTTCTTTCTCTTTATTCCTCTCGCTCATGCCCTAAACTGCTTCTTGAAACCACTTCCAGCTTCTTGAAACCGTTTCCTGCTTCTTGATTCTTGGATGGTTTCTTCCTGGTAAAATCGTAAAAAACTCTCACTACGTGCTGGAATTTTGTTATGAGCAGACCATGGAGCCAATGGAAACTCTCTAGCCAAGAAAACCGTTTCACTTTTTCCCTTAGAACGCCTACAATCATTTTTTTTGTTGGCTGGATACTCGAAATCGAATTCGTAGAAACCGTGAAACTCAGCCACTGTTAGATCAGTCTCGGCGAGTAATCTCACCGTTGATCGATGGCCAGATGAGCTCGTTACCTTGAAGCCTGAAATCAAAACTATGAGGATCGCATGACTCAACAATCGTTGGATCTATCATTTGCAGGTGATCGTGACCGTTGATCATAGTCGTGCCAATCAGAACGATCAAGGATTGCCAAGGCGTAAAACACAACAACTGTCAGATCAACTTGCTCATCTCTGGATCGTTGATCGGAGTCACACCCGTCGGAGTGATTGGAGTCCGGGCTTCAATAGGATTCCGACAAGGGAATTCCGAGGCTTCGTCTCCACCGTTGATGGGGGTGCTGGAGATGGACTGGGAGCCATTGATCTAGCTTGATCACAGGTGGAAAGTTGGCTAAGGCAAGTATATCATGCTGACGCCAACCTAGACACATGGCACCTTCTCGTTGGTTTGCGCTTGCGCTGATGTGGCAAATTGGTTGGACATGTGTCACCCGGTTTTGAGAAATTTACATGTGTATCAAGTGGGTTCCACATGTCCACGTGGTGGCCCTGACAGTGCCTTGCTAGCAGGCTGACGTGACCTCTTGTTGGGAGACTGCGAGATCTGAGATTAGATCTTGACCATTGATCGGGGGGTGCGCTTACTTAAATTTGTACCGTCCATCAGAGGTGCCCGTTCATAGTGATTAGGGTTTGGCTTCCAATAGGACTCCAACGAGTGGATTCCGAGCTCAGATCTGAGCCGTTGATCTAGAACTGCAAAGGGAGGTTCGACAACGCACGAGGGCCATTGTTCTGGCTCGACCAAGGATCCAAATTAGGCTAAGGCATAAAATCGACATGCTGACGTCACTAGGACGTGACAGATTTTTGCTGCCCTATGTAGGCGTTGATGTGACAGAAGTGCATTACACATGTCAGTCGGATTTGAGATTTTTATGTATGCATGTGGCAGGTTCCACATGTCCACGTGGCAACACCGAATTGGTTTTGGCAGTGCCTCGTTGGCATGCCTAGCTATCATATCTTCTGCATTTCGCCGACGACGACGTCGTCGTCTGCACCACGACAACTTGCATCGGGAGCTTTGCTTTGTGTTTTGCCGACGACGATCTTCCTGTTGATCTCCGTCGTTAATTTTTCACCGATGCGAGTAGATTCGTCAATCTGGCGCTGCAGATAGGATTGGATATGGACCGTTGATCAGAGCTGCGCATTCAGAGTGCTGACCGTTGATCCATCAGAAGAATTAGGAACGCATGAGAGCTGTCGATCTTGCGTGACCTCGATCACAAAAAACGGCTAAGGAAAAACTCTTCATGTTTATGCTAGCCTAGACACGTGGCGACTTTCTATTGGTCCACGATGATACTGATGTGGTAGGGGAGTAGGACACATGTCACCTAGATTTGAGATTTTTACCTATGCATATGGTGGGTTTCAACATGTCCACATGGCACTCTTATTGGCTCCGACAGTTTCTCGTTGGCATGCTGACGTGACCCTCAGTCGGGAGACTTTAACATTCAAGAGCAGACCTGGACTGTTGATATTTTCGGGGGCACGATTGATGACGCCTATCAAATTCGGGCCGTTTGTCAGCAGTGCGCCCATCGAAGCGTTCGAGAGTTAGGTCGCTATGGGAACTCCGACGACCGCTGATTTAACAGGTTGGGCGCACGACGTGATCTGAGCTGTTGATCTCTCGAGATCTGGAAAACTCCCGAAATGTTGCGCCTTTAGGCCGCAGTCTCATGATAATCCCCTGGTTTATTTGCACTTAAGTTCCTTCTGGATTGTGACAAGCCTCTTTTGGATTGCGACAAGTCGCGAAGGCTTAATTTTTTCCTTATGTGCACAAGGGCGCACATTTTCTGCTGTTTACTTCAAGTTGCCTTAGGAACATTTGACTTTGGGCTGTGCGGAGGCTTTGGAAGCTTGACTTTTTGATGCTAACTCATCTGGTCTCATCCTTATAACTTTAGTCGTCCTCATTTCTTTGATAGGAACAAAAATGGTACTAACACCACCTTTTTACAAACACCTTCATTAGCCATCTTTCCAATCCCCGTTTTCATTTATAATTTGTAAATTTGAGGGTCCCCCTTTACGGGTTTCCAAGCTTTAACATTACTTTTTGGCACTGAGGCAAGGACTAAATGAGTAGAGCTCAAGCTAGACTGGCTTTTGGTGGTCCTTTTTTGCTATGTTCACTTTCTTTTTAGTATCATTTTCTTATTCTTTAATAGCAACTACAATCTACCTTTGGGCCGCCAACCCCTTTCTCATGAGAGCATGGGCCATAGTCGAAAAGTTTAGAATATGTGAAAGGATTTATGATGGAAAATGTTAAGTATGGTCGGGAGCAGAACGTTATCCTTGGGAGGCCCCCCTAGTATTACCCTGGCATATTGCCTCGAGGGAGGGTAGTGGGATTTTGTCTTAAGAACATCATCTTGACTTGGTCTAATCAGTAAGTCCTTATCATCTTTCTTCAATATTTTGGCGGAGCCAATTTCCTTATCTTTATTCTTGTCTAGTTATTGCTGGTAATATTCCTTCTTAGGTCAGTCTATAGCATCAAAATCTAGGCAAAAATCTGGAAGGGACTCTTCGACTACTTCAGGGATCTTCGTAGTTTATGGGCTGATATCAATTTCCTCAACATGATTCTTTGCCATGGCCAAGTTGGGTAGGTAAGCATAAGTATTATCATCCAAAGGTATAGTAGGATGGGTTAAATCCATCTATAAAGTACCACTGTTACAAACATAAATAGATAAAATAATAAAAATATAAATATAAATACATAATAATAATAATAATAATTTAAATAAATAAATGAAAAGATCAAGAAGCATGTACCTCTTCATTAAGAGGCATGTGCCTCTTCACCACGTGACTAGTCAATGCTATAAGTAAACCGTCACGAGGGTGATTGTAAGATCATCTATTATTCATTTATCAATCAATTGTACAATACAAAAATATTATGTCTACAAATTAAATAACCAACTTACTTGTTACAATGGTATCAGAGCATTCTCCTTGGCAATTGTGGGTTAAAAAACATTGATTCGTACCTGTCCCCTGCTAAACCAATCTGCAGTCATCCGTACATCCCTGCTGTTGTCGCCGTACAGTCACAACTATCCCTATCAACTGTTGCATCGTACAATCTGCCCCTATCCGCTGCTGCCTCTGTATAATCCACTATCCTTGCCCCTTTCTCCTGCCACCCCTGCCGCCTTTGTACAATCTGCCATCCCTGCCCCTTTCGCCTGCCGCCCCTGCCCTATTGCCTGCTACCGTTGTACAAACTGCTGTCCCTGTCTCCTGTCGTCCTTATGGAGTTTGCCAACTCATCCGCCCCTTTTTTATTAACCATACATGACTCTTTTTAAAAATCGTGGCCCTTAGGATCTCTTTAAAATCATTTTATAGATTTGATTAAAGTTACCTTATAAAGTAACTTTAATTTATAAAGCCACCTTATCATATTATAAATCACTTATCACCTTGTCAATCACTCAAAGTTATCACCTTATCATTATTTTTTTTTTTGTTGGAGAGAATTATATTTAATAAAATAAAATATGGAAGGAAGTAGGAAAAAGAGCAAGGAGTCACAGGAAGACATTAATCATAAAAGCGAATTCAACAACATTAAATATCTTCTCAGTAAAGTCAAGAAGAGTCGGGAGGAATTCGACGAAGTACAAAAAACACTATTGGAAAAAATCGATAAATTATTACAAAAAGAAGACAAAATTGACACGTTAATAAACACATCGAAGGAGCGATGGAATAGTTATTTAAGAATGAGGGGTGTCGACAAGGACGAGAGTACAAGGAAGCTTAATGAATAGATCGAGAGAATTGAACAATTAACCGAATGAGTGGATGCATTATTCGCAGAACCCTTAGACCTTCGAAGACCATCACAAAGTCCAAGATTGCAAAATTTAGAGGATCAAGGACACTAGGGAATACCAGAGATAATTTTTTCAAGAAATACGCATAAATTTCAAGATAGAGATTACCAAAAGTTTAAAAAGGAGTTACCGAAATATGATGACAAGGACCATAGAGGAACTGTTGTCTGGATCAACAAAATGGACGGTATTTTTGAATCAGACCCTACGTTGGGTGAACGAGAAAAAATAATCACAACATCCAATAGTTTAGAGGGAGAAGCTTATGACTGGAACCTATGGTAGTCCAAAAAATGTGATGCTTGTTCCTTCCATTGGCAAAGCTTCACAACTTCCCTTCTAAAAAGGTTCCATGATGAAGAGGACAATGACCTGTATGACAAGTTCAAGCATCTTAAACAGAAAGGAAGCGTAAACGACTATACACATGAATGGGAGGTGCTGGGAACAAGGCAAAGTGGATTCATCGATGAACAATTGCTAAAAATGTATATATGTGGGTTGAAAGATTATATCCGTAGCGGAATAAAACTATGGAATCCTAAATCTATTGAGGATGCTAGACAGGCGGCAAAACTACTTGAACTTAAAGACAAGTTCAATAGGCCATCATTCACAGGTCTAGAAACATCAAACAAATATTCAAATGAAAAACCAAATAAGTACTCTACAGACAAGTCTAACCCAGATAAGAAAGGGGTGAACAGATGTAGATATTGTGGAGACAATTGGTTTTCAAGGAACAGATGCGATAATTAAAAATTATATACTTGCAAGGAAGAGAATGAATCAGACACATCCAGTAGTGAATCAGAGAGAGAGAATAAGAAGAAAAATAATTGTTGTAAATGTGGGGAAAATTGGATACCATGGCACAGAGGTGAGGACAAGTCATTACACTACTTTAGAATAGTGGATGGGAAACAAGTAGAAGTCCTGAAAATAAAGGATGAAATCACTATAGCATACACTGAAGATTTTGACCATGATGAAATACCACAAAAAGCATCACTAACTTCAATTTCATGTGTCCAAAAAAATCGAAATGAAGAAAACAAACTTCAAAGAGAGAAAATTACTCCAAAAAACCAAGTACACCAACCAATTGCAAAATATATTCCGCCACATCTTAGAAAGGATAAGAGCCAATCTCCAGAAAAAGAAGAAAGCAAACCTATAGTTCCATTGGAAACCGTGACAGGAAAACCACAACCTAGGACCCTAAAGCTTAAGGGGGTCATAAAAGATAGAAATATAACATTACTCGTAGAATCTGCCAGTACTCACAGTTGTATAGACATTGATGTCGCAAAAAAACTAAACTGTTTCATATACCCCACCAGGGACTTCACTGTTAAGGTTGCTAATGGACAAAGGGTCAAAGAAGTTGGAAAATATCATAAAATTTCAGTTCAAATACAAGAACTAGAACTACAAACAAGATTCTACGCTTTATCGCTCGAAGGAATGAATATGGTGCTAGGTGCGGAATGGTTGATTTAGTTGGGGAGTTATGCCACAAACCTTGAAGAACAATTCATGGAATTTAATTGGAAAGGTCAACACTATAAACTATATGGTGTCGAAGGGTCCACTCTCAAGAAGAATCAATTACCAAAAAAAAAAAAAAAACACTTCATTTCACTACAGAAACATACTCAACTAGAGAGAATCCTATTTTACCCTTGCTTTGAGGACAAAGCAAAATCTTAAAGGGGATGGCAATGTTACGAACATAAATACATAAAATAATAATAATAATAATAATAATTTAAATAAATAAATGAAAAGATCAAGAGGCACGTACCTCTTCACCTAGTGACCGGTCAATGCTATAAGTAAACCGTCACGAGGGTGATTGTAAGATCATCTATTATTCATTTATCAATCGATTATACAATTCAAAAATATTATGTCTACAAATTAAATAACCAACTTACTTGTTACAACCACCCATTGTTGCAACAAACTTTCTAGTCAAGAGCATTCCCCACATCAGGAGCATCTACGACCATAATGTCAATCAGGAAAACCATCTCGGGATATCGATCAAGGTGGACCTTTACATTTTCTATTACACCATGTGTGGGAATGGCCGTAGATTCAATCCCATAGACATTTCTATAAGGCCTTGTTGTTTCCAAACCCAATTGCCTCATTATTTTCAAGAACATAATACTTGCATCCCCTCCTGAGTCAAGCATACAATTATTCAGGAGTTTGTTATTCACTTGTAATGAGATGAAGAAAGGTGGGTGTTCGCCATATTGTGGTGTGAAATGGTTTGCTTGCAACATTATAGGAGGGCCCACAGGTTCACCTTGTACCTTGAATAATTTCTCAACTCTACTTTTTATCGAAGTAATCTTAATGATCTCTTTCAGAGGTATAGGTACATTGATCTTTGCCAAGACACCATCTATGTCAATATTAAAGTCAATATCATTAGTCTTAACAAAGTGGAACTAGGAAGAGAATTGCTTGTTGGTGGAGGAGGAGGGTCACTAGGTGGAGCTTGTGGCACATTTCTTCGTCTTGTGTACACTTGTAATTCCTTCTTCCCAAGTCCCTCCCTCGACTCCTCATCTAGGTTGTTTATGATCTCCGTCCTAGCCCTCATGGCAACGTCCCTTTTTCCTTCCTCAAGCTGTTCAGGTGTTATATTGAGGCATACTTGAGGAGATACTGTAAATATATAATTTATGGCATCAAAGGTATTCATTTGATCAGGTTCCCTATTATTCCTTAGATATTCATATTCCCAATGTGAGTCTCTGCAAGGCAAGCACCAAGGGGTCTCTTCTTGACTTATAACATTTGAAGGATCTAGAGTGTTTGGAACCCTTTGTTCATTTGAAGGCCTAACTTTCCATGCTTGGCTATGCTTTTGAGGTTGCCCCCTAAAAGGAGGCTTTGGGGCTTGTTGTTGCGCCCTCTCCAAATTAGTGATCCTGTTCATCATCAAGGTTTGGTTCTTGTGAGGTCATTTATAGCCTTTTCAATTCGTGCCCATGGAGTGCTTGTATATTGAATGGGCTCAACATTGTGTAATATCCTTGGTTTGGTATTGGCCTTGGCTCTCGGGGCATAAAAAAGTTCTACCTTGCACGATGAAAGATTAGCCTCAATTTTTGCAGCCATTTCTTGGGCTTCGTGAATGGTCTTTGGACCCTTGTCCTTGAGTAAATACTAAATACACAAAGTGTCATGGGAAAGACTTGATGTAGAGGAAGAGCAAGTAATCTTCCCCAGGGTGATGGCTGTTAGGGATTTGTTGAAGCAACTTTTCAAACTTGGCATTAAATTCTCTAATAGTTTCATTTTTCGATTTCTCGATTTTGGTAAGTCGAGTCAACAACATGTTTGGATCCTCTTTAGTACTCCATCTCTTAAGAAAGGTTTCCTCAAGTTGATCCATAGTCTTGATGCTCTTATCAGGGAGACTGCCATATCACCTCCTAGAAACATTAGTAAGAGTGGCTGAGCAAAGTTTCCTTACTAATTTTTCAATGTCATCACTCACGGGGTTAAGTTGAAAGAAGGCCCAAAAGTTACTCATATGTTATTCAATAGTGGTCAAAGTTGGGCAACCATTTTTCATACTTGGGAGACATTTGTCAAGGGTATCTCGGGATAGCAGACATATCCAAGGGCTTGAAGATATTGGATGCCCATTTCTTTTGAGCCATTGTAGGCAAAGGAAGGTTTCCACCGAACAAGCATTTCACTAAAGGTGAGTTGCGGGGAAGCCTTCTCTTGTAAGTCTTAGGAGGGTTAGTTTAGCTCCTTGAACTTTGTGGAGTCGCTAGATGATCAACCATAGATCATCAAAGGAAGGTAAGGGAATCACCCTCAGTGGAGTCTCCAAGTAAACTTGAGAGATAAGGGCTTTGGGAGAAAGTTTACCAAAGATATGTCGTTGAGGAGTATGACTCAATCCTCCCTGACAACGATGCCAAAATGTTATCGTAGGATTTGTACTTGTGCAAAGCCCCACCACAAGTCCTCAAATCTTGCGTAACTACAGAAGATCCTACCACTGTCACTTTAGTAAGAATTTCCCACGTTTTAGTGATGGAAGAGGTCCACCACAAGGGAGGCTTACTTGGTGACCTCAAGGGATTAAAGTAGCAAGTATAGTAGCCAAGCCTACCGCCCCCTCTTTTGATTACCGAGTAAAAGGTCTAGGTCAAGGAAAGATAAGAGGTATAAGGTTGTTTGAATACCTGCCCAGAACAAGAACACTTTATAGCATGTATATAATTATTTCCAAGTTCAAACAAGCAATAAATGCCTCTCAAAGACACTAGACATGAAAAGTTGCTATAGCTGTTATGAATTTGCAGCAATGGACAACAATACAACATCAGTAGATAAATTGCAACAACAACAACAAATATTGATTAGAAATGCAACAATTGACAAGGAAAACTTAGCACAAATCCACTAGAACAATATCTAATTGTTAGATGCAATTTTTGAATGAGTTAGGCCACCAGCCAATGAGTGTATGCAACAAATTAAAGATTTATCAGTTGGCTGTAGAAAACTTTTGCAACAACAAGTTTACTAGCAACTTTTCATGTCTAGTGTCTTTAAGAGGCATTATTTGCTTGTTTGAACTTGGAAATAATTATATACATGCTACAAAGTATTCTTGTTTTGGGCAGGTACTCAAACAACCTTATACCTCTTATCTTTCCTTGACCTAGACCTTTTACTCGGTGATCAAGAGAGGGGGCAGTAGGCTTGGCTACTATACTTGCTACTTTGATCCCTTGAGGTCACCAGGGAAGCCTCCCTTGTGGTGGACCTCTTCCATCACTAAAACGTGGAAAGTTCTTACTAAGGTGACAATGGTAGGATCTTCCATTCTTACGCAAGATTTGGGGATCTTGTGTTGGCCTTCACACAAGTACAAATCCTGCGATAACGGGGCCCAAAGGATGAGCCAAGAGTAGAGAATTCTAGTGTAGGGAGCTAGACTCCAGAGGAGGTGGAGGAGTAATCAACCCCTTCGACTTCAGTCTGGAGGCCCAGGTGGTTTGAGTAGACCTTGCGGGATGCTTGGGAGCATGTTGAGGCCCCCAGGACCACATTCCGGGAGAGCAAGCCTCCTCAGAAGTTTTCAACGTATATGGCTTTGATGACCAACATCATAGATTCAAAGCCCTCCAACTTTGAGGAAGCAATCATCCAATAGGTGCGGAGAGATGCCATGGTGGAGGAGCATAACTCCATCATGAGGAATGATGTGTGGGAGATTGTGCCAAGGCAGGAGGGGAAGTCAGTGGTGACTTCTAGATGGATTTACAAGGTAAAGCATGCAACAAATGGTAGTGTGGGGAAGTACAAGGTGAGATTTGTGGCTCGAGGATTCTCTCAGAAAGAGGGAGTAGACTACGAGGAGACTTTTGCTCCTGTAGCTAGATACTCCTCTATCCGAGTAATACTTTATGTTGCTTCTAAGATGGGGTGGAGCATCCATTAGATTTATGTGAAGACCGCCTTCCTCAATAGAGTCATTGAGGAAGAGGTCTACATCGAGCAACCACAGGGTTTGAGGTCCATGATAGAGAGACACATGTATGCAGGCTGAAGAAAGTCCTGTATGGACTCAAACAAGCACCCAAGGCTTGGTATGCCAGGATCGACAATTATCTCTAGGGGATGGGCTTCACCAAGACTGAGGCAGATCCCAACCTATACTTCTTGCTGGTTGGATCTCAACCCCTCATCTTGGTGTTGTGTGTGGATGATTTAATTCTGACAGAGGTAGAGAAGTTGATTGCAGGATGCAAATCAGACTTGGCATCAAAATTTGAGATGAAGGATATCGGGCCAATGCATTACTTTTTGGGACTTGAGGTTTGTTAGCGACTGGGCGAGATCTTCCTCGGACAGGAGAAGTACACTCTTGAGATCCTAAAGAGATTCAGGATGGAGGATAGCAGACCAATGGCCACTCCGATGGTGACCAACCTGAGGAAGATTGATTCTTTAGATTCAGAGTTGGTAGACCCTAGAGAGTATCGACAACTGATTGGCTCGTTGATGTATCTGGTCAACACTTGACCAGACATTTGCTTTGCTGTTAACACCTTGAGCCAGTTCATGGTGGAGTCGAGGGAGATTCACTAGGTTGCAGAAAAGCATGTGCTCAGATACTTGCAGGGCACAGTAGGATATGGATTGCAGTACCTCGGTGGAGATGGTGTGAGGTTGCAGGGCTACTCAGATTCAAATTGGGAAGGCAGTGATACAGATCGAAAGAGCACCTATGGGTGCTGCTTCAGCTTGGGGTCAACAGTCATTTCCTGGTTCAGCAGGAATGCAAACCTCAACAACACTGAGTTCAGTTGAGACAAAGTACATGGCGGCCAATCTAGCTAGTTGTGAAGTCATTTGGCTTCACAAGCTACTCACAGGATTGTTTGGTCAGGAGTTTGAGTCGACAATAATCCACCGCGATAACCAAAGATGTATCAAAGTCTCGGAGAATCTAGTGTTTCACGACAAATCAAAGCACATCAAGATTAGATGCCACTTCATCAAAGACATGGTGCTAAAGAGAGCAATCAAGCTCCAATATATTCCAACAAATGAGCAGTTGATAGGCATTTTGACCAAGCCCTTGGTGAAGGGCAAGTTCGTCTTCTTCAGAGACAAGCTTAGAGTGGTGGAGAATGCCTTCCTCACTAAGAGGGAGTGTTAGTGACTGTAGCTTAGACAAGTATTTTCACAAGGGTGTCTACTTGTGGAAATCGTCATTTAATGTATCCTATGCTTTTTCTAGAGTTCACTTTATCAATTAATTAATAATTAATAAAGTGAATGTCTTTTATTAAAGTGACTAAGTTGGGTCACTTAGTGATTTAAATAAAAAAGAGTCATTGATCTCACGGTTAGATCTTGACCGCTGAGATTGGGGATTTGGATCAAGTCAAAGTTATAAAAGACAGAGAGGGAAAAGGACGAAGACACAGAGAACATTTATTCACAAGTCACGTGAGTAAATGAGAAAATCAGAGATCTGATTTTCAGCCATTGGCGAGGAGATTTCAGCAGGGGGATTCAGCAAAGAAGACCAACATTAATTACCAAGCCGTACAGTTCAGCCACACATGTGAGGCCGTACAGCAGCAGGTCGTATAGCTTCAGAAGACCGCAAATGTGGTCTGTACAGCCGAGCAGCAGCAAGAGATCACACGTGTGAGGCCGTACAGCAACAGGCCATACATCATACTTGTAGAGGCAACAGTTGAGGTGATTTTGGGTTTTTAGTTTTGCTATTTTGTTTGTAATTTTCTCAGAGCCATTTTCCCAGTCAGGGAGCTCTTATAAGTTCTGATGATATTTGAATGATGAACTGATTTTGAAGAACAAACAATAATTGTGCACTGTGTGTGATTGCTTTTCTAGTTTTCGCTGCAAGCAAGAGTTAATAATTCCGGTAAAGTAATCTAGATCTGATTTGTTTGCTTAGATTGCTGGTTTTAGAGTAATTAACAAGTTAGTCATAATGCTAAAGCGTTTCCTGGATAAAAAGTGTGTATTAGCTTCAATTGTCCCTGATGATGGGTGGAGTGTCCACCACTTGAAACGTTGGACGTTTCAAAACATCATATGCAGTTTTTATGCAGAAAACTCTCTAGCAACATTGGGATGGATTTTATATAATTACTAGATAATATACTAGACTCATCTCTTGCAGTTAAGAAATCTATTTAAGAGTAGTAATATGGTTAAGAAGTTACTCTCTCTTGAAGGTCAACAATTTTTTGCAAATTTTGTAATGGTAACTGCTATTGCTTTAGACTATTAGTAGACATATACTGTTATAAAAATAGTCTTATGTTTGATCTTGTCAAGAGGAATCATGGTATAATCAACCTTCAAGCTATAGTGTAAGACTTAGATCTAGGCATTTTTATAATAATAGACTGATGTAAATAATGTTAACCCTTCAGATTTCCAACAACATTTGAATACAACAATGGCAGCCTTGAATCTCCCCTCCAAGTTCTCACAAATTTGATCCTCAACAACTAGCAAGATGTTCACTCAAAACCCTAGCAAAGATGAGTGAAATGAGTGCTAGAATGAAAGAAAATAGAGTGAAATAATGTCTTTATCCATCCCATAAACCCTAGCCATGAGTGAAATAATGTCTTTATCCATCCCATAAATGCTCCCATGGATAAAGACATTATTTCACGGATAAATATCAGCAAACTTAAAAAGAAACAAATTTTTTTTCCTTTCATTTTTTCAAAGATCTAAAACAACATTAAGTAATAACATTGCCACACAAATATGTAAAGAAAATTGATATAGGGAAAGAAACAAAATATCCCAAAATTAATGAGCGAAATGTTTTGATTTCATAGGCAAATTATTGTGCCCTCAAGGAGATTTGTTTTTGACTAGTGATATATTGCCAAAATATTGTTACATATTCAAATACCCCCAAAATCACAAATTTTCAGGTTGAGTGTGTCAACAAGGTGAAAAGCTCACGAAATGTCGTTGATATTGCAATATATTTAACACTGCAAAATATTGGTCTTCTTGGTCAACAGTGTGCACCTCCTGAATTCAAAATTCGCCTTCCCATACTTGCACCTGCACCTGCGAACCTTGGCTACTTGGGTGTGACGTAAACTTGGTTTTATTTTCCAAGAAAAAAATCACTATATTTGATATTTCAGGGTTTGAAATCAAAATATACATTCTGCTGGCTTGTTCAGACTCCAGAGACAGACTCGGAACTGGCATTTCACTGTCTGTAAAAACAGTCCCATGACTACATAAGTACAGTCTTCTTAGGTTCCACAAGGATGCCTTGACAATCCGCTAAACAAAATCAGGACTCAATGGCCCTATATTATCACCAGATAAAACAAAAACAAGGTCTAAATGAACCATCTGGCTTGTTATGTCAGCAACTGAGGATTAATGTGAAGATCTTTCTGAGACTGAAATGCGAGTCCCCTCTCTGATATCATGTTCAGTTAAGGTACCCTCCTGCAAGAGTAAAGCTTCTTTAGATGACTGATCAGCTTTAGTATTAAATTCTCTATATACACATGAGGAAGAAATGACATCAAAAGTACTTTTACCTCCTGCACCCTGTTCATAATTGGCATTAGACACAAATTTTCTATTCTGCATAACTGATTTTCCCAATTCATCAAGAGTTCAGAGTCTCCAAAAATCTGTAGATGCTTTAATCTATGTTGCAGGAAACGCCCCCCCCCCCCTCTGTTTCGGAGCCCGAAACGGTACGGTACGCTGAAACGGGTACGGTACGGCCCCGAAACACCGCCGGCCGTACCGTACGGCCGGCGGCGTTTCGGGGCCGTACCGCGCCCATACGGCCAGGTTTCCGCGGCTTTCAAAGGGAAGTTAGGCGTTTCCCTAATGGTAATGTTAAGTAAAAGTGACATTTCCTTTATCTTTCATTTTTATCCTTTTACTTAAATTTTTAACATTACCATTAATTGTTTCAGGATGTTTGAGAGTGGTTCCAACCTCATTAGACTTTATATGGAGAAAGTAGAATTTTAG
>ML783409.1:120405-219279 GCA_009831015.1 Picea engelmannii | reverse complement strand
TTTTTTCGTTAAAATTTAAATATTTTATGTATTTTTTAAAAAACCGGTTCATTGAAACCGGTTCGACCGGTTTATTACCGGTTCCGGTTCTGGTTCAGGTTGGACCCTCGACCGGTTCCGGTACCGGTTTCGGTTTTTAAAACATTGGTTTGAACATTATTATGTGAACAAGTGTTGTTTGATGATTACCCTCAGACTTTGCTATCATTTTTGGCTTTTTACATCCTGAATTGATTTATTTGAAATGTGGTCAATGTATCGTTGTATGAACAATTTGACAAGAAGAGCAGATTTTATATAATATACTTTTAATGTTTTGCAACTTGAGATTACAGTAGGTGAAATTTCAAATGCTTGTCTTATTGAAAGGCAATTGGGTCACATGGAAACACTTTATTGCATCTTATAATATACTAGTAGTTATATCAAAATAAAATTTTATTAGTGATTTCATGATTGGTTTTAACTTTTGAGATATTTTTCAGACAAACAAACCTTCAGATTCCTGAATTGTTGGCATATTGTAACAAATTCCAACTTGTCAAGTAAGGCAACTTTGAACACTATTTTTCCAATCAGGAATCAAGTTCACTCAAAGAGTATTCCTGTCAGCCTAATTTTGGACAAGTACCATGATAACTTTGACTCTGAAGTATGACTAAACTTCTTCAATCATTTGCAACTGTTAGCCTTTTGGCTCCTAATCCCAAGTCCTTGACCACCTTTACACTTTGGGATATGGTCTTTATTTTGAGTATTATGTACCTAGTTATGTGTTAGGGTTGACCATTACATGGTGTTTTTTTTACCAAGAAAAAAATCTTATATTCGATAATTCTATCAGAATATAAATCGTATAATATATTTTGATTAATGTACTATATATAATGTACTTCATTATGTGAATATGATCGATTGGTTCTCAGGTCCTTTCTGCCACTTTCTTTCTCGGTCTCATTTCTTGATTGTTCTTTATTTCTGTCAATTGGTATTAGAGCTCCAAGGTTATGATCCATGGGAGATCTCATCAGTTGTAATCAAGCTGTAATGAGGATGATGGACATATCAAAGTATTGTGATTTCATGGACAAGACGATGATTGATCATTTTGAGAAGGGAGTATTATCAAGGAAATGTTGAAGCCATGGGCCTGGATGGATGATGAGGAGTGCATTTTGAAATCAGTGATTATCAAGGAAGTGTGGAAAAGATAAGTAAAACATATTCTAATTACCCATCAAAGACCTGGTTTTTCTTTAGAAGAAGTTGTGGAAGTGATCGAATCTGGACTATAATCATCCCATAGATGTAATCAGGCCAAGGGTATTGCCCATTGTTTATTTAACAAGGGACTATTGCAGAGTTTGTGGTGTTAAAACTTGTTGTATATTGAATTGCGTTCACTGTGGAGTTTGGACATAATTGCTCAATTAAATGTTTGTATTAAGCTTGCTGTTATTGAATTCACTCGTTGAATATGTTTGCTGTATTAGTTTAGTGAATCCATTGTGCAGCTTTGAACGTAGGCATTGGGCCTTGCATTAAGTAGTATTAAGAGTGGACGTATGGGAAAGAAAAGTGTATTGGACTTGTTATAAAAAAATCTAGCACTTGTGCAAAGTCTTCACAAGAATGCTTGACTAGTGTAACATATGGAAGTAATTACCACTGTCACCTAAGCAAGTACTTCCCCCGTTTAGTGAAGGGATCCAACACAAGGGAAGCTTTCCTAGCAACCTCAAAGGATCCTATAGCAAGCCAAAGAAAGTCTATGGCCCCCTATCTTTGTTACTTGATTGTACCACCACTAAGTCAAGGTCTTCAAGGTAAGGTCAAGGTGGCTTAAGAGGGGTGCTTCAAGGAAAATTGAACACTAGCTATCAAAAGAAAAAAGAAAAAAGAAAGGCTGTAATAAAACTTGAATAAAAGATGATACACTTCAGCATGTAACAAGTTTATAACAACAGCAAATAAACAGCCATAAAATTTGTAAGAATGCAATGGAAGATATGCTAAATGCTAGCTAAGAGACTAACAAACCATTGGCTAATGATTGCTGAAATAAAATAGCATAAAACCGCTTCAAATGAATGCAAGATGATAAACCCTAATGGATGAAAAATGCAAGGCGTTAGGCTAGGGATGATGACAAATGAAGATGCAATCCTACAATTATCACAAGACGTTGAGAGAGAGAGAGCTAAAACTAGGGTTTAAATCACTTGCAATGAGAGAAAGACTAGTGCCATCTTAAATTCTTGGGCATATGGAGTCAACACAACTTCAATGGAGGATTAAAGGAAAAAGAAAAACTCAACGGTCAAGCCCGGAGCTTGGGAGAGCGCTTCCAAGTCACTTCCTAATGGTAATGTTAAATTCTTAAAGTAAAAGTTGACATTTCCTTTATCGTTTAAGTTTTTAACATTACCATTAATTGTTTGAAGATGTTTGAGAGTGGTTCCAACCTCATCAGACTTCATATGGAGAAAAAAAAAATTCATATCCCATTCAAGATTCAGTAGACTTAACAATTTTTAGGACTTCAGAATTGATGGGATTGCAACATTTTCTTTGGATTCTATCACGTATGAGGGTATGTGATTAGCATTTAATCAAGAGCACCAAGCCCTTTATGTACCCCAATGCTGGTGGTGTTGATTGTTAAACTCCTTTGTCATGGCCCCTTCACTCAAACCAAAATCATTGATTAGGCATGTTAAGATTTTTCTACCATATTTTAAGGCTAGGATTAGGTAGTTTGATCAAAATTGGGTGGTGTCGATTGATGTCCCTAGGGAATCGAGGTAGAAGCAAAGGCTAGACAATAGGCAAAGGATGAAGGATGATACTAATGATGTGGATCCCAATATAAGCGATGGTGGAAAATTGCTTCTCATTTAAATGTTGTTGCTTGTTTATTCATAATGCTTTCTTTCAAAGTTTCAATATAATCATTAATATACTATGGATGGCATTTCTAACTTCATAATAATGTAGTATTCATCTACAAGCACAAATATGCATGTTTTCATATATTCTGCAACTAATTTGTCCTTCTACATGTTTTTTTTTGAATATATATATATATATATATATATACATATAATATGCTCTTAGGATGCTCTGCTCTTGAGGATTTTTAGAAAATGGCGCTTCCGCTCCCTAAAACGCTCCTGCTCAACTCCCGCTTCGTGCAACACTGCTTGAAACATGTTTTAGTCTGTACAAAATGCGTTTCGTATGAATGAAACATGTTTCAAGGCCGTTTCACATGTCTTTACCATGTGTTTCCGAGAAAAAATTGTCCAATTTTTCCTTAATTTGATTGCTGGTGTTAGATACCTAATCTTGAGGGATTGAGGTTCTTTGTAAATATTATTTAGGAGAAATATATGTTTTGACGAGTCGTAGGTGAATAGGAAGAATCATTCGAACCTCTTGGAAGATGAAACTAAAGGTCATCTCAAGTTGTATTTATGAATGTCTCACGTGAATGCAAAGCAATCAAGTGTGGAGTTAATTATTCCTTTGCCCATACCTAGCCTGACAGTGGTATCAGAGCAGGTTTAACTCCATGATTCACTTCCTCGTGCAGAAACACCTCTCTTTGGTTATTCCTTGCGCCCCTCATCTTTGTCATTCACTCCCTTCATCTTTGCCATTGTTTCCTGCCTAGGGTTTTCCGACCTGGCCGTTTCTTCTCCCTCTGGTTGTACCATCACCTTGGAAAGATTTGAAGGTGTGGCTATCAATTTCTCTCTTCGAGATTTGTGTTCAGAGACAACTTCGCTCTCCTTGCAAACTCTTTGTTGAGGGAGAGATTTAGATTTGTTTCTTGTAATCCATGAGAATAGTCCGCTAGAAGAGGATTACTGTGCAATTTCTGTTCTAGAAACTCTCGGTGTTCTTGTGGCAAAAGCCTTTCTACCATGAATGTAGACTTTCAGATTATTGCGAAGATGTGAGGCACTAGATTGTAGCATGGTTTGTTGTAGTTGTGGGCGATGGAGAGTATGGATGCTTTGCCCCAATTTGCTCGGCTGCAAGCCCTAGCTCATACCTAGAAACACAATGAACATATAGTCCAATCGACATAGATCCTATTCTTGCAAACATTTCAACTCATGGTGGCCACTTGGAGGTCCAACTTTCGATTCCTGTAACATTGTCGAGTGTGAGCAGAGGCAAAAGAAGGGAAGAAGAGGACGAAGAGGTGAAGTTTAAGCCAAAAATGTCACAGGGACATTCTTGATTTGTACAACTGTTTTTTCTTATTTGTCAATTTATTTAGTAAATTGAAAATGAATCGAATTCCATTTAAAAGATAGCATGGCACATTTCCCACGTGGTTTCTTACCACTCCTTGTGATAATAAAACTTATAAAGTCTCAACAGTTGTGGTTGTTGCTATAGTTCGCATAGCTTCTTCGAGGCATTACACAGAGTCTTGAGCCATTTAGAGTCTCGACTCTCAAGTAGTTTTTGAAAATTGTGTTTTACGTTTAATAATCAGTAGAGAAGCTACATATTTAGAAGATTTTGTGGTTCAAATTTTTGATTAATCTCACTGTCGAGCTTGGTAATCATCGTAGCTATTTTACAGGCTTTTGAATAGTTCATCATGGTCTGGTATTTTAGCTTTCTAAGTTGAATAATCATGCCGAGAAGAAAGAATACATCTTAGTCCACTGGAGAGACTGTGTGCCTTGGTCATAAAGGGAATAATCAATCACATGATTCTTTTAGAGGAGAGGACAGTAAGATAGGATGTGAAAAGAAGAATTTTAGAGGCAGGGGGGTTGGCACAATCATTGTGAGAGATCTGATCTTCACTATGTCTGTTGTGGAAGGAATGGATCACATGAAGTAAAGAGATGCAAAATCCCATGGGAGAAGATCAAATACAAGCAGGATTAGAAAGAAGACAAAGGTAAAACGTCAGATCTCGCAAAAGGTAAAGCACTTGAATCTGCTCATTATATTATTGCCCATTGCAATATTGGAGTAATTGAAGATTTGTTTAACACTTCTTTTGCTTCTTGACACAGGTGCAACATGCCACATGACCTTTCAGAGAGACTTTGAAGATTTCAATGTAGATGGTATAGCCTATTTTGCAGATAAATCAAGTTTCAAACCTTCGGGAATTGGCACCATTAGGCTTAAATTGCTTGGACTCTCGTATTTTCTTTTGCATGATGTGCTCTATCTTCTTGAGCTGGGAAGGAACTTGCTGTCTCTTATGCACATTCAAAAAGATGGCCACTCTATTCATATCTTCGGTGGCAAAGTTGAAATAAAGAAGGCTTCCCACAACATGGTCGTTATGACAGGAATGGAGGATGGAAGATTGTTGAAGTTGAATGAGACATATATTCATGCACATAATTCTGCATACCTCTCTCACCACGATGAAGGTACATTGCCATCTAGTCTCTTATGGCATGCTAGATTTGGACACATTAATTATGACAACCTTTGTTTGTTGAAAAAGAATGGTGTTTTTGGTTTTCCTACCATTCCAAGGAATTTGAAGCAATGTGATGCTTGTATCCTTGGAAAACATAGAAAACAACCTTTTCATGATTCAACTTCTAGAGCATGTAGAAAACTTGGATTGATACATTTTGATTTGTGTGGCCCCATGCCTGTTCCATCTGCTAATGGCAATAGATATATCGTGACTTTTATTGATGACTACACCAAGATGTGTTGGGTGTACTTGTTGAAAGATAAATCACAATTTTTTGAAACTTTTAAAAATTTTCATGTATGGATCCAAAATGAAGCTCAGTCTCGTATTGGCTCTCTTTGTACTGATAATGGAAGAGAATATAAATCTAATGAATTTGAAAAATATTTTCACAAACATGAGATCAAGCATCAAAACACCGTTCCATACAATCCTCAACATAATGGTGTAGCTGAAAGACCGAACAAAACTCTCTTGAATTTGGTTTGTTCCATTATGTTTTTCAAAAATGTGAAATTGATGTTTTGGGCCGATGCAGTTCTTTGTGCAGTTTATGTGAAAAACATGTGTACATGTCATGCTCTTGGAAATAAGATACCTTATTTAAGAGCATGTTTTTGAAACTTTTAAAAATTTTCATGTATGAATACAAAATGAAGCTTAGTCTTGTATTGGCTTTCTTCGTACTGATAATGGAAGAGAATATACATCTAATGAATTGAAAAACTATCTTCGCCAACATGTGATCAAGCATCAAACCACTATTCCATATAATCCTCAACATAATGGTGTAGTTGAAAGAATGAACAAGACTCTTAAATATGGTTCGTTCCATGATGTTTTCAAAAATGTGAACTTGATGTTTTGGGCTGGTGCAGTTCTTTGTGCAGTTTATGTGAAAAACATGTGTCCATATCATGCTCTTGGAAATAAGATTCCTTATGAAATGTGGTATGGCCGCATTCCTTTGGTGAGGCATCTCAGGGTCTTTGGTTCCACCTGCTATGCCTTAATTCCTAAGGAGCAAAGAAACAAACTTGATGCAAGGAATCAGAAGTGCATCTTCTTGGGGTACACAAATACCACCAAGGCATATCGTCTTTATGATGAGGTAAACAAGAATGACACGATTGTTGAGTGGCAGCTTGATCATCTAGAATCACCTGTTGAATCACCATCTCCCCCTCGTGAAGAAGTTCCAACCACTTCATCAAAACCTGAAGTTCATTTGGATGATGTGATAGAGAGGATTGAAAGGCCAAACCTTTATGAGAATTCAATACCATCTCAATCAACTAAGCAACTTGGACTATCTTAGAAAGGTCCACCAAAGTGGCTCGTAAAGATTCTTGAAAGTGTTCGTCTTGATGAGGTCGGAAAGATAGGAACCAAAAGTCCTACAAGACAAGTTGGAGGTGATGTAGATAATTCAGATTCAAGTGATGTAGATGATATGGATGTTTCATATGATTGTGATTTGAATTTATCTACTAAATTTGAATCAACTCCTTTGAAGAAGCCACAACTCATGACGAGTGGAAAGAAGCCATGTAGAAGGAGTATGATGCTCTCATCAAGAATGGGACATGGAAGTTGGGGTACCCTCCATTTAGAACCAAACCAATTGGCTGCAAGTGGGTCTTCAAGAACAAGAACAAATCAGATGGCTCACTTGACAAGCACAAAGCGAGGCTCGTGGCAAAATGATTTGCACAGAAAGAAGGTATTGATTATGCGGAGACTTTTGCTGTAATGTCCTAGACACTACTTGTACACTTTCTTCTTATTGCTGTACTAATATGCAAAATTTTATGAGTGTTGAGTTTCGTCAAGCACTTAGGATGTAGGTGTCTTTTTCACTGTCAAAACTCCCACTATACTGTTGTTGCTATTTTAGTTGAGTTATGATGTGTTATAGGAGGTTTGTTATTATTTAAGCATGGCACGATTCCTTCTTATACAACATGAAGTATATAACAACAGGCATATACAATGCTCACAACTTACAAATAATATAACAGAGATAACACAACAACAATATATTTGTTGATTACCAACAACTATCCGAGCAATGACATTAACAATAATAACTCACAAATTTATTAGATACATTCACAGTTGTTGGTACCTTATTGGCTGAAAGAAAAACACTGATAAGAGACTACCTTTCCAATGGTTATTTGCTGCTCCAAAAATGGATATCCAACAGAGATAAGTCGCCACCCTTCCTCAAGCTTGATTTGTTAGGAGAAATCGACCCCAACTGGGTAATGTAGTCCCTACTTCAAGGAAAAGTGGTCTATTCACATATATCTTGAGTCTATTGTCCAACTCAAGTTCTGAAGATGAAGGAACTCGACTTCCTGGCCATAGAGATGCACCGAACTCATTGAAACTTGCCCAACATATAAAAACCCACAATTTTCGTGATGAAACTCAACCTCTATACCATATACCCGTCCAACATAGTGAAAAGCTCGATCAATAGTGGAGATATGTTGCCTAGATGCAAGTAAAGTGTGCCCAGAATGAAGAAGATTCAGCCAACGCCTCAATACTTAGTTCCCTTGAGAAAAATCGGCCTCCTCCAAGGGGATTTGACCCATACACAAACTAATCTCGCCGCCAACAAGAAAACCCAGTGGAAATAGAAAGATCTCAACCAATAACAAAGAAATATCAGTTGTAATGACATGAACTCCGTCACCATGAAGCATCGTAAGAAGATCTAAATGATCTCCTCTCAATGACCAGCTAGGGTGAATAGTCTCACCACCGAAACCAATCTCAGAAACCTCTCCTAGGGTTTTCGTCCCAAGAGTCCAAAGCCACAAGAGCTCTCTCAATTCAACTTTAGAAATTAAAAAGTGAATAATGAGAGAGGCGCCCCCTCATTCCCCTTTTATTCTTCCGTTCACTCTTTTCCACCATTTTTACCCTTTTAATAAGTTAAGTGACTTTTCATTTTCTCCATAGTCTATTTAGGCACCTTTTTTATTTAATTACTCAATGCCACCTTTTTAAAAGTTACTTTTTCCCTTGTGTCATTAAATAATTAGTTATTTCCCTTTTCCCCCACTGACTATATCCTACCGGAATTATTTAGGCTATTCCATCAATCTCCCAGAGAGCTCATTAGGAAAGGAACATTATAGTGCTACCTTCCCGAGATTGCTTCTCCTCAAGCAACTGTTGTTGATTGAAGCTTCATGAGACATCCTCTAGATCGTTCTCCTCTGGACTAAGTTGAGACATCCGTGAGAGGAAGCCCAAGTATTGGGTGTGCCCATGTGATGGGTGTGCGTCAGACTCTGGACTGAGTTGTGATGACGTGTGGTCTCTTGTTTTGTACTTCTCTGGATTGCGTTGAGTCAGCTTGAGATGGTCTCTTGCCTTGTAATCCTGTGGACTCAATTGAGTCGGCTTGAGATGGTACTCAAGATGGTTCTCCTGTGGACTCAATTGAGAGATCTGTTGAGTAGGACGCATTTGTGGCTGAGCACAGGTGGACGTGTCCCTAGAGGCTGAGCACTAGTGGACGTGTGAGATCCTTTCTATATTGTCTAAGAGTAAGATTTACTTGTAACCCTAATTTGTGATGTAAAGGGTACAAGTCGACTCCACCATATGTGAAAGAAAATTAATATTTATGTAATGATTAATTATATTACTGAGTTATTGAGGTTGGCCCTATTGTGCCAAAAGACACACCTATTGCTGTGTCTAGTCTTGTATAAATAGAGGTGAATCCCCATTGAGGATTACACACTCTCACTTGTCATTTGGAAATTTCAGACCTACTTGTACGGCTGAAGTGCGCACCTCTCTTGGGTTCTAGTTTCAAGGTTGTAGAGCACCCTCTTGTGTGCATCTAGGGTTTATGGTTTGGGGGATCTTCTCTTGAGAATATAGCAAAAGCAAAGGATTGCTGGGTCTTTTTCCTTGTTTGAGAAGGGTTTTCCCAGGATACTTCTTGTGTTCTTGTGCATGGTTATTCTTCTTGTGATCTTGGTTATTGTAGCACTTGTGTATGGTGTAGCTGCATTGTTTATGGTTCAAGTACATGCTAAATGAAATAAACCTCATGCTTGAGCCTAATAATCATTAAAATTCAACATGGGATCAGAGCAAAGTTCTTGAAGAACCATTGCACAAGTTTTGAAGCCAACCATCACCTCCTAGTTGCAGAAAAGTACGACCCTCTAGGGTTTCCAGAAAAAGGTATGACCCTCTCTTTGTTGCTTGTTTCAACACCCTCCACTGAAATGTTGGGGCTAATTTTGGCATAGGAGTGTCCGACCTCCTTTAGCGCATCTCCAAAGACTCTCAGATTGCAAATTGAAGAACTTTTGATTTTTGGCCCTAGGGTTTCTGTAGCCCATTAAAGGATTTTTCAAGCTTACCAGTGTTCTTTTGACTTTCAAGGCTTATTGTTGGCAGTCATAAGTGCAATGAAACCTAAGGTTTCTAGCCTAGCCTAGCTGTTAGGTTTCCTAGCCTAGTTGCTAAGGGTTTGTGGAAGAATATGCAAACCATGAGGAACAGAACTTTGGTGGAAGATAGGCTTGATGGATCAAGCAACTTTAGTTCTTGGAAATCAAGACTACAGATTACCCTGGAAGAGGATGACCTATTGAGTGTGATCCAAAAGACTCTACCAGAAATAACTACCGATGAAGAGAAGGAAGAATGGAAGGAAGATGACGTCAAAGCAAGGAAGATAATCATCTATTCAGTAAGAGATCATCTCCTACCTTGTATTGCCAACTTAAAGACGACCTATGAGATGTATGATGCATTGAAGAATATGTTTGAGAGTACCAACATCCTCAGAGCTCTTACATTGAAGAACTAGCTTCAACATATCAAGATGACGAAAGCTGACATCGTTGCTACCTTCTTCATGAAGATTTCAGAGTTAGAGATCAGTTGGGTGCCATTGGAGAAACCATATCAGACATAGAGCTTGTCTTGACTACTCTTAATGCTCTTCCAAGACATTGGGAACCATTTCTTCAAAGTATCAGTGGTAGAGAAGATCTACCTGGATTTGATCGTCTATGGACGGACTACACCCAGGAAGAAACTAGACTTATAGTCAGAGGAGTGCAAGACTCCCCTCATGGTGACAATCGTGCTCTTGCTTTTCATACAAAGAAAGGAAAAAGAATAAACAAAAGAAGTTTCAACAAAGCATTCAAAGACAAAAAGACTTCATCAGCTTTAGGTCATGAACACATAAAAGACGAATCAAAGATTCAGTGTTTTAGATCTAACAAGTATGGACACATGGCGAGAGATTGTCCTAGCAGAAAGAAAGGAAGACAACTTGCCTCCACTACTGATGTTGATCCAGAGCCACATCAGAGAGATGAAGACATAAAAGATGAAGCCTTCTTCTTCATATCAACACTCTCAGGTACAGTTCCTACTGATAGTGATATTTGGTTAATTGACAGTGGTGCCTCTAGGCACATGAACGGATATAAAGATCATCTGACAGACCTTGTTGAGAAAGAGTCTAGTCTACATGTTGTACTTGGAGATTGTCATGTCTCTTCATAAAGATATCCATATAGGACAATAATATATATTAAATAATAATGTATAAGAATATGAATTGATATATTGAGATGGTTACAAATGAGGAATGAGGGCTTGTATATATATCCCGTGCAGGGGTGCCCTTTCATAAGAGACATGACCTTTCATATTTCATGTCTCTTCATAATTAATAATTACTTATTAGTTATTTATATTTATTTATATTTACATATTTATATATATTTATGTTTGTTACAAACAACAAAAACATACACAAAACCAAGCACAAAATACACAAGGACACCAGATATTCCCTGGAAACCCCAGCGTGGGGAAAACCAATGAAGGAGGGCCTTTTTATTGAGGCTTTTGAGGAAATTTTACAGCAAGAACAGTTTAGAAATTTCTCATAGAAAATTCTGGGCAGAACTTAGCTCTCCACAACCACTGTACGGGCCAGCTATCTCAACACTCCTTGATGTAGCTGTACGACCTTCAATACAACCTGCTCCTGACTGTAAATGTGGCCAAAAATCGGCCCTGTTCCTTGCTAAAACTTACAACCAAGTTTGGCTTGTCCTTGATGAGGTTGTACAACCCCCTTTCGCCCCTCTGTCTGCTGCAAAACTTGTCTCGAGTAAGGACAGATGCTGGCTGCCTGATATGGCGTAATGCTAGCCTCCTTCCTGCTGCCTTCAACACCCAAACTCGCCCTCCTCAACTTGCTGCTTGCCCTAGGACAACTTGCCCTCCTTCCTCATTGTCAAGCACCCTCCCTTAGCTCACTTGCTCAACTCACAAATGAGAATGTTGTGTGTCCTTCACATCCTTAGTCCCTCCTTTTATCCTTCAATCAACCACCTTGCTGCCTTGAGATGTGTGCCCAACCATGCCTTCAATGGCTAAGATTTAGCACCTTCTTTGGGCTGAACCCCACAATCTACTAAGTGGAGTGCCCCACTTGGATAGGCTCCCACAAAGCACTCAGCTGGGCGCCCCCTTTTCCAGGCCCCCCCAATCCACTCAAGACTAAAATTTTGCCGATTGCCTAAGTTAGAATTAGGTTGAGATAAATAAGGTTGATCTGGGCCTTTTAATGTGTCCATTAACTAGCCTAGGACACATAGGTATAGCTGAGACACCAAGCGAGCTAAAAAAACGAATAGGATGGCCTCCTTGCTTAAGAGAAAAACTAGTAGAGGCACATTGAAAGTCAAGATGGAGAAGCAATGACGTAAGAGGAGCATGAATAGGAGGCATTGCATAAGTATTGTTGTAGTTGGAAGGGACGAACTCGTTCTTCTTCATAGTTGAGGTGCATGGGACCAAGGAGTTGTGTGAAACCTTGTTCGAAGCAGGATGAGGATATGGAGAATTCTGTGGTGCATGGATTCCTCGCTTCTCAAGTGGGAAATTCCCATGATCTATTTCCAACACTCTTGAGGGAGTAGAAGACTATGAGAGTAACGAATGGAGAAAAAGGGAAGGATCCATTGAAGGTGTCAAGACTTGAAATGATGATGTGGAAAAAATTCTAGATGATTCTTGGACACCATAGGTTTCCCATATAGTGGAGTTGGAATAGTCTACTGCATCTCCTTTGTGTGGGCAACTTGAAAAACTAGCAATGAAGTATGTTCTCGAAAAATAGTGGGCACAAGAATGACTTGTAGATGAGGTTGCTTGGCTCATAAGATTCTTCATGCATGTTTTTGTCTACAAGAGGAGAGTTAGATGGGATGGAACACATTGGTGCATGATGATGAGCATTGACAAGAGTAAAGGGTGTGGATATCATTGAAAGAGGAGATGTAGAAAATGTTGGGGTGAGAACCATAGAAGAAAAAATCGGCATCGACAAAAAATCGGCAAGGGTCCTGAAATCATCTTCTTGGAAAAAATCGGAAAACCTCGGCAAACATTAAAAAATACATAATTTATTCATTTGTTTTCAAAATTTTAAACATTTTTCAATATATAAAGCAACAACAACATCATATAAACACATAGGCACATAAATATGGAGAAAGAACATATATGTATGATATAGTGGATGCCAAATAAAAATCGATACATCAAAGTCATTACTGAAAGTCTGAAACCAATATAAAATGACTTCAATAATCACATATATAAATGTATATGTCCCAAAACTAGCAACTAGCTATATGATATCAATTTTTTTTTTTTGGTTTGCTAGTTTGTCTGTGATCTGCGCGACTAGCTTGTGGCTGAGAAACGACGACTCAGGGGCATCTAAGCCGTCAAAATCACTCGGGGATCGCACCCAGTTTGAGCCACACCAACCCTTAACATGGCTAGATTTTTTGTCCCCGCAGGTTTCGAACCAGTAACTTTAACATCACGGAGTGCCTTAACAACACACTTCGTCACCGACTGTCCTACACCTTGGGGAAAACTATATGATATCAAATTTTCAATGCCCTCTCCCCCTTTTACGAGAAACGATCAGGGGTTGTTTGCCAGGCCTTGAACTAGAGGCAGAAGGTCCTGGTCGTGCATCAATGCTGGATGGAGGACTAGCTACTCCAATATGTGTAGAAAGTGGTGTTCCACTTTCAACTAGCTCATCATCCTCCATGTTGGGAAGGGCATACATACCTGTGCTTGGAGGTTGTGGATGAAAATTTCAAGGATCCAACTGGTTGAAGTTTGAACCTTGCTTCGCCACAAAAATCTTAAAAATTTGTGGATGAATTCACTGCCCTGCCTTTGCACACCTCAAATATGCTTGATGGCCTCCACAAACCTCTTCCCTTGCTGCTCCACACAAAATGCAAAACACAATGAGCCAAAAAAAACTGAATCAGGATTTTTATCCCGCGGCTTGGGAGTAAAAAATCGCTATTTTTTCAAACCTCAAAAAATCACGATTTTTGGTTTTCAAAAAATCGACGCAGTGAAAAAATCGCGATTTTGGCGATTTTTGCTGATCAATTGACGATTTTTTCTACTATGGTGAGAACCTCTTGAGTGTAGATGTAGGATTGGTGGAGAACTTGTTACATAGTGTGCAACATGGCCATAATGTCTTCCAACATTTTGGTTTGAAATTGGTGTTGTTGTTGTGCAAATTCTTATTGTTTTTGAGCAAGGATTTCGATGAAGAGTTCTATCATTGTTGATTCGTCAGGAGTTGAGCAATGTTGGGAGCATGGGCATTGATAAAGTCTTTGGAAAATTTGTGTGGAGCCATAGCTGTTGAATTTTACCTTAATGTAGCACCCGACCATTAACTCTGAGCAAAACACATTTACTATTAACAACACAACTAGGTTATCAACGAAACATTAGCGAGAGCATAAAACATAAACCATAACACATTGCACACGAGATATTCAGGTAAACAACCCCTGGAAAAACCCTCGCGGGAAAACCAGATTTGTGATGATTTTATTAAACAAAATCAAGGCTCCCGTCCTGGGATAATGGCCCTTCCGAGGAAATACAATTGTTGCTGCAAATAGCCTAGCCCACCTGGCTGCTATCTCACTTGTTGCCCCCTTGCACCCTTTCCTCGGCCCCTGCCCCTGCACACCTGCGTGCTCACTCACTCTTTGTGTACCATCATTGTGTCTCATCCTCTCACCTAGGCTGCCTTTTATTACATTGAGTTAACCCTAAATCCAAAATCCTAGATCTTCTCCAAAGTGATCAACGACTGAGATCTAATCTCCCGTTCACTTTAGATTTGACGGTTAGGACTTAATCAACTCACTTAAGTTACTAATGCCACCAAACTTAGGCATTTAACTTAATTAATTAATAGGTCATTCACTTTAATTAATAACTCATAAAGTGAACTTCCTAAAGTTCATTGAGAGGTTACAAGGACGACTCCCACGTGTTGACACAAACCCACGTGGAAGTACATGTCTAATGCTAAATACTTCAATAGTAGGGCGGATCTAGATGAAAATTTGGTGTTGTTTTCAATTCAAAATAGTAATTTGCAGGGTATGGGGGTAAAAGGAGCCCAAGCAAAAGAAATTGCAATTGTTGGACCTTTCTGGATAAAATTAGCTAGATCAAAAGAAAATGTCTAGTGTTTTCGCCAACCACAAACATGAATTTGCAGCTATGCCACCTTGCAGAGAAAATGTAGAAATGAAAAGAAAATGAGGGAAGCTTTAGTGGTAATGAGTTCCCTGTGAAGTGATGGCTTGAAATTGAGAGAGTATCGTGTCAATGAAATGATACGTGCAAGTAAAACATAAGAGGAAAGTATGTAAGTATAACATAAGAAGATTGTTGGATCTGTACACACATCTTGTACACTCATTTGTATTAACTATATATAGAGTACAAAATTAGGGGGAGAGAAATCAAAGTTAACCATGTCTCCAATAAAATACAATAAGGTGGGTGAGTGATCAATTTGGATTAAATCACTGAAAGGAGAAAAGATAAATACAAAATTGTGCTAAAGTAGAAAATAAATATTTCACTAGATTAAATCTTATTAAATGATGTGCAAATTTGATGCATGACGAGTTCTCACTTAGGCTGTAATATATACCATTAATCTACTTTTCAATTTGCCATGTAGGTTGCTCGACAAGGAGTCATAAATAGTTTGTATCTAGAGCTTCTTCTCTCCTCCAACATTTAAATTTGGATATTGAGAATCCTCCCCCCCTTAGAGTTCTCCATTGATGCACCCCAAGTTACTGAAAGGGATATTAATAGAGGTATCAAAACAAAAATCTACAAAGCCTACTTGAAAGCCACATAGCCCAAGCGAAATGAGACCCTATCTCCAAAACTTTATCAGTGCTTTCACACCTGCATGTACATCAAGTACAACCTCATTTGCACTCCAAGATATGTGATATTGCATCTATCGTGTAGTCTAGATTCAAGCTTGTTCCCATTAACTATTCATGGAGATAGATCATCTTAATAGGGAGCATTGCACTTGTAGACCATGTATTTTGGAACCTGAGTCATAATACTATTTTATCATTAAACCCCCTATCTATTATGAGTCCTTTGGTCATTATCATTACCTGTTTAGGTTATCATGGTCACTTTATTTTCATACAATACGAGGACCAAAGATGTATTGCCCCACTCCTTCGTGAGATGCTTCAACTCTAGCAAAATACTCTTAAAGATATATCTCCTTACATTGCTAACTCTAGGCTAAATCTCCTTTTTCTTCCAACCTCTAGATGATTTTAATCACAAGAGGCATCATGATCAAAGCTCCAATACTATGCTAGTCAGGGATCATAGACTTCAAGGCACACAACTAGTGGACAACATGAATCTCATTACACACTTCTTAGCCTTTTGAGTTGACAGTTGACAACTTTGTTGGTTTAATGCTTTTACATTGATGTTCAAACCCTAGCCCATTTGTTCTTTTGGGCTCTCCATGGTTTGATGGTATCTATTTTGGCACTCTCCTTGTACTCTTTAATTTTTTTTGATACTTCTCACGAAGATGGTTCAACACTCCCAATGTTACTCATCTTGGCACTTTTTATAGTGCTATTGGTCATTTATTGCCACTAGTGGACCTTATTATTTAAATTAAATAATTTTACATCACGACTCTCAAATAAGGATCAGTTGAATATAACATATCATTTGACTTATAGGCTCAAGAATCAATGAATGCCACAACCATCCAAAATTGTTTATTAAGAATTACACATTTAGCCTCATAACTTCATCTTTGGAATCTTCTTTATGTCAATCCCAATGGCACATAGAGCTTGCTTTACTTTCCATAATCAATGAAAATGGCTAAGATACAATCAAAATGCATTTTACAAGCCCAACTTTGCATGGTTTATTTAGATGGTCTACAAATCAATGCTTGTAAATGAAGGTTCCAATTTTCTGTTATCAATAAAGTTTGCAATCCAAACAAATTTCCAATTTCTTTTGAAGCCTTGTTCAATGCACAATGCATACATGCAAAATGGGGTCGACAATATGGTACATCCTTTGTAGCAACATTCTTTAGCATTTAGGAGTGATCTTGTCACTCCCATAGTCCGATGTTAATTGGTTGTATCTGTTAAATTTAATGCAGGTGCAAGAGCCATTCTCCCTGGAGGATGGCATAAGACCCTAGTTGTAGACTAGGCCCCCCAGTACACTACTGGGGTTCTTGGTCTGGGACCAAGCAGTTAGAGCCATGGCAAAGGCCCTTGTGAGGCCCCCCAGTAGATGACCGGGGTTCTTGGTCTGGGACCAAGCAGTATAAGTCCCTAGATATGTCTAGGGCCCCTAGATATGTTCTAGGGTACCCATGTCTAAAGCATGGGTTGATCCTTGGTCTTGTACCTTGGTGGATAAGACCCCAGATGTGTTCTGGGGCAACTTGGTCTTCGATCAGGTAGATCTTGGTGTAATACCAAGATATGGTGGTGTGTGATCCTCTTCCTCTCTCTAAGGATGGTCCACAGGACCTAGGAGAGATTATGAAGATGAGCATGACCACATTGAGGGATGTACCCCTTATGCAATGATGATAAAGTTAATTGGTCACCTTGAGAATCATATGGACATATGTTGCTACTAAGAAAACCTCTCTGCCTCTCCTAACCCCTTGACTGTTCTCCACCCCCTTTGGTTTTGAGTTTGGGTTTGAGTGGGGCTTGTAATTTTGTTTTTAGGGCTTATTAAGATTAAAATAGAAATAAAAATGAATATTTAAATGTGACATATGAAATTAATATTTATATTAATTTAATATGTCATTTTATTAATTATATTTTTATAACCTAGCCCTAGCCTAAAAACTATAAATATAAATCCTTCCCCCTCACTTCTCCACTCACTCACTCTCTTCTCTTCAAGTGTGGCAGATTGCTCTGAGGTTCTTCTGTTGTTGCGGCCTCCCCTTGACAGTTTGCTGCGACCTCCCATTGACAGTTGCTGCGGCCTCCCCTTGACAGTCAGCTGCGGCCTCCTTTTATTGTTGTTTGCCTGGTCCTTTTTGTTGCTGAGTGGAGGGTTATTCTGCTGCTGCCAGAAGCCTTGTGGAGGGTTGCTGTGTGTTGAAGGTTTTACTGCTGCCAAGTGTCTGTCGTCCCTTTCACTGAAGGTTTCATCGTTGCCAAGGGTTTGCTGTGTGTTGAAGGTTTCACCGGACCTCTCCTAACTGGTTGCCGTCCCATTCTTTGGGCTGATCTGAAACCCTTTAGGGTTGCGGCCTTGCTGGGTTGCTGGTCCTTCACCTTTGGCAACTGTCACCTTTTTCTCCTTGCAAATTGACCACTGTGTGTGACTGGATCAAGGGTTTGCTTCCAGGTTTTTTCTGTGTGGGGTTTTGTTGTATTTTTGTCATAGTTTTAAAAACTGGACTGATCGAGGGTCCAACTTGAACCGGAACCGAAACCAGTAATGAACTGGTCGAACCGGTTTCAATGAACCGGTTTTTTAAAAAACTACATAAAATATTTAAATTTTAACGAAAAAAATATATTTTTAAGATTTTAAATCATGTTTCCAAAGCATTAGAGACAATTAGAGACAACATATCCAAAGTATGCTCATGAATATATGAAAACGACACCAAGTGAAATACATATCTAGAGATCGGAACATAAATACATTATCAAGGAGGCTCTAAATGGCCTCTACAACATCAAATGACATACTAAGTTAGAGTCACTGATTCTATAGGTGGGAATGCCAATGAAAAATACAAAATAGCCATAGGGTAGATACTAGAACCGTAGATGGAAGAATCTCATAGCTCATGAGTCATGATTGTCAGTAGTCCTCCATATCATAATCATCAAGATTGGCATCACTACCACTGCTCTCTCCTCCATCCTCCTCCTCCTCCCTTATATCCAATGCAATCCGTGCATTTGTTGATGTGGACTCTAGAGGATGACCCCCCAAGAGTATCACCATCATCAAAAGTGACCGGCTCTAGCACTAGTTCATTAAGATCCAAGTTGGCTAATGCCAACTCAACACTGTTGTTCAAACCCTTATCATTAGAAAACACATCCCACATCTTTGTCTTTCCCTTCAACCACTCTTCTCTTTGCTTGTATATAAGATGGAGGTTGGTGTGCACATACACTACTAAGTCACCTGACACGACGACAAAGAGAAGAGTTCAATAGAAGAGTTTATACTTGAGTGAAGGGTACATTTTTACTAGGGTCATGACAAAAGAGTTCAACAATCAATGCCACCAACGTCGAGGTACATAAAGGGCTTGGTTCTCTTGATTAAATGTCAATTCCATACCCTCATACATGATAGAATCCAGTGGAAACATTGCAATCTTGCCAATCTTGAAATCCTGAAAACTGTTAAGTCCGCTGAATTTTGAATGGGACCTAAAATTCTACTTTCTCCATATGAAGTCCAATAAGGTTGGAATCACTCTTAAACATCCTAAAACAATTAATGGTAATGTTAAAAATTTAAGTAGAAGGATGAAAATGAAAGATAAATAAGAATTAAACATTACCATTAATTACTAGGGTGGGTGAAATGGAGGGGGTGGGGACCTCTTTAAATAGCATTAGTAAGGCAAAATAACCCTCAGTTGCGCACCAAAACACCTTACAACTCCAACTTGCATGAGAAAACATGAGCCAAGTACTTCTCTGTTACTTAGGTTTTAGGCTTTAGGGGTTTTTAGGTTTCAGGGACCAAACAGATCGGTTTGTTCATAAACCGGCGGATCGGTTCGAAATTTTGGCCGGTTTGAACCGGTTGACCATCAAACCGGTCAAACCGGCCGGTTCCAGTTCCGGTTCACTGGTTTTTAAAACACTGCTAAGACCTCATAAAGCTAGGGTGTCTATCGAGCAGGTGGGATTTGTCTTGAAATTTGGGATTGGAGCTCATACATCTCGTGTAGGTCGAAAGACCTATCGGGGGTGGTTGGGAAGAAGTTTGAGGTCTCACTGATCTAGAGTTTGAAGTGTTCTAGGCCTTAGCCTTCCTCTTGTTGCCACTAGGAAACGAGACAATAGGAAAGAAAGAGACGATCTGCCAGATAGGATCTGATCTAGGAAGCTCAAGCAAGATCCATGATCAGTGTCCAAGCACCTCTCTCATGAAAAGAGCTAGGCATCTTTGGTCTAGAGTCTAGACAATGGATGGTGGAGAGGGAGCCTCCCGAGTCTTGGTATAGGTATTGAAATCTCCCTATGATCTCATAATAGATGGAGCATCTCAAGATAAGGTGCTCCTCTGACTCAATCTCTTGTAAGTAACATAGTTGGCAAGTCCTCTCGGGTTGTGAGATGTGGTGATCTACCTCCACCTGAAGCAGATGAGAATGCACTCTGAATTGGCTAAGGGCGATCTTGAGGTTGTGCATCCAATGTCTCCTCTTATACTGAGGTTTGATAATAAGACATCACTCATCTGCATAAAGTGCTTGTAGTAGAACACCATCTCAGGGATGAGGCCTTGGGGGGAAAGTCCAAGTAACTTAGATGTACTTACCTATAGATATTCTCTCTAATCCACCTTGTTCAAGTCTTGCTTGGATGGAAGAAGGAGAGCGGGAACCTCTAAAAAATACTTGGAAAGGGGGAGTCAATTGGTAGAGATGCCAACTGATTGAAGCAACAGGGAAGCCTGTGAGAACCAACAATGCCTCTTCCCAGGGATCTGATCAAAATGATATGACAGGCCATATTGAATGGGATTCAACAGGAACTGGGAACACTTGCTATGCAAGATCAACCTCATATCTCATTATCATGCATGGAAGTGAGGTGTGTCTATATCTCTTCAAACAATTTGTTTGGGCCACACAAAAGGGGATGGTTCAAAAACGTGCAGTAATGCTACCTACAACTCACCTACCTTCTTAAATGTTAAGATAATGAACTTCTATTGGAGAAGACATTCTATTTGGTGTTTGAGAAGGGTTGTGAGCACCCATCTTGAATTATTTATCTCCTCAACTCTGCACTTTTTGTTTTATCAATCTTAGAAATGGCCTTGCCTTCCCCCAATCATTTCTACCAAATTTGACCTAGCTTTTGTGTAACTGCCCAGGAAGATTTGACATTTCATAATATATTAGCCATCAATCTTAATTCCTCCCAACCCTTAGGGTCCTTGTTTCTTGAAATTGAAGTACTTGAGAATTTAAATTTATACGTTGCTGCATGTCAAAAGTAGTAATTTTCTCACCAGTGACCACTAAAAACTTGTTAAAATTTCTACACTGGGAGCTCGAAAAACTGAATATTTTCCAGTGCCTGACATTTATTTTCTTTTGGTCAGTTGAAACTCTATCTTTTCTGGATGCAGAAAAACTCCATTTTGCTTGCTGTCATTTCTGGCTCTGCACTGTTCTTCACTGTTGTCTTTTATATTTGGCACTACATTCTCATTATCTGCCATTACCTTTTTCTTTGTGCTTGTTTGTGTGTTCTAACTTTTTTCTTTAAAGTTTTGATCACCTGTGATTTTTTTTTGAGGGGTAGTGTTCTCGCTGAGTTAATACTTAGTCTAGACTTAGGGAAGGATGAGTTACCACCCTTTTCTATTTTTCTTTTTTCTTTTTGTCAGAAAAGTAGAGCTCCTCTGTTAGTGCCTCATTCCAAGCCTAAGGGCATGCCCCTAGTGCTTTTGATGCACTCAATATGCTTCTGATCTTGCTCCCTGTAATGGACATAAATATATATACACAATATGAGTAGTAAAGAAGTGACCCATGACCTAAGGGACATGACCATTCAACCAACGTGACCAGTCAATGTCTATATAATACCATCATGAAGGTCATTGTAAATCAATCTATCATCTATCTTATTCATTATTTATATTACTGTCCTATATGGATTTCTGTTTATTGTCCTTATGTTGGATTTTTCTACAGTTGTCAGTAAATGAACTATTGCTCTTTACATTGGTATTGGTATTTGAAATTCTGAAATTACATCAAAGAAAAGCTACTCCGCTGCAAGTTGAAGAAATACTGACTCACACAGATTTATAGAGGCAAGGGGTGAATAAATCTTCAGGGTACGAACCTATAATTCAGGTGATTATTAGAAATCGGGGTGTAAGTCTCTGTGGAAACCATAGTCTCGTTCATTACCACAGAAATCCCCAGTCACAAATAACAGCTCTGGCATACCCTAACCCATGAATGATTAATCACTGTAAGATGTTTTTTTAAGGATCAAGCAAAATTTGTGGGAAATACTAGGGGTGAAATCAGTGCACAACAAACAAAAAAGGAGAATACGATAGCACAGCTGATTCCCCTGTAAAACACCAAGTTATTGTGTAAACCAGTCCAAATAAAAAATTTACGTCATCAAATTCTTTGTCGGATTACATTGTCGATTTGTAGAAATTAATTCGTGGTGATCGTGGGCTGATTGGGGGGTGCACACAACCTTTTCAAGCACTACAACCGTTGACTGTCAAATCTTCAATGCATTGGTGGATAGGTTGTGGCTTTACAAGAGATTTGTCAGTAAAAAAAATAATTGTCGTCTAAATTATTGATTGGCACATGATTATTAGCACATTAAAGATTTTTATTTAAAAAAAATTCAACAAATTATTCTTATCTGGTTGAAATGCACTATCGAGGGGTTATTGGAAGTTTATTTAATACTCCTTTCCTAAGTTCAAGGAAGGAAGATTACCAAAGTCTAGGTTAAAACTCCAAGAAAACATATTAAGGGTTTTATTAAAAGAGTAATTAAAGCTCCAAGTATTTAAGCTCGACGAAGTTATGAGTTTTAGTAAAAAGGGGGAGGTTTTCTGGTAAAAGGTATTTCAACCCCATCCTTTGCAATAATAAAATTCAAAGGGACTATTAAGGAAAAAGATATTAGCATCCATATTTGTCCTTATGAGAAGGAAAACTACATAAACATCGACTTGGCAACTCAAATCTTAATTCCAGAGCCATGTATAATTGAAAAGAAAAGCACTTTTGGTGGTAAAAAATATGAAATTAAGGACCTACAACTAACAATTGATGATATAATTCATATCCCAATTCAATGTTACATCTATGTATAGAGGTGTTGACATAATTTTGGGTTCACCCTCAATGGAAACAGTGGGGACCTTCATCCTAAACATGGATAAGAAGTTTTTGTCGTTCTCCTATAATAAGAAGATAACATTGCAGGATGTTACAATGAAGTCAGATTAGAAGCGCCTTCATCGGAAGACCTTAAAGATATCTCAAAGGCGATCCTCTGGGATAATCAGAAGTCAATGCAAAAGATGCAAAAATAATTTGACAAGGTTGTTTCTAATAAAGACGAACTCCTTTATATACTGTCACATAGGTCATTGTAAATCTATCTATCATCTATCTTATTCATTATTTATATTACTTGTCGTATATGAATTTCTGTTTATTGTCCTTCTTATGTTGGATTTTTATACAGTAAATAAACTATTGTTCATTACACTCCCTGAGAACTTTCACCTGCTCTGAAATGTGAGTCACCTTTCTTGAGTTCTGGGTGCATGTACCATGCTACTGTGCTTAACTGTGAATTGATCAACCCACAGCTAAATACAATGTTTATAAATTGATCAACTACAAACGGATGCAACAACACACAAGGTATTGTTGTACTCATTGGTCTGAGGTCAAATTTGTTGACAAAACTGATTTGAATACACTTGTAGATGTTTTGGAAGGTTGTTTCAAGCTAATTTGAGTCTTGAGATAGGACTCCACAGTTAGCATGTTGTCCTAGATTAGTGCAGTGATGGCTGAAACTTTGGAATCTGTGCCAATTTGATAATGCATGGCATGATAGAACTCTGAAAACCCGTCACGTGACTTTGTCTATAACATTCTTTACATACTTGCAATATAATTTTTTTTTTCGATGTAAAAATAATTTAGTGGTCCATAGCACTTTGAGTAGAAAAAAAATATGTAAATAATAAATATTAGATGGTCTGGTAGAAGCCTCATATCTCAAATGCCAGAAATAGTTTTGCAGGTGGATGTCCTAATTTTTAATATTCAAATTTAGTGTTTGTTTTTCCAGAAGCCAGGAAAGTGCGCTGACTAGAGGACATTTTCAAGTTTGTTATGTTAGTGTGGAAGTGTTAGGTCTTTAGAACATTTGGTTTGTTGTTGACAAAATTCCATCGGCCCATATGCTAACTGCAGGCTTTAAATTGTTGATATAAAATGAAAGGTGTACATATAACAAGTTGTAGATTTTATCTTAAACTTAGTTGAGGGTAAAAACAGGATAAAGTCATACAAAATACTCTAATAATAAGATTTTAATTTTTGTCTCAAGTACACTATGCAAATTATCTGGTCTTTAGACTAATCTGAGCAATGTATCCCCTATCTTTGTGATGCAGGGTATCTAATGATAGTGAAGCTCTTGGGGAGTGTAACATTAGTTTCGACTATGCAACAAAGGTAGTGGTGAGAAGGCACAGATGTTTTCCAGTTAATCTTTTCCTTTGCTGTTACTATGGCATGCATCAAGGGCATGCTTATGGGAAACACTTGCAATCACCACTGCGACTCGCCATACATGTTTCACCAAGTATGTTACATAGTCAGCTAGTTTATTTTCTTTGGGGTAGGAGGTTGAAGAGCCTTTGTTATCCCTCCACTCTGAGTGCTTGTGTAATATTTTATCAGTTCAAATATATGACTTTGGTTCTGTAAATTGCCCAAAAGCTGTATTGAGTTTCTCGAAAGACTTTCTATCTTCTTTCAGTTGTATCCATCCTCCATTCTGTCCAAAATTTTCTTTATAAATGCTGCATATGAAATCAGATCCTTGCTTGTATTTATTTCACAAAGAATTGTTTCCACTTTATATAAAAAGTTGAAGATTACTCTATTTTGATAGAATGTACCCAGTCAAAAATATTTTTGTCTTTTTGCTTGGCATATGAACTCAAAGTTTCTCTTACTTTAGACACAAGCATACTGATTCTGATATCTGAGCTGTGACTAAGCTAGTTACTTCATTTTTTTGGGTCATCATTTTTATTAGTCTCCATATTGGAATTTCAATTCTTATATTGTTTACAGATTTTATTGTGGCTAGAACTTTGTGCTACACCAGTGGATGTCATAAGTTCATAATTTACTCTGGCTATTCTGAGGCCTCATTCTTTTAACACTATCTTTTGTATAATCTGTGCTCCTCTTTCTTCGATACAATCAGAAAGTCTATGATGATCAGGGAATGTTATTAAGTTGCAAGGCAATTTTCGTTTGTGTGTATGTTGCTTACCAGTTGTATGGAATCTCTTTCTACAGATGTGCTTATCATTAATTTGATTATTGTGGAATATAGGCTTCTAACATTTATTAGATGTACAATAAAATTATAATGAGATCGGTTGTGTGAGATATGTGATTGGTTCATTCTTACAGGACATTGTGGGAGATGTTAAGAGGATATTGGAAATGGAATTCCCAACTATTTAGAATCTATGCCCAATAAACTATTGTCCTGGACTTATTTTTGAATATTAGTCCATATGAACCGCAAACTAGATAATGATAGGGTGAGTCCAAAAGTCCTGCTGCAGGTAAATGATACTGATATTGATACCATTATCCTAGCTATCAGATTCATCTTTTGTTGAAAAACATGCTTCTTTCAAATTCTGGATATGACGACCATGGCTGATAACAGGAAAGGACAGTAAGTTTTATGCTTTATATCACATAATTTTTAGAATTTCTGTTCAGGCTACTTTGCTAACTGTTTTCCTTGAGATGTCAAGTTGTTGAGTTTAAAACATTTAAGTTGATTTAGTGACTGTATACCCAACTCTTAAAATGAGTTTGGAGTGGAGTTATGTTCTACCCTGTTACAGATCGTCATCTGTGGGAAGTGCACAGCTGTAGAGTTGATGTTTGGGTGGTAATTCTGGATGCTTTCTCTTAGGATGCTTGGATTGTCATAATATGCAGAATAGAGTCTGAACCTGTATGGTTTTATTGTTTGGGGTGTCCTTTAGAGATCTGTCAGACAAAGTGGTATGTGGTACATTCATTATTCAATGCAGATTGAATGTACAAGTCTGGCATTGTGGTTAAGAAGCCATATCCATAGTTGGTCTCAAGTTTGACATGTTTGATTAACATGCCGGAAAATTTACATTTAGAGTTAAAGCTTCTGTTTGTGCAACTAGTTGAAAATGTTCTTGGGTTGCTCAATAAATTGATGATTATTGTTATACTTTTCCCAATTAACATCTTAGAGGATTTTACAAAATATTTTATTACTGAGTTTCAACCTTCTGGAAATATATTAGCCGACGAATTGGTAGTTTCCATTGATGATTATTGTTATACTTTTACCAACTAACATCTTAGAGGATTTTACAAAAACTTTTATCACTTAGTTTCGACTTTCGTGAAATATATTAGCCGACAAATTGGTAGTTTCCGTTCCTGTTTCTTTGGTACTATGGTGGTGGGGGTGAGGGGAGATATTAGGGGAAAACTAATTAAGATTTCTCTGGTATTATGGGGGTGGGAGGAGATATTAGGGGAAACTTAGAAATAATTTTCTGGTATCATGGGGGTGGAGGTGGGGGGAGATATTAGGGGAAACTTATCAAGATGTCCCTAATATTCCGGCCCAACCCCACCCTCACCCTCATTATAAGGTTTTTCCCTAATATCTCTCCTCACCCCCACCCTCATTATAAGGTTTTTCCCTAATATCTCTCCTCACCCTCATAATGAGGGTGGGGGTTGGGGGAGATATTAGGGAAATCTTATTAAAAGATTTTCTGAAATCTATTTAATAGATGTCTCATGTTCCAAGCCTGGTATACTGCATTGTTCATTTGTGATAACAAATGGAATGATGCTCAACTATATTAAAAGGAGGTACGGGCAATGTACAAAAATAAAATAAAAAAGAAGGGGTGGGGAATTAATCACTGAAGGGCTCGAGCACTGAGTAGAGGCTTTGACACAAATCAAGTTTGCCAAGGTTCTATTTATCGAATTTGTGATCCAACGCTTGACATGTTGGCTGATGCTGTTAAAATAATGTAACTGCAAAGAGTATTCTTATTATTATTTGATATATTATTCATTGGATCAATCCCCATTGTGGATTGATCATGTCGGCTATTGTAAAAGGACCAAATCCCCTTTTGTGGATTGGTCATAATGTAATTGTAATAGGTAGAAAGAGAAGTCGGCCCCATAATATATTAAAGAGGCCCCAGAATATAATAAAGGTGGTCATAACCATCCAGTTTGAGAAGTCGGCCCTGCCAGTGAAGAGACAGTTCACACGTGCCAGATTTGTATAAATAAGGAGGCTAGCGCCTCACTTAGACACACACCTCACTTGCTCATTTTTGAGATACAAGTTTCGGAACTGCAGTTGGAGAAGAGAGAGAGAGAGTGGCGCATCTTTGGGAGAGGATCTTCTGTATTAGCTTGAGTTATCTCTTGGCATTGTATTGACTATCTATAATAAGGAAGTTTTGCTGGGTCTTCTTCCCCTAGAGGGTTTCCCAGGATAAATGTTGTGTCTCTTGTGATTGTGTATTTCTCAGTGATCTTGTCTTATGTTGCTGTTATCTATTGAAATGCAAAGAACTATAATAATGACTTAAACATTAACATGGCATCAGAGCCAAGCTGAAGAGAGCATTTTTCACAAGAGAAAAGTGAAAAACGTCACTGTTGCCGTACATGCAAATTAAGGCTTTTTGTTGGAGAGGTATTTCAGCCCTAAAACCATCTAGAAAAGTGTGCCCTCCCCCAAGGATCATTTTGGCACCTTCAGCGCACCTTTTCAGTGACTAGATCTCTCGGAAAGTGAAACCCTATTTTCACAAAGTACCAGAAAACCAAAGTACCAGAAGTACCAGAAAACCAGAAGCACCAGTCCAGAAATCCGCAGATCAAGTTTGAGGGGGTAAATGTTCGATTTTCAGAAATCTGACTGCACCAGCTTACTCGTCTTAGCTCAACGCATCTATCCCTTGGATCAGAATTTCAAAATTTGAAGTTTGAAAAATTAGGGTTTCCTCATGAAACCCTAAGTTGCAGTTGCAATTGCAGCCTCAGAACTAGTTGCTGTTGCAATTGCAGCCGCAGTACCAGTTGCAATCGCCCTTGAAGTTTTGAAGAGTTGGTAATGATTACCGTTTCTCCTAGATGGAGCTACTCCCTGCAAATGCCATCAGAGGTATGTACTCACATATGTTTAAATGGTTAAACTTTAAAGAGTATTTGTAGGAGAAGGGATCTCTTGCCATAGATCCAAAAGGATCTCAAGATCGAACACATTCAGAGGAATGATGCAACTTAGGTGTGATTATTCTGATATGCATCTTATTTATTATGACATTATTTTGATCAGTGTTGCATGTTGTAGCTATGACCATCATTCTAACCTTTGATCAAAATCTGAGTCAAGGTATTAGATGGATTAAAAGTTGAGATCATAGAACTTATCCTCTAACCCAACCTTCTGTCAAGATAGCGTATTGTCTTAATATAGAAGACAGGTTGAAGAAAGCGCTTGTCATCTTGAGTGAAGGAGACTCGGAAGAAAAGCAAGCACTCATTCCTGAGGACATGGCTCTAGGTTTGATTAATCAAGTTAATAAGATTCAAAGGTACACATGACAAGTTGATGACTATAGTTGAGATAACAGTGTTTGTAAAGTATCATACTTGATAGCATGTGAGCATATAGAGATAGATGCTTAACTTAATCATTTGTCTGATGCAACTAACACCTCCTCTAGGAAGAATCTCGTGTGTTAGTTCCAGGTTGCCATGGAGGAATGTTTGATCACAACATTATGAGTGTGTTGACCTCATTTTTGTATTGTATTCCTTACCTTTAATCTTTGCTTCAGACAAGTTACAAGTGATAGCTCTAAAGGAGCTATTGTGATGATTGTTCGTGTTATTACCTTATATTATCAAAAGGATATTACTCTCTTGTTGTTTTGTTGACCTTGTTCCAGGTCACAGGTAATAACCTTGAGGAAGCAATAGTGAAGGTTGCAGAAGGCAACGTGCTAAAGGAGAAACCTTAAATGAAGCAATCATCATTGGAAGTGAAAAAAATGGCTTGTATAAACTAAAGGGTCACTCAGAGGCTGTCATGACCCACGCCATTGAAAACTCATGTGAACTTTGGCATAGAAGATTAGCTCACATCAACTATAAGGCGCTACCATACATATGCAAAGCGGTCACAGGTTTACCAGAACTCAAGGTTGACCATGAAGGCGTATGCAATGGATGTGCACAAGGGAAGAACATCAAGAACCCTTTTCCGAAGAGAGACAACAAAGCAGAAGAAGTCATAGAACTCATTCATTCAGATGTGTGTGGCCCAATGCCATCATCCTCCATTAGTGGTGTTCAACAAATTCAAGGAATTCAAAGCCTTGATAGAGAATATTTCTAAAAGAAGGATCAAGACACTCAGGTCAGATAATGGAGGAGAATATACCTCGAAATAGTTCGTGAGCTTCTGCAAAGATGTTGGGATCAAGAGGGAACTCACTACTCCCTATAATCCCCAACAAAACGGTGTAGCTGAATGGAATAACAAAACAATAATGGAAGCTGTGAAGGCTATGATCCATGATCAAGATCTTCCTATGTGCTTATGGGCAGAAGCAACAATGGCAACTGTATATGTGTAGAACCGATTGTCCCATAGTGCACTTGGGCTCAAGACCCCGGAAGAGATGTTCACCGGAAAGAAGCCAGAGGTAAACCATCTTAAAATATTTGGCTCCCCAGTATTTATTCATATACCGAAAGAGAAGAGAAACAAGCTGGAACCTTCAGGAAAGAAGGGAATATTTGTGGGATACTGTGAGGTCTCCAAGGCCTTCAGAATCTATATATTAGGTCATCGTCACATTGAGATCAACATGGATGTGACCTTTGATGAAGATGCAGTGCTCAAGAAATCAAGAAGATGCCAACTTGAAGAAGTATATGAAGAGGAACCCGCAATCCCCATAACTGCAGTGAGGGAGGTTCCCAGAGCCGCATAACCAGTGAGGGAAGTTGTAACTTCCCCTGATGAGGAAATTCTAGAAGACCATGATATATTAGAAGTTCAAGAACCTCCTCAGATGACGATCCTCCATAAAAGAAAGCCAACTTGGGCTAGAGAGCTTATTCAAGATGGAGAGAAGTATGGTATTCCTGAAGGAACTACGAGACAGGTGAAAAGACCAAAGCCATTCTCCAGTTATACGGCTTTGATGTGTGATCTTCTAGAGGAGGAGCCTATGTGCTTTGAAGAAGCCATTCAGAGAAAAGAATGGGCAGATTCCATGACAGAGGAATACCAATCCATAATAAAGAATGAAGTATGGGAAATAGTTCCCAGATCGAAGAGTAAAGATGTGGTATCCTCCAAATGGCTCTTCAAAATAAAACATGTTGCTGATGGAAGTATTGAGAAGTATAAAGCAAGATTTGTCGCTCGTGGCTTTTCTCAAAAGGAAGGCATTGACTATGAAGAGACATTTGCTTCTGTATCCAGATACACTTCGATCAGAACCATCATAGCTCTTGCAGCTAAGATGAAGTGGAAGTTACACCAGATGGATGTGAAGATAACTTTCCTAAATGGTGTCATCGAAGAGGAAGTGTATATAGAGCAACCTCAAGGATTTGAAGTTGAACACAGGAAGTCTCATGTCTGCAAATTGAGGAAAGCCTTCTACGGATTGAAGCAAGCTCCTAGAGCTTGGTATGGTCGGATAGACAGTTTCCTGATGAGCTTGGGCTTTACCAAGAGTAAAACAGATTCTAACCTCTACTTCAAGGGTATGAATGATGAGCCAGTAATATTACTGCTATATGTGGATGACTTATTCTTAACCGAAGAAGAAAAACTCATCACTGAATGTAAGAAGAGACTTGCCTCAGAATTTGAAATGAAAGACCTTGGCCTAATGCATTATTTCTTAGGTCTTGAGGTATGGTAGAGTCCAGAGAGGATATTCCTTAACCAAGGGAAGTATGCAGTCGAAATCCTGAAGAGATTCGACATGTTGGAATGCAAGTCCATGAATACACCCATGGAAGCGAAGCTGAAGCTGCTGGTCGACACTTCGTCATAATTGATTGATGCCACACTGTACGGATAGATTATTGGATCGTTGATGTACCTGACGAACACCAGACCAGACATTTGTTTTGCCGTGAACACCCTGAGTCCGTTTCTGGTAGAACCCAAACATGTTCACCTAGTGGCTGCAAAACATGTGATGAGGTACCTTAAGGGTACAATAGATTGTGGTCTCAGCTATGATGGAGATCATGATTTCACATTGAGTGGATATACTGATGCAGATTGGGCAGGAAGTGTTTCTGACAAGAAAAGCACTTCAAGATGCTGTTTCAGTTTGGGATCAACCATGATCTCATGGCAGAGTAGAAAGCAATCCAACATTGCTCTCAGCATAGCGGAAGCAGAATACATTGTTGCATGTTCTACAAGCTGCGAAGTTATATGGCTTCGAAGGTTGTTGACCGGTCTATTTGACCTAGAGATGGAAGCAACCACGATCCTATGTGACAACCAGAGCTGGATAAAGAAGACGGAGAATCCTATATTCCAAGACAGGTCGAAGCACATAGAGATCCGATATCATTGCATCCATGACATGGTGCAGAGAGGAGCCATAAAGCTCCAGTACGTTAGCACGGATGAATAGGTTGTTGATGTGTTGACCAAGCCTCTATCTCGTGTAAAGTTTGAACACTTCGAGATAAGCTTGGTATAGTCCGAAAGGACCTTCCTCGAAAGGGGGAGTAGTTGCTGTGATGAGACATCTCTTGCTTCCAGCCTTATTGCTGTGACGTAAAGCAAGACGATGTGATGAGACTAGAATTGTGCTTCCGGCTTGACAACTGCGACGTAAAGCTAGTCTAGTATCCTGCTTCCAGCTTGATTGCTGTGACGTAAAGCAAGACAAGTATCTTGCTTCCAGCTTTATTGCTGTGACGTAAAGCAAGATAATGAGATTAGACTAGTACTGTGCTTTCGGCTTGACCACTGTGACGTAAAGGCAGTCAAGTATCTTGCTTCCAGCTTGAGTGTTGTGACGTTGAGATGAGACTAGTACCGTGCTTCCAGCTTGAGAAGCTGTGACGTAAAGCCAGTCTGGTATCTTGCTTCCGGCTTGAGTGCTGTGACGTTAAACAAGACGTTGAGATGAGACTAGTACTGTGCTTCCAGCTTGAGAAGCTGACGTAAAGCCAGTCTAGTATCTTGCTTCCAACCTGATGGTTGTGACGTAAAGCAAGACGTTGAGATAAGACTAGCACTATGCTTCCAGCTTGAGAAGCTGTGACATAAAGCCAGTCTAGTATCTTGCTTCCAGCTTGATTGCTGTGACGTAAAACAAGATGAGTACTGAGCTTCCAGCTTTACAACTGTGACGTAAAGCCAATCCTGTATTATGATGAGCCAACCTCGTGCTGTGATGATGATGATGATGTATCAGTTTTATACTAATACATATTGATGTAGATGATGATTGCATTCCTTTGAGAATGACGATGCTGTCGATGAAGAAAACTTTCGATGATTTATAGATACGCCAGTCAGTGTTCCAAGATGATATTGATGATGCTGTCCTCTCATCCACTTGATGTTGTTGATGATGTTGTCCTCTCTCTCTCGCATAATGTTGTTGAAGAATACACTTCTTGTTAAGGGGGAGTGTTAAAATAATGTAACTGCAAAGAATATTCTTATTATTATTTGATATATTATTCATTGGATCAATCCCCATTGTGGATTGATCATGTCGGCTATTGTAAAAGGACCAAATCCCCTTTCGGATTGGTCATAATGTAATTGTAATAGGTAGAAAGAGAAGTCGGCCCCAAAATATATTAAAGAGGCCCCGGAATATAATAAAGGTGGTTATAACCACCCAGTTTGAGAAGTCGGCCCTGCCAGTGAAGAGACACTTCACACGTGCCATATTTGTATAAATAAGGAGGCTAGCGCCTCACTTAGACACACACCTCACTTGCTCATTTTTGAGAGACAAGTTTCGGAACTGCAGTTGGAGAAGAGAGAGAGAGAGTGGCACATCTTTGGGAGAGGATCTTCTGTATTAGCTTGAGTTATCTCTTGGTGTTGTATTGGCTATCTATAATAATGAAGTTTTGCTGGGTTTTCTTCCCTTAGAGGGTTTCCCAGGATAAATGTTGTGTCTCTTGTGATTGTGTATTTCTCAGTGATCTTGTCTTATGTTGCTGTTATCTATTGAAATGCAAATAACTATAATAATGGCTTAAACATTAATAGATGCAAGCCCAGAAATGGATTTGAATTAGGTATATTGTTTTCTGCTGAATGTACAAAGAGTCATGGAGACATCATGTGTTTTCTGATGTCAAAAGATCGATCATGGTTAGACGTAAAAGTTGTGATGGGTTGGTGTCATGAACTCTCTTTCTTTTATTGTTTTAAGTGCAATCATTATCTTCTGATAAAGGTTATAATCTACCTCAATAAAAGTAAGGGCGAGTCTGAAAGCATAGCCAAACTATGTTTCGCATGAACTTTAATAGTAAGGGCGAGTTTGAAGGTATAGCCAAACTATGTTTGGCATAAACTTTATAAACATATTTTGTTGAAATTGTTTCCTCACAGCTTGAAAGAAAATTGTGCAATAAAATCGAAGGTTCAAGGACTTCCATAACACACATATCTATCAGGGATCACCAAAAACTCTTCGGGTAAGTGTGTGCACTGGGATCCCCTTGAAAATAACAGTTGGTTATAATTTTCAAATTCACATGTAAAAAATATGTAAAATAGAGATTGCACACCCACCCTTATGTCATAATATTCAGCATACCAAATTGAATGTCCGGATTTTGGTTTAGACATTCATATATTTAATCTTTGTAGTTAGTAATTAATGATATAAATTGTATATCGATTCAGTGGTAAAGTTCTATATTTGCATCTTAAACAAGTGGAGGGTTATGGATCTCTCTCTCTCTCACACACACCCACCCACCCACCCACACACACACACACACACACTATATATATATATATATATATATATTCCATGAAAATCTTGTTGAGAAATTCAGTGGATGCTTCTCCACACTCATGGGTGGCCTCCCTAGTAAACCTTGTTATCATAGACTGGTGCACCTCACCTAGGGGGAATTCAAACCAAGCATCGGTTGGCACAGAACTAACCAAATGTCTAAAAACATTGGCAACATCCTGTTGAGCTAATCCTTAAAGCTTTAAGTTATATATATATATATATATATATTCTCAAATGAAAACCTTGGGGGGAATTTAGTGGACGCTTTTCCACACTCATGGATGGTCTCCCTAGTAAACCTTGTTAGCATAGACTAGTGCACCTCACCTAGCGGGGTTCAAACCAAGCATCAATTAGCACAGAACTAACCAAATGTCTAAAAACATTAACAACACCTTGGTGAGATGATTCTTCAAAATTTAAGTTATATAGACAAACACACATTGTTATATATATATATATATATATATATATATATATTTTTTTTTTTTTTTTTTTTTTCTATAACAATGTATAAACAATGATATGTATTATTAAAAAGTAAGGTTTAAGCACTCCAATAATAAGTTTTTTATCTTGTAATCGGATTGATGGAACAAAGCTGTACTGCACAAAAATATTGACTTTCGAATCAAAATTGCCCATGTATCATTGTGGCAAACTTACAGTGATGGTGGTTGTTCAGATAATTTGTTTTATGGTTGCAATTTATTAATAACTCTGATGTTATGTTGTTATGCATTATATAAATATCCCATTCTTAATGACACATATATTGATTCTTTTATTACTATTATGAAAACATTACCAGAAATACATTCTCCTTGGGTCAATATGCAACAACATGGAGTGTTGTTCAAGGCAATCCAATGTTGGATTATTAACATTCATTCTCCTTGGGCCAATATGCAACAACATGGATTGGATTATTAACATTCATTCTCCTTGGGCCAATATGCAACAACATGGAGTGTTGTTCAGGGCAATCCAATGTTGGATTATTAACATTCTAATAGGAGTAAAATGTTAATATGGAATAAAGTATCATTGGATTGTAATAAACATCACACAAGTGATCATTGACTAACATTAAGCTAATAAGTGGTCACTATAATAAAGTACTAGTAGTTAGGAGAATTTGAGAGACCCATTGCCAGTCGTATGAATAAAGATGTATCAACCCCATTTTATGAACAATTTCATTTAATAGTTCATATTCTGCATTTTCTGTAAGCATTTGTACGTTAGAATTTCTGTGGTGAATGTGTAAATTTTTACATGGTAGCATAGCGATAAGAAAACTTGTGACCTTATGACTAGAGTCTAGAGAGAGCAAAACTAGATCTAAATAAGAGTTCATTTGATTTTGGTGATGATTAATGACGAGTTTTTAGAAGGCTAAAGAAACTGTACAAAATTTTCAAAAAAGGTTTTTTTATAGACTTGATAGAAACCTATGAATATGAAGAGTCGCATAAAGCCTTAGACAACATTGAAGAGCATTCGAGTAGCCGACATATTTAGATGTCATAGTCAACACAGGTAGTAGACTTGTGAGAAGACAATATCCATAAGAAATTCATTTGAAGAAATCTTTTGTCCATTGTAGAGGAAATCATACACAAGATGCCCAATGATTATTTAACTGGTACTAATTAAGAATAAATGCCTTGCAGTCACACATACATCTAAATTTAGGCCATATACAATTGTTGCAGGTGCAAACCATCTAGGATATGTCATAAAAGTTGTTGAACATTTGTAGAAGACACAAGCCATTAACCTTTATCATGCAACAATTTTCAAACTTATACGTTTTAATTAATGTGAGATTACCAATTTGAGAACAATTTAAGGCTCCTAAGCAAAACTATAGCATAAAAGACAAATGCCTTGGACTTTTTCCACCTAGAGTAGTAGTGGTGGTGTGCCCAAATTCTACATGGGCAAACAATCTATTCTCATCCACAAGCAATGCTATTTCAGAGCTTTTGTGTGTGTGGATGTTTGTAGGCATATCAATTAGTTGATTGGTAGGATGCGATATCAACATAATGATAATAGTGGCATGCGTACAAGAGTGACTACATAGAAAATCCATTGAGAGGTTTATAGTGGAAACTTTTTGTAGGTACGAAGCTTCAGGTGTGATGCATACAGTGCTGAAGGTCATCACTTTTGACACTTAAATTGACACCTTTACATGTTTCAAATGGATAATTTACCCCATTTAGTAGCGTAGTCCAATAGCTACTTATGTTAAAATTCCAGTGCAAACAAACCTTATATGAAGTGGATGCAAAGTTGGTTCTTTCAAGGTATAAATAACTAAAAATACATGGGAATCTAATATTATTATTGACAAATAAAATATAATTAGTGAAACTAGCGATTTTATAGAGAATCAAATTCGATTTTATGTTGGATACAACAAATACTTTATGACCAATCAAATTAGGTCTTGTAGAAGATACATACCTTATATACAATCAAGTTAGATTTCATAGAGTTTACATAGACATTTTATAATAATAACAATCTAATTTTAAGGTCACGACCAAGCCAAAGACCAAATTGGTGTATGAGATCCCCTTGTTTGTGGGGCAAGGGACCCCCTCTGTGCAATGATTTCACTGCTAAGGTCTACGGAGGTGTACATACGCTACCCCCCTCTGGATTTGAACTTGTGACCTTTTAGAAGGAAACGTTAGATTTTATAACGTATATTTGATATAATAAGAAATTTGTATAGGCATTGAAATTATATTTTATAAAGTATAATAAGACATCTAGTTTATGGACAATCAAATTAGATTTTACGGATTAAATAAGGCATATCTTCATGCGTAATAGAATTATATTGTATAAAGTATCACAAATCATTACTATATAAACAAGCTGCTATGCAAATCAACTAATTCTTTGCTTTACAAATAAACTAAATATTTACCAACTTTGTATAAGTATCATAAAATAGCAACCGACTACATCAACCAACCAAAAACTTCTTGATGTTTTTGGTAGTTGTGGGAGGTATTCACCTCCAAGAGACCTCCTATAGATTGATATCCTGAGAAGAGAAAACCCCTCTCTAGCAATGAGAGACAAGGGCATAAGTCGGCCCTATTATGAAGATAACTTGTACGTAACAAAAATAAAGTCCGCCCTACAGAGAAAAAATATAATGGGAAATTAGAATTTCTAGAAGGAGAAGTCGGCCCTAAAAGTTAGTGACGAATTAGTATAAATACATGTCATTTGACATACAACAACTCGGCCTCCAAACACATCTGAGGCAACTGCAGGAGTACTAGTCTGAGGCAACAAAATTCGACCTGATCTGAGACATTTCCGAGACAACAGATTGGGCACATTTGAAACAACATATATCTCTATGTTTGGGTGACTTTCTCTTGGATATCATTCTATAACAGGTCTCTTGATCTACTCGGGGGTGGCACTTGAGGATGCATATGGTTGGGTGGTAATGAAGAGCATTACCTATGGTTAAACGAGTAGACCCATTGTGTAATATGTGTATGGTTAATCTTCTTGAGATCCTAGTTAGCTTACTGCAGTTGTAAACTAGTCTAGAATTTAAAACTTCAACATGGTATCAGAGCAGTTCTTGTAAGATGACCATTGCACATCAGTTAAGGATTGTTGTGACCCTATTTGAGGTATAGAAGGGTTGAGCCTCCCTAACAAGCCCGTAAAGAAATCTAAAGACTGGCCACAGTCCTACTAGCCTTGGCTGAGCCTTTGTTGAGAGTTTTGACTGTTGACCATAGTTAGAAGGTGCATTGCTACAAACTCATTCTTTTGTTCTAAACATGCTCCAGGTTTTTGAACCTCCTTTCTTGTCATAAGACAAGATTGCAAATCATGTATTGGAATGCACAATAAAAAATCCGGATGATTCTCAAACAATACCAACAGAAGCACATCAAATCTATGGAATGCATGGCATTCTTGATGAACATATTGAGGGGCACACAAACAGATTCTTGTCACAATGTCATGTATTGAAGGAACAAGATTATGATAAGATGTTGAATACTTGTGCAAAAGAGTTGTCTAGTAGAGGAAGTTGAAGTGGTGAAGCAGACCTTGATGTAGCCGATGTACATGATGAATGGAATCTCTATCAAGGTCCTTGTTCATCAATCAACTGTGGTTCAACCTCTTCTACAAAAGATGATAACAAATTAAGTGTTGATTTCTTGGTCTAAGAGCAGTAAGAGTGAACCAAATCTAGGCCAAGTTTGAGGCCTTCCATTGGCACATAATTCAGAAGAAAAATTCCAGCATTTCAGTACAGTTTGAAGGCCAAGCTTATGAAGTGGAAAAGGACAAACCTGTAGCTGATTGCAGAGGTAGAAAATGGGGCGATCCTTGAATTGTTTGAAGCAGTTTTTCTAAGACGTATCAAGGCAGATTTGAGGTTTCGTAAGGCAGGTTCAAGATCGGATCCAAGGCCAAAGTCCCTGAGGCAATTAAGATCAAGTATGATGCAACCATCCACAACAATTCTCAAAGCATATAAGATGAAGTTGCACCATCACTGAATGACGCTGCAATTTAAGAGGTATGCACTTACATATATATTTTATCATTATCATGAGGGTGCTTGCAGGAGAAGTGACCTTTTGCTGCAATCATGGATCCAAAGGGATCTCAAGTGCATTCAGAGGAACAACACACTGGAAGTGAAGACTTCAGGTTTGATTGTTTTTAACTATCATGCCTCTAACCTAAATTTCTAGTTTGCTACATTACAGGTAGGTGTTGTAGCTGTGACAACAATCCTTAAATTGCTTTGAAAGATATGATACTAGAGATGTACTTGTTGATCTCCCCTCTAGAAGATATTTTTGTCTCGTTATTTGCCCTGGACATGTCATTTTGTTAATCTCCATGAAGGTTGCCATGGAGATGTTGTTTCCTTTTCCTTTTTTTTTTTGTTTCTTATTCCGGGCAAGTTACAACGAAGACATGTCACTATTGATATCCCTTGAGAGGGAGCCATAGTGACGGTTGCAGAAGACAACATATTAGATGGTCTCTAGTTTGAGACATGACACAGTTTGACCAGAGAAGGAGTTTATACAGATTGACAGTTCTACCAGTCCAAATCTTGTCACATGATTCCATCAGGTTGAGCAAGTGATGGCATAGAAGACTTGCTCATTTACATGACAGAGCTCTTCCGCCCAAGGAAGGTGGTGATAGGTCTTCTAGATCTTCGTGTAGAGCATGATGGCACTCACAGAGGTTGTGGGGTCCTTTCTGAGTAGTGACAACAGTTCCAAGGGGATCTTGGACCTGATGCATTCAGATTTGTGTGGACCCATGACAATTGTTTCCTTTGAAGAGGAGATAGCCTTTTGGAGATATAGATGATTTCACATGGAGATTGATAGTGAAGGCAAGAAGAGATGATGACTTCTCCCCCTCACCCTCCAGCAGTTCAGAGGGAGCTAGTTGAGCTCGTTGATCCAAATAATCCAGTTGATATTCCTAGAGATATTACAATAGGCCGTAAGAGTCTTGCATGGGCTCATTAGACTCTGCAGGAGGCAGAAGGACATGCATCACCCGTTGTGCTTTTCGAGAGAGCTAGAGACCACATAGACATTCGGGCTATGCTACAACTATGAGCCACATCATTGATTCTTGAGCCTTCCTGTTGTGAGGAAGCATCCAATTAAAAGATATGGAGAGAAGCCATGATGGAGGAGTATTAGTCCATCGTGAAGAATGATGTGTGGGATATTGTTCTGAGACCATAAGGGAAGTATGTGGTGACTTCCAAGTGGATCTATAAAGATCAAACATGCATTTGACGAGAGCATCGAGAAACACAAAATGAGAATTGTTGCCATAGGATTCTCTCAAGTGGAGGGAATAGATTATGATGAGACATTTGCTCTTGTTGCCCAATATATTTCCATCCAGACGATCATTACCCTTGTAGTAGTCATGGGATGGATATTACATCAGATAGATGAGAAGACAACCTTTCTGAATGAAGAGATTGAAAAACAAGTGTAGATCGAGCAACCAATTGGTTTTGTGATACATGAGGAGGAGTCTCATGTGTGCAGATCGAAGAAGGCCCTGTATGGACTTATTGAGGCACCTTGAGCTTGGTATACAAGGATTGAAGTATATTGATCTAGATGGATATCGGTGGCCACCCACCTTTTCCAATTGGCTCAAAACAATTTTTTGGCAATTTTGGTAATTTACTATTTTTAGCAGTGTTCACTTTCAGAGTTGTTTTGAGGCCCTAAACAATGTGTTTTGGGAAAACAGGTTTTTAATATGAAAGTTCTTTCGATATTTCACCTAAAATGAATCTCCTCGATGATACCTTTCCAACGTGCTATCATACGCCTAAAACAAAGATCGTATGCAAAAGTTACGACCCCAGGAAGTTGATGTACTAACTTACCCAAACGGGCCCCACATGACTTTTGGTGCTTCATCTCCTAGGGTTAGGTTTTTGGATATCTAGGGTTTTTGAAATTCTTGCTTATTGTAAAAAGGCCTTCAGAGCCTCATTGTAATCATCTTCTTGCGAATGAGCGCAACCGTCACATCTCTTCTCAGAGATAAGCCGCCACCATTCCAACAAGCTTGTTTCTGGTGCATTTTACAGTTTTCAACTTATTTTGTTATTGAATAGAAAACCAGTTTGACTGTATCTCTGTTATTTTGTGTTAAGCATTTGTTAATAATCTGTATTCATTTCGTTCTGCTCATAAAATCCGGATCAGTGGTATCAGAGCGGTCTTCTCCTTGTCGTCTTAATGCATGTCCCCAACGAGGTCGAAGTACAAAGAGTTGGGTCTCGAGCTTGTTTCTCTTGAGGACAAAATCTCTCGCACGCCCAAGTGACCTCTCATGGCAGGAGAAAAGAAAAATGACCGGACATGAGATCCTTTCAAATTGTTGATTGAGGAAGCCCTCACGCAACAAAGGAACAAGATGATTGATTGTTTTGCGCAAATCCTTCGGTGGCTACCAACATGCGACACATCTTCTCCAAACGGAGGCACCACCCCCTTCAAGGTACAAATAAACTTTGATATTCCTATATTTGAAGGTCAGATAGACGCAGATGCTGTAGACAAGTGGTGAATCTGCTAAAAGGGTATTTTTCTGTCCATAACTTTTTGAATAGAGAAAATATTACTTTTGCGTTCAAAGCCATTCCCCATGTCAAAGATTGGTGGGAAACTTTCTGTGAGCAAAAGGAAACAGAGGAACCCTCATTATTTTCAGTCACGACCACTTGGGAATCCTTTAGGGATGCTATTAAGGAACAATACTACCCTGTCGGAAGTTATGACGACTTGTATACCAATTGGACCACATTGCGACAAGAAAGAGACCAAGCAGTGCCAGATTTCACAAATATCTTCCATACTTTGCGCACCAAGCTGGGTATCAAAGATTCAGAGCAACATCTGGTGCTCAAGTATCGCAGTGCTTTGCATAGATACATCTAGACTGAAATGGAATTTATGGACATCTCATCCTTGGGGGCGGCCTACAGATATGCTGTCAAAATCAAGCAGAAGCTCAAACAAAAGATGCGACTATTTGGGCCTGGGAACCCCTCACAAAAAAAGCCAGGAAAGGGTGGCCCCAACCCACAGAACAAAGGACAGAGAAAAGATGGACAGTATCAGGACAACCATTCCAAGCCGCAAGCAAAGAAGGACACCGGAAAGACAAAGAAAGATACCGGGAAGTGGTGCGACTTCTATAAGATCCCTTGGCATAACACTGCTGACTGTCGCTCAAAGCAATCACTGGTGGCCGAAGTGAAAGCCTTTGAATCAGATGCAGATTCCGACTCTGAGCCAAAACTAGAAAGGGGAAGATGGATTATTGACGCGGAACCCAGTGCCACCGTTGCTACCACCAAGCTCCAGCCTGGTGAACCAGACGAGCCAGAAGAAGGAGAGCGCCTCTTTCATTCACAGATGTGGGTAAAATGCACCCCACTGCACTTCATCGTTGATAGCGGTAGCCAGAAGAACCTCATCTCAACAAAGGTCGTCAAGCAGTTGGCCCTGCCAACAACGCCGCACCCACAACCCTACACCATTGGATGGCTCTGCCAAGGAAGCGATCTCTGCATCATCCAACAGTGTCAACTGTTGTACGTCATCAAGCCCTTCAAAGACGAGGTATTGTGTGATGTTGCTCCTCTCAAAGTTTGTGATGTTCTTTGGGCCAACCTTATTTATGGAAACGTCATGCTGTATATGAGTCTAGGCCTCATAGTGTTATTATTACTTTGAACAGGAAATTGTATAGGATACCCGAGGCAGTCCCACCTAGTGCTATTTCCTTGATCTCTGCTAAGCAATGTAGGAAGGTCATCTCTCAGAGGGGGAAGTTTGTCTTCTTCATGATTCTCTCGCCGAATAAGCGAAAGATCACAGCCACATCCAGGGTCGCTGCGACCGACCTCTCCACACAGCAGAAGCAAGTAGGTAAGGTCATGGAAGAATACTCAGATATTTTCTCCTCACCTACAGGAGTACCTCTGCACTGCCAGGTGAAGCACCCCATCGATCTGACCCTCGACACATCGCTTCCCAATGGGCCAGTCTATCGCCTCTCTTTGTTAGAGAATGAGGAGATCAAGCGACAGATCCAATAACTTCTCCACAAGGGGCACATCCGTCCCGACTCATCACCTTTCGGGAGCCCAATCGTGCTGGTACAAAATAAAGTTGGAACCTGATGACTCTGTATTGATTATCAGCCTCTGAATAAAATCACAGTCAGAAACCGGTACCCAATTCCCCGAATCGACGACCTCCTTGATAAAATCACGTGGGAAAAATACTTCAGTAAGATTGATTTGAAGTCTGGCTACCACCAAGTTTTGATAGAACAGACAGATGTATGGAAGACCGCCTTCAAGTCAAAGGAAGGCCTTTTTGAATGGTTGGTCATGCCCTTTGGTTTGAAAAATGCTCCAACCACTTTCATGAGGATGATGGACGATATCCTGCGACCATCCACCAATACTTTTGTAGTGGTGTATCTGGATGACATTCTAATTTACAACAAGACTTGGGCCGAACACTTGCAACATATTCAGCAGGTTCTGCACACCCTGCGACAGCACAAGCTATACGCTAACTTGGAAAAATGCTCCTTCAGCATGGACATGGTCCATTACCTGGGCTACATCATTGATCAACATGGCGTACATGTGGATCCGGCCAAGATCCAAGTCATCCATGACTGGCCAGCCCCAACCACACTCACTGAGCTTCGGATCTTTTTGGGCCTTGCCAATTTCTACCGCAGGTTCGTGTTGGGATTCTCCCATATTGCATGGGCTTTCAACCAAATCAATAGGGGTGGTGGTAAGGCGAAATTTGCGTGGGGCTGGTCCCAACAACAAGCATTCGATAATTTGAAGTAGCGCTTGTGCTCAGCCCCAGTACTTTCACTACAAGACCTGCAACATCCCTTTGAGATCGAGACAGATGCTTCAGACTATGCTGTGGGCATCGTTCTCACTCAGCACGACCACTTCGTGGCTTATCATAGTGAGACACTATCAGATACTGTCCGTAAGTACCCTACTTACGACAAAGAAATGTACTCCATTGTGCAAGCCTGCCGCCAATGGATACATTACATTCTTGGGAAGGAGACAATCATCCATACTGATCATAAGCCACTCCAGTTCATGCAGACACAGGGAAAATTGCAGAATGACCGCCATCAAAAGTGGTCCACATACTTGCAGCAATTCCACCTCAACATCACTGATTGCCTCAGCAGACCGCCAGTCGCAACACTCACCACAATGTTAAACTCTTTCGACCACGAGACTTTTGGATGGCCCCAACTCTATGAGACAGACCCAGACTTCTCCACCACCTACCAAATGTTGGGTGAAAACGTAGTTGTCGATAATTTCCATTTTCAGGATGGGTTGTTGTGTCGTCTGGGCCATATCTATGTTCCATCAAACGAGCGAGTGAAGCTGATCTGGGAAGTCCACTACAATTGGGTGGAAGGACACTTCGTTGTCGAAAAGACATTGGCGATGCTACCGAAACATTTCTACTGGCCAAAACTTTGACAGGAGGTCAACAAGTATATCAGGTCTTGCATTACCTGCGCTATTGCCAAACCGACCACTAAGAAATAGGGCCTCTACACCCCTCTTCCTACTCTTGACAGGCCATGGGAATCCATCTCAATGGACTGCATGTCGGGCCTCCCGTCCACCAAGCGGAGAAATGACTGTGTTTTTGTGGTTGTTGATCGCTTTTCTAAGATGACGATTCTGGTTGCCTGCAAGAAGAGCATCATAGCAGAGGCCACTGCCAAGCTCTTCTTTGAACGAGTCTGTGTACATTTTGGAGTTCCACAAACCATTGTCTCAGATCGGGATAGTCGATTTCTCAACACATTCTGGTCGAGCCTCTGGTCACTGTTGGACACCAAGCTCACCAAATCCACAACCTTCCACCCCCAGACATATGGCCAAACCGAGGTTGTAAATCGAATGATTGTGCATATCCTTCGCATGTATAATTCAAAGCACCCCTGCACATGGGATGAAAGCCTTCCCTATGTACAACATAGCTACAACCGAGCCCTGCATAGCTCAACCGGCCACAACCCCTTTCAGGTGGGGTTGAAATACCAACCATTGGATCCCATAGATGTTGCACTTCCCCTTGTGGTCACCTCGACCGACTCATCTCCTGCTCCAACTAAAGCTGACAAAGCCACCTGGTTCATTGAGCGGATCCAACACATCCGCCAATAGGTTCAAGATATCTTACAGAAGTCCAATGACAAGTACAAACAACGCCATGATCAACATCGGGTGCCACATAAGTTTTAGGTGGGCGACAAAGTTTGGTTGCACTTGCAGAAAGAACGCCTTACATGACCCCATTGGAAGCTTTGCCCACTCCGTTATGGGCCGTACACTATCAACAAGGCCGTGGGGAATAATTCTTTTGAGCTCAACATTCCTCCTTTCCTTGGCCTGCACCCAATGTTCAACGTGGATCTCCTTCGCCCTTATTTTACACCATTATTGGACACCTTAGAAGTAGCAGAACAACTGACACCAACAAAGCTCAACCCCAACTGCATACAACATGCATCCAATGATAATATTGTGGACACATAGATCAAGGGCACTCGACAACAAATGATCTAGCTTTATCGAGTCATCAAAGCAGGGCAGCTCCCGCACCAGGGCAAGTGGCTCACCCGGGGCCAAATTCAGCAGAAATTTCCTCATCTGATGGGGGAACTCAACGCAATGGAGACCATTGCTTCCTAAGGATGGAGGATTGATCCAGATGGATATCGGTGGCCACCCACCTTTTCCAACTGGCTCAAAACAGTTTTCTGGCAATTTTGGTAATTTATTATTTTTAGCAGTTTTCATTTCCGGAGCCGTTTTGAGGCCCTAAACGATGTTTTTTGGGAAAACAGGTTTGCAATATGGAAGCTCCTTTGATATTGCACCTAAAATGAATCTCCTCGATGATACCTTTCCAACGTGCTATCATACACCTAAAACAGAGATCGTATGCAAAAGTTATGACCCCGAGAAGTTGATGTACTAACTTACCAAACGAGGCCCACATGACTTTTGGCACTGCATCTCCTAGGGTTAGGTTTTTAGATGTCTAGGGTTTTTTACATTCCTGCTTATTGTAAAAAGGCCTTCAGAGCCTCATTGTAATCATCTTCTTGCGAATGAGCGTAGCCGTCACATCTCTTCTTAGAGATAAGCCGCCACCATTCCAACAAGCTTATTTCCGCTGCATTTTACAGTTTTCAGCTTATTTCGTTATTGAATAGAAAACCAATTTTACTGTATCTCTTCTATTTTGTGTTAAGCATCTATTAATAATCTGTATTCATTTCGTTCTGCTCATAAAATCTGGATCAAATATGGCCTGAGATATGCCTCCAGTGTTGACGCAAGATTATAGGGATATGTTGACTCCAATGAGGCAAGGAGCATTGTAGAACACCTCCAGGTATTGCTTTACCTTGGCATGGCTTCCTAGCGTAGCAGGAAATGGACTTCTATGCCTTAAGTACCACATAAATAGATAGTATTGTGGATAGCAGTTTGCGAAGCAGTGTGGCTTCACAAGCTTTTTGCAGACTTGATTGGTCAGTCATATCATTATGTTCGAGACATGATGCAGAGGGAGACAATACAGGTGCAGTGATTTCCTACAAAAGACCAGATTGCAAATGATCTCACGAAGCTTCTTGTCAGGATGAAGTTCGAGTACTTCCGTGAGAGACTTGGCATGATCCCTCCCTCGTTGAGAGGGAGGGTTGATGATTGCAACTTCCTGAGACATTCTCCAAATCGTACCCCTCTGGAGTGAGTTGAGTTGATATGTGAGGACACCTATGTGATAGGTGAGATTGTACTCCTATGGACTTAGTTGAGTTGATCTATGAGATGAGTCATACTCCTTTGGACTGAATTGAGTTGACTTGTATTTTGGTCTCCTATCATACTCCTCTGGATTGAGTTGAGTTGACTTGAGATGTCTCTCCAGTTCGTACTCCTACGGACTTAGTCGAGTTGATCCGTGAGAGTGATGTTCCTAGTGGTTGAGCACTAGAGGATACATCATGTAGAGTGGACTCATGACGTCACACTATTGGACATACCCTAGTGTTTCTAGAGGGAGGAGCCTCTAGAGGTCCACATGGGATGAGCCATGTGTTGACGTGTCCACATGGGATAAGCCATGTGTGACGTACCCTTGAGGTCAAGCTCAAGTGGTTGAGGTATCCAAGCGGTTGGGAGGATATTCCACTGGCCAACAACCCTTAGGGATGTGGAATATCTATCTAGGTTGGTGCCCAACAACCCTTGGAGACCTGGCGGTCATATGGTTGGGAGAATGTTCATCTGGGTCGGTGCCCAAAAACTCTAGCAGGTTGGGAGAACATTCATCTGGGCTGGTGCCCAACAACCCTTGGAGACCATTGTTCCTTGATGAGATATGTCATGTGGTGATGAGGCCCTTGACAATGGCACACTTAGTGGTGATGAGATTCTAGTGTCATTCTAGTGGTGATGAGGCCCTAGAAGATGGAAAAGGTCCACATTGGAGTAACAATGTGTGACGAGGAGATGTTACCAATAACATGGCTTGCAAGACCATGCCGTGGTCAGAGGACCATGGTATAGCTTGCGAGGCTATGAGGACCAGGAGTAAACATCATTGAGAATACCTCCCTAGCTAAGAGGGAGTGTTCATGTTTTTGGTAGCTATGGGAGGTATTCACCTCCAAGAGACCCCCTATAGATTGATATCATGAGAAGAGAAAACCCCTCTCTAGCAATGAGAGACAAGGGAATAAGTCAACGCTATTATGAAGATAACTTGTACGTAACAAAAGTAAAGTCGACCCTACAGAGAAAAATTAGAATGAGAAATTATAATTCCTAGAAGGAGAAGTCGACCCTAAAAGTTCAGTGATGAATTAGTATAAATATAGGTCAATCCTTCCTTATTTGACATACAACAACTCGACCTTATAACACATCTGAGGTAGCCGCAGGAGTACTAGTCGGGGGAAACAAAATTCGACATGATTTGAGGCATTTATGAGACAACAGATTGGGAACATCTGTAACAACATATATCTCTATATTTGGGTGACTTTCTCTTGGATATCATTATGTAGCAGGTCTCCTACTCTGCTCGGGGGTGGCACTTGAGCATGCCTATGGTTGGGTGGTAATGAAGAGCATTACCTATGGTCAAACGAGCAGACCCATTTTGTAATATGTGTATGGTTAATCTTCTTGAGATCCTAGTTAGCTTACCGCAGTTGTAAACTAGTCTAGAATTTAAAACTTCAACAAAACTAACTACTTTTCCACTAAATATCATAGAATAGAAACCAATTGCATAATCACTACCTATTTATCTCCTAAATCTTCTTATGATTTTATCCAAAAGTCATATATGTTTATGAAAATATAAATACCAATATAGAAAATTTAACAGTAAGCCCATCATGCCACGTGATCATACATGTAAAGGCTAAGGCAATCCAATAAATACATAAGATAAACAACAACAAAGCATAGGATGGAAATACGATGTCATTCTTAGATTCGATGTCATTCTTAGATCCTCAAATGAGATAAGTTGTTATGGAGAAGCCAAATGCATATCTGTAAATAATTTTCATTCCCAACATGTAAGTTGTATAGCACTAAATAATTTGATAAATGATAGTTGTTGTTGATATTATGGTAGTTGCGGGAGGTATTTACCTCCACGTGTAAACCTGACGAGAATAGAATATTTCAGGAAGCAAGAAGAAGCCCTAATTAATTGGTTAATAACCCTAGAAGACAAGTCGGCTCAAGAGAATGACTTGTATTAGGTTATTAGCCTACAAGAGAAGAAGTCGGCTAAAGGAAATATTATATACTAAAGAATTAGTACCCAGAATGAGAAGTCGGCCCAGACAGTCTGCCAGAATTAGTATAAATATAGGAGGCCAGTCTTCATTCTGGTCAGTATTCTAAGAACTGCAGAAGCAACACTTCTGTGCACTGCAATTGGCCAGTCTGTGCGCAAGTTTGGAGGAGAGCTGTCGTTGCAGAAACTGCAACTAGAAGATTTTGGTTTTGGATTCTCTCTTGGTTATGATTTGGACTCTCTGATCAACTCTTGTTACTCTTGTTTGGTGCACTATCCTTAGAGAGAGGTGCGCTATCTTGTTTGGCTATCTAGCCTAGGGTTTTCTTCCGGAAAGATTCTTTGTCAAGGTTAAGGTGCTCGAGGGTGGCTTCGGCCTATGGTTTGGTGACAATAGTGATATTGTCTATGGTTAAATGAGCACATCCATCATATTCTAACAGGTTATGGGCCCACACCTCCTTCATTCAGTCTAACCACTGGAAAGGAGCATAGCCATAAGGATACTAAGCTCATTGAAGAACTGTCGCTAGGGTTTCTAACAAGAACAATTACCAAAGCACTGCCGCTACGGTTACTAGCAGGTGTAGTTGCAAAAACCCTAATCCTCTCGTTGAGGCACCTTAAGTGAAGGGATTGACCTAATTTCTGGATAGACTAGTGCGCCCTAGCCTAGCGCATATCTTGGTACGCTCAGCAAGATAAGATGTCAAGTTTGAGTTTTTGGCCAAATCTAGGGTTGACCAAGTCAAAGAAGCCATGACTTACTCTATGAAGTCATAAAACAAGTTAAATGGGGCTTCTAACTTCAGAATATGGATGACAAGGATTGATCTCATCCTTGCCAAGAATAAAGTGTTGGATAATGTGAAAGGAAAGGTCATGGAACCAGAGTTTGAAGAAGGAAAAGAGAAGGAACCTCATAACGTTGCAGTTTTGACAATGAAATCAATGCCATGAGTATCATAGTGGATTCTATAAAAGACCACTTGATACCCTACATCTCCCATCTTGACTCTTGCAAGAAGATGTACGATGCCCTAACAAACCTCTTCTCAGTTAGAAACATTGGACAAGTAATGAGTCTGAAGAATGAGCTGCATGACATGTAGATGAATGATGAGGACAACATAACATCATACTTTGTGAGAATCTCTCAGTTAAGAGATCAACTACAAGCTATTGAAGAGATCATTTCAGAGAAGGAACTGGTAAACATAGTACTCAATGGTCTTCCCAAGACATGGGATGCATTTTCCACAAGCATGAACACAAGGAAGGAGTATCCTACATTTGAAGAACTTTGGACTTGCTGTGCACAAGAAGAATCAAGGATCGGTGCAAAAGAGAAACCCCAAAAGAAGTATGATGATCATGCCTTCACAACAAGGTTCAAAGATTTCAGGAATAAAAATAAGTTTGGCTCCAGGAAGAAACCAAATCAAGAGAAATATATGTCAAGAATACAATGCTTCAATTTTCAAAAGTATGGTCACTACAAGAATCATTGTCCCGAGTTAAAGAAAAGGAAGGAAACACACGAAACATCAGTTGGCGAAGAAAGGGAACCCTCAAAGAAAGCCAAGCATGAAAAAACAAACTTCTTCTTCTAAGACAAGGTAACAATACTCTTCATAGTTCTTGTATATACCATGTTTTTTGTACATATCTTGCATATCTATTTCCTAGAAGATAGTATGTTCCAAGAGAAACTATACCTATGGAAGAACAACGAGATAAGGATTGCTATCACTATGACTACAAGTCAGACAATACACATGAAAGGATGAAGTACATCAACAACCCCTGGTAACAATTCATGTGGAAGTTATTACATAAGTAACAACTGCAAGATAAACCGAAATTAGAATCAATCTTGAAGAAACCTAGAAGAAGTAAAGACTAAAAGAAGTCAACAATAAAGAGGAAATTGGAGAAAGACTTATGAAACTTTGCAGAAGGCAATAAGGATGCAAACATAAGCGTTTACACTGTTACATGGAGGGAGCCGATTGTATATTTCCAAAAGAAGAGCATGCATTCATACATGAAACAAGGATTGGGAGGGAGCTAATCCTATGATCCATTGAAGATGATGGAGTATATATCCATGGTAGCAGCGATGAAAAACAATACATGTTTAGTTTGACTTTAGAATAAACCTTCTTCGAAAAGAAGCCTTAAAGTATCATTGGTTGTCCATCCACATCCATGATCCTATGATGAAAAAAAGAAGTGGAATCTTCAAGGTATGGAATCTATAGAAAAATCCATGGACCCAAGAGCTAAAGAGAAACATGAGGAAGAACATGAAGATTCCAAGAAAGAAAGAAAAGCCAGAACAACCAGTCATTGTATCGAGAATCACAAGACTACCAGCGTGATATGAACTCACTAAAAGAAATCAAGCAGATGAACTGAAAGTTGTGATGAAGAGTAGTGTATGGAAGACTTATGAATGAAAGCATTGCGAGATCTAGAACTAGAGGTTCTCTGAGATGGAGGCAGAAGACTATGTTGATTGTTTGTTCCAGTGAACCAGACATACCTTTACATGAGCCATTATATCAACCGCAATATCCATGGTTTGGAGCTTACATCAGATGAATGCAAAGAATTTTCTCTAGAATAATTCAATAAATAACATATGTAGAACAACCTCAAGGCTTTGAGGTATACCAGGAAGAGACCTTTGTATGCAGATGGAAGAAGACAACTTGGTGGAGAACCTCCAATGCACAACAAAAGCATGGTGAAAAACCTTCTATAAAGGAGATACTATATCAAAATGGTTATTCATAACTCAAGGATGATGGATAGCCAATCCATGAAAAAGCTCTTATGATGGCAGAAGAAGTACCACTTGGATATGTTCCAGTTTGATCCTTGCCACGATGTTATGAGCTAGTAGGAAACAAAAGGTGAATCCAACAATGATATACTATAATGATCAGAGCTATATGAAGCCTTCAGAGAAAACCAGTGTTCCAGAAAGACCAAAATACATTGAGATCAATCATTACATGCTCTGTGATGAAGTCCAAAAAAGAGAAAGTGGTTCACCAATATATATCTCCACAGATGAGTAGATATTTTGGTAAAGCTTTTGTCCAAAAATGAAAGAGTTTGTGTACTCAAGCTGGAGCTCGTGGAGACGACTTCCTTATTGAAAAAGTAAGAGATGACTCCCAGGTTGGGAGGGAGCACTGATTTATGGATAGTCATTTTTTTCAGTTCAAAAAATGGTCCAGGATGAACAGTTTCTTTCCAGTTTGGAAAGTGGTTTGAGATTTCTGACGGACAAGAATATTCATGTTCGGAAAATGGTCCAGATCGAATGGTCATTTTCGTAATGAAAATGGTTCGATGGATCGCTGATGTACCATAGACAACGATTCCCCTTGTGGTTAACATGGGGAATGATCTAGGACAATATCTCTTCTTGACGATCACTCTCAGTATTGGTCAAGAAGATTGGTTCGCCTCACCGGACAATCATTCTTTCGAAGCTCACAGTTGTGAGCAGTTTCAAAGAATGGTCCATTTTGGAGGTTGGTGCAGGACAATCATTTCCTTAGGAAATGGTCCATACAATCATTCCCTAGGGCAGATTCATTCTCTCCAGGTTTCACTTTGTTTAGTGATAAAGGAATGGCCCAGATAGGTGAATGGTCGAGGTTCAACAATCAGGGACATACATTCCCCAGGGCATATTCATTCTCTCCAGGTTGCACTTTGTTTAGTGCTGGAGGAATGGCCCAGATAGGTGAATGGTTCAGGCTAAAAAATCAGGACAATTATTCTTCCTTGCTTGAGAAGAATAGTCCAAATAACTCATCATTGATGTTTTACCCTCTAAGGGCAGATGCTCTTCCAGATCTCACAGATGTGAGTGGAAGAATGGCCAAGATGATTCAGTTTATTTCATAACAATGTTTTCTGTGTAGGTTGATGATATGATCGTTACAACGACTGTATGTCTCCGAAAAATAGATGTATACTACTGTGGTGGATGTGTTCCACTGATTGTGACTATATGTCACTGATCAAGTATCTTTGTGCTACTTGGTGTGGCAGTGTACCATTGGATTGTAGTTGTGTACTACTATGGATAGACACAGTTGTGTTCTATTGAATGACATTGTTCTGATTGCCCTGAAAACTATCATTAGTGTTGGAAATGATTATCAGTTAGATGGATGATCAATGGACAGAGATTCCCCAGACGGAAAATGGTCCAGGACATTTATTCTTCTAGGACATATGCCCGAATTAGAAGAATGGCTCTTATGTCACTCTGTGGAGTGAGTGACTTATCCAACATCAAGTCTGATTACTCAGATGGAGTATGGTTTTGAGAGGTGATGCAACTGATGACACTGATAGAGATGATGGTTCTCATGATCTAATCATGAGTTAGTCTATACGACTATGTTGATATTACCGGGTAAATGGTATGTTTGTGCTCAAGACCATTAACTTCAATACCTCCCTAACTAGGAGGGAGTGTTGATATTATGGTAGTTGCGGGAGGTATTTACCTCCACGTGTAAACCTAACTAAAAATAGAATATTTCGAGAAGCAAGAAGAAACCCTAATTAATTGGTTAATAACCCTAGAAGACAAGTTGGCTCAAGAGAATGACTTGTATTAGGTTATTAGCCTCCAAGAGAAGTCGACCAAAAGGAAATATTATATACTAAAGAATTAGAACCCAGAAAGAGAAATCAACCCAGGCAGTCTACCAGAATTAGTATAAATACAGGAGGCCAGTCTTCATTCTGGCCAGTATTCTCAGAATTGCAGAAGCAACACTTGTGCGCACTGCAGTTGGGCAATATGTGCACAAGTTTGGAGGAGAGTTGTCGTTGCAATTGCTGTAGCTAGCATATTTCAGTTTTGGACTCTCTCTTGGTTATGATTTGGACTCTTTGATTAGCTCTTGTTACTCTTGTTTGGTGTGCTATCCTTGGAGAGAGGTGCGCTATCTTGTTTGGCTATCTAGCCTAGGGTTTGCTTCCAGAATGATTCTCTGTCAAGGTTAAGGTGCTTGGGGGTGGCTTCGTCCTATGGTTGGGTGACAATAGTGATATTGTCTATGGTTAAACGAGCACATCCATCATATTCTAACAGTTTTTTGGAAGTTACAAGTTAGTTCAGAGCATTGTATAGTATTTAAATAAGCACAAAAAACATAAAATTATAATAGCCATTTAAATGAATATGATTTACAAGGGCATGAATACATTTGGACTATGTAATAAAAGGTGACATAACAAGATAAACCAACAACATAGAGAGATACATCACATGTTTGTTTTTTCTCTATTATATTAGAAGAATTTTGCAAATTAACAAAAATGAGTATGGTCAACCGAACAATATAGATGATGAAAGTGATACATAACAAAATTTACAATAAATATGTAATAGATATGACAACATTTTACAATAACAAAATTTAGTAGCCTCACTAAAAGAATCTATAGAGTAATAAAAAAACAAATTTTGAAAGTTAAAGATCATAAACATTCACATAGACAGAATTTGAACTTGCCAAGAAGCCTATATTGCAACAACCAATCATTGTAACACAAAAGTTGAGGCAAAATATATATTGTGTTTCTATTTTAAACGTTTTACAAGCAACAAAAACATCAACAACCAATCATTGTAACACAAAAGTTGAGGCAAAATATATATTGTGTTTCTATTCTAAACGTTTTACAAGCAACAAAAACATCAACACTTATGAAGGCAAAATTTCAAGGTTTTTTTAACAATAATCAACAAGTGTCACTTGATGATTATTTTCTTTGGATTCATAGAATCAAGGAAAAACTAGTCTAGAAGTAGCACCATGAGAGTTTTTTATCATATGTATAACAAGATTCTATAGTGTGAGCTAGGACAAAACTTTTAGGGACATCTTTTGCAACCGTAAGATTTCCAATTAAATGTCTAGTGTGTAGTCTTCATACAAAATATCAGCGAGCTTTGGGAAATTTTCTTAAAGGACTAGCTTTCACAAAATGCATTAAACTATCCCATCTTCTTTCACTAGTGTGCATTGGACTCCATAAGTGCACACCATGTTTTCTTAGACATGTGTGCAATGAGATGATTTGTGCATAATTGCTTGACCACATTCGCTGCAAAATGATTGGAATGGAGGCAAAAAAACAATTTAATGTCTCAGCATGGCATAAATCCACGTTGTAAGAAAGCAACGATGTTTTTTTGGTCCACTTTGCAAAGAAAAGCAAGGGCTCAAAATTAATGGTTGGTGATCGTAAGTTTAATTCAACTAAATGAAATAATGAATAGATGCTTGCATGGATTTTTGATTGTTGAAAACATTTCAAATGCATCATTGTGCAATCATCATTTAACACACTGAAAAATGTTGCGAAATAAAAACATATGTTAAGAGACACTCTTGGCTTATTTATCACAACATTTGTGAATAGATACATGGGTGCAGACTTGGATGCTAATTGTTGCACTTTCAAGAAAGGTTCTTTGTAGTTATCATTCATTTGCACCTACAACAAAATATGAAGACATTTAATTGCTTTGTTGGTGGGACAATCATATATTTGCAGCTTGTGCATTCTATCAAACAAACAAAGAACATTTTTGCAAAACAACATAGAAAGTAGGACACATTTGGAAGGAGAAAACCATACAAGTGCACTAACTTATGTGTCTCCATCCTTTACATTCAATTAATATTACCTATTGTTCTGGTGGTAATCAAGAATGATTACTCTAATCGACCCAACATGTTATATTTTGTTTGATGTCACCAATTGCCTAAAGGTGGTATTCTCTGCAAGTTTGCGACATTCACAGACTTGTGTGTTATTTTCAACTAAAGAATTTGGATTCAACAAAATGAAGCGATTTGCATCACCTCTTTTGTTTGCTTGTATTGAATTGCAAAGTATGTTATATGAACACTCATGCCATGAGATAAGTGAGAAAAAACGAGTTGTCAAATTGTTGTTAATACTCACTATTATAGTCATTCTCCCATTTCTATCCTCTAAGTCAGCATGGACCGACAGTGTCTTGGAAAGGGTGTTTGATTTTGTGTTGTGCTCAAGTCCATATAATACCAACACATTTTTCTCAAAATCATTCCCAATTCTTCTTGTAGAAAGCTCGACTATGGAAGCCAATGACGATATGCTATTTTTAGGGTTGTCACATGTAACAAATGTCATGATGCATCTTGTAGTATTGCAATTTGATTTTGTCTTGTGAAAGCACTGGAATCTACAAAAGGGAAAAAAATTGAGATATTTAAAATAATATAACCGTTTTGATATGTGCTCTTTTCTAGTATGTGATTCATTGTCGTCAATGTTAGAAGAAGCCATAGCTAATTTGTGACTACAAGAATGCAATTGTCATTAGGCCAAATGGAGACTAGCAAACTAATCCATTAACAAAACATGGGAGCAAAGGAGAAAATGAGGAACATATAATACAATAATAGTTGTTGCGACAATTGCAAGATTATTATCATTGTGTTACTTGTCTCTTGACACTAAGTAGCATGTTATTACTATACTTGTAGGGACTTGTATGATGCACATTGCATATTTTTTGCAAATATAGCTAAAGTAAAGATATGCATAATGAAAGAAGAGATATGATATGACTTCATGTATTATGTGCAAAATTCACTGAAAGCTTAGCAAGGTAGTGACTCGATCATCGTCACTCCAATATGCATATGATATATGGAGTTCACAATGGCTCAATAGGAAAATTTGTGCAAATGTGATCAATCATAGTTCTTTTTCTTAGCTTGTATTTGCTTGATATTTTTTGTATATATTGTGATTGAATGTAGTTTATTGGTTGTTTTCTTTTCGAAGTATTTGCATGGAGCTAAATATTGAAGTCACAACAATTGAAAGATGGAAATGCTTGTGAACTAATTATGCTTTGGTTGTTGCGACTCTGTCAATTATTGATGAAAGACATGCATAATGAAAGAAGAGATATGATATGACTTCATGTATTATGTGCAAAATTCACATAAAGCTTAGAAAGGTAGTGACTCAATCATCGCCACTCCAATATACATATGATATATGGAGTTCACAATGGCTCAATAGGAAAATTTGTGCAAATGTGATCAATCACAGTTCTTTTGCTTAGCTTGTATTTGCTTGATATTTTTTGTATCGATTGTGATTGAATGTAGTTTATTGGTTGTTTCTTTTCGAAGTATTTGCATGGAGCTGAATATTGAAGTCACAAAAATTGAAAAATGGAAATGCTTGTGAACTAATTCCGCTTTGGTTGTTGCGACTCTGTCAATTATTGATGAAACACATGCAAATGGAGCAACATGTATGTTCATTATGCAAAAGGGGAATTGTGTATAAATATTTGTTAAAACTAGTTCAACATTGTGGCCACAATTTTTTTCTACTACAACAGTTTCCATGTTTTTTATACAAGAGAATGACATGAACAAAATGTGTTACGTTGAAATTAAATTTGGAAAATTGTTTGTTTTGTCATGGAGGTTTGAATACATTTCTTGGAAAAAAATGATTTTACTATTCATTAAGTTCTCATTAAGAAAAATATCATCAATATGTGCTTGCAAGCCATGTGTGTTCAAAGTTTCAATTGATAGACCAATATACATGAAAGCATGTTTTGCACATTTTCTAGTTTCCACAATACATTTTTTGTTAGTCATTTTATCTTTGTTATTTTCTTGCAAGCATGTAAATTCTTAGCTATTAATCTATTAAGAAGATATAATGAAGCCATGCTTTTTGTTCATGCTAGCATTGTGTACACTGAATCATGTTGTTATCCTAGTTGGATCAAATGTAAGTACGTTTAGATTCAAGTCTTGGGCTTCATGGATTGTTCTAGTAGAAGCTAGTTGTATTGGAAATTGTTTGTGTATTGTGATTCCAAATTTGCATTTGCTAGTTGATAATGGCCTTGAAATGCATACATTTCGTGTTTAAGTTGGCAATATTTCTTTGTCATTCAATTCCGGGAAATTTTTTCTTTGCATTTCCTCAATCATTGGATTTAGGAAGTCTATCCAAACCATATCTATAGCTGGATCAAATGAAACTATGTCTAGAGTCAAGTCTTGGGCTTTGTGGATTGTTATAACATAAGATATTTGTGTTGGAAATTGTTTGTGTATTGTGATTCCAAATTTTCCTTTGCTAGTTGATAATGGCCTTGAAATCCATACATTTGGTGTTTAAGTTGGCAAGATTTCTTCCTCGTTTAATTTCGAGAATTCTTTCTTTGCAATTTATTAATCAATGGATTTAGGAATTCTATCCAAACAATATTTATATCTTCATTTTTTGTGTGTAGATCTTCAATATTCATTGGTTCCATTGACAAGTCCATCCTCTACATTGTACTTTTCAATGTGTATCTCAATCGAGACCTTTTTAACCAACGTTTTTGATGGAAATGTTATTGTTCTCTCATTAGGCGCAAAGTTGCATGGGCCATTTTCATATTTTTCAATGGAGTCAAGAGTTATCATTTTTTCCTCGTGAGAAGATCTATTGATTATGTGTTTGCACATTTGTTTCTATAAAATTAAAAAGGGAACAATCAATCTAATGGTTGTGATCTATAGCAACAATAGTTTATGTAGTCTGTCTTCATCGATTTGGTAATTCACTCTCATTCTATTAAAGATGTTGTTGAAGATTTTAACCCTTTGACGCATTGTGGTGTACAATTGATAGCACCTTATTTCTTCTTGGAAAACTGATATGTCATTCTTTGTTTACAACTAGTAATGGGAAATAATTAAGAACACCAAAAGTAAAGCCTCTTCAAAGCCCTTAGGTAACTTGAAATTGGATTTTAAAAAATCAAAGAATCTTTTGATAGGTTGTGCCTAATATAAATATCCTAATAATACTATATCGACATTACCAAAATACAATGTCGGGTTATGCTTTATTTTTTGCATATGTTTATCAATTTGGTACAATAATGTTGCACCTACAAGAGAGGCCTCATAAATAATAACTACATGAAGTTGTTTATGTTTTGCTAACATATTTAATTTTTCGATATTTAGTGGAAGGTATTGCAACTTGTCTAAAGGCATGTGAAATGCATAATGCAATGTAAATATTCCTACATTAAAAACTGCTTTTGTTGTATAGGATGCTATTATTCATTTCAGTTGCAATGGTTCACATACTAGTGCATTGTTGTAGAAGCACAACAAAGACTAAAAGATCACTTTTGTAGTAAATGTTTTCCTAGTGCTTATGCTTCATATTAGGAATAAATAGAGTAGGATATTCGACTTCTTTTTGGTCATTATATATTTTACCATACTTTTTTATTTTTATTTTTTATCTTTGTTTATTTGTCACCTCATGATGTAGGATTTTTTGTTCTTTAATACATGTGGTTGTTTTACAAGTTGATAAGGCCTTTCAACTGAGGGTTCACTTTTTGGTTTTCTAGAAATACTAGATATAAACATTTAAATCATACTCTTCATAATGCTTGTCCTTATTTGGGAATTCAGTGTTAACAAATGATTATCGATCTTTGATTTTGTGTATCTTAAATAATTGCTATATTTTGTTTCAACTGCAATTGTTGCATCGTTGAGGTCACCCCATGTCGTGCTTGCTTTATAGATGAACTTTTGTTCATTGTGTTGTACAATGACTTGCAATGCTTTCTATGCATTCATCCAAGTCAATATCCTTGCTTGAAAACATATTCATAAGGTAATAGGGAACACATAGAATAAAGCGTTCTCTATAGTAATTGTAAGGGTCCTTCTATTCAATGTATCTTACATATCATGACGTATGGTTTGTTTCTATTTTACTTTTGTTGCCATTTTCTGTATATCTTGATGTGAGTTTTGCTAAGCAAATGTGCTCAATAGCTTTAGGCTTGTTATCACACAAGTTGTAGGTTGGACAAATCCCAATCCAACCATCAAATGGCGACAACTTAGAGAACACCTACCCATTGTCACCTTAGGCTATTCCCATCACTTTAGAGATGAGAGAATCACCTCAAGGGGGGGATCCAGGTGACCCGAGGGAAAATGAGATGGAAATTAAAAAGATGAAGGAAGGTCCCCCTATAGGTCAAGATAGAGAATGTGAAAGGGCTTGAGAAAAAGTCTAAGTGGTAGCCAAAATTTTCCAAGAGATAAGAGAACATGCAAAGAATGATTGTACCTTCCCAAAACACAAGAACAAGTCAAATATATATGTATAATATTAGGTGGACAAACAAGTTAGGCTTGATGTCCCTAATTGCAGAAGTAAAAAAAGATGTAAGAGATAAGCTAGATAAACACTAGTAATACTTGAGCATGAAAGCACAAGACTTTAACAATGAAACACGGCTGTAATAAAAGGTGTTTGAAAATATATTTTGCAGCCTTATGGCTGTAGAAAACAAGTTGTTACAACAGAAAATCTGACCACCAAAAATTACAAAGAGTCCACCCAAAAGTTGCGCTAGGCCTAGTAGATTTTCTTGACAAACTTTTAGCAAATTCTAACGGATGAAAAACAAGTTATAAATGAAATCGTGTTAGGTTTTTTGCAGCCCTAATGGCTGTAGGTAAAAATATATAACAAAAGAAAGAAATACTTAACCAATTGAGATGCCCTAGTGGCTATGACAATCCTAGAACGTCAAGAAGAGATTGCAATTTGAACAAGTAAATTATCTTGTATTTTCACGTGCCCCAATGCAACACTTTTATTTCTTCAATGCTAAATGAAAATGATTAGTGCTTTAACTATTGAGTTATGGAGTCAAATAAAGAGTTAACTATACTACTTCCTTGGGTGTGTAAACCCTCTTACTCACCAAGGCAAGTAAAGCTAACTAGGAAAGTGCTAGAAGGGTGTAAGCCCTTTTACTTCTCCTAACACTTCCTTAAGTAACAAATTATTTCCAAGACAAATATTGATGAGCTTAGTGGGGTTGTATGCACTTATACTCCTCAACAAATTCAACTAGTTAACCTTGCAACCAAGAAAAAGAGACCATAACAAGATAAAACCCTTCACCTAGAGCAAGAATCAACAAGATAAACTTCTACTCTACTAAGAGTTATCCACCAATATGCAAGAGAAATTCTCCATAGGAGGTAGCACACCACTTCCTTCCACCAATAGCAAAGTAAACCATGACAAATGCAAAAGAGAGAGACAAATCCCCAAGGGTAGTGAAAATTTCAGACAAGTACTTCTCACAATGGGAGAGTTATGTTACGAAATGAGATTCACATGATCTCTATTTATACAAAATGTTTAAAACATAGTTTGTCCACTTAATTAGGGTAAAAAATAATATAAGGGGTCAAAAACCCTTATCTTACCCCTTTACACAAATAATAATATTTAATTTACACTTTTTCACATTAGAAACCTTAAAACAAGATGACCTCACCCCTTTAGGGAGATGTTTTGATACTTTCCAAGTCCTTGGAGGAGAAAGTGGAGGTCGTTGGGGCTCCTAGAGCCTCCTCTTCATGCGCCAAGGTCAATCCATGCCTCCTCCAGTCAAATCATGCCAAGTATAAATGAACAACAACTCCATCACCACCAACCCTAGCCCTAGGTGACGTCAAGCCCCGAAGAGTGACGTTTTTCCCATCCTAGGAAATTCGTTTGGCATGTGAGGGCTAGGCTAGGTCCTACAAGGTGTCTTCTAGGCCTCCAAAGGCAAGTCACCATGATTCGACATGTGGGCCCTTGGCATCTGACCTGTGGGATTTAAGCCCCATGGAAGTCCAACCTAGGCTTGTTCCTCCAAAACTGTCCACCAAACAAGGTCTTGTAAAATAATGGGTACGCCCTCCAAAGATCTCAAGTCAAAATATCATGGTAAGTGAAAACCACAACTAATAAACAAGGCATCTAAAAATGTGCATAAAAAATACCTCATCAAATTAAACAAATGCTCAAATACCCTATACAATTGACCAAGTTTAGGTATGGGAGGGGTGTCATAAAATTCCTATTGGATAGACCAAAACCCTCAAGTAGGCAATGCTCCCAAGGGTGCCCCTTCAAGGTCATGTAGTGGATGATGAGGTGGATAGGGGTTTAGAATTCATAGGTCAATGGGTTTCATGACATACAAGGGCTTGTATTGTCTAATCTATGGGTGCCTTTGTAGAGGGTGTGATACTCCTTCGTTTTCAATGCATCCTTTTTCCAAGCCCATTCATTTCCATTAATTAATTAAAAGTCCAAAACCTTGGGTACTCCCTAGAGTGAAATCAATTAGTTTGGGGGGTAGCACCACAAGGTCCATTTGAAGCTAGAGGTTCACATAGTGCCATATGTAAGGAAAGAAGCAAACACCGCATGAGTGTACACACATCAACAAGTGGGGACATGTATATACTGGTATTTTTCTTTTGCAAGACTTTTATTTTTTAGGAGAAGCTTTTCATTGCTCTCAAGACCTCTTTGGGCGAGAATTTGGAAGGTTTGTATTTTAGGCTCTTATCTTTTGCCAACCATCATCCCTTTGCGCCTTCAACCCCTTCTTCTGATGAAATGAGGTACATGCCCTTCTTGGGTCACTAAAGCTAAAGGGACTAGAAGGGGGAAATGTGATGGGAATGTGATGAGTGGGAAGTGATAATTATGGTCGAGAATGGTACGATGACCCCTCAAAGGACCCCTAGTTGCATCCCTTCCCCAAAAGTTGGCCACTTAATAGGAAATCGATGACACTCACCAAGGTGAAATAGGGTCAAACAGATAATGTCCAAGCATACATTTTATAATCAAAATCATCTCTAATATAACATGCTTAAATGCCTCAAATATTAGGGTGATTACCTACCACAATACCTGACTTGTACTGCATGGAGTAAGACCCTTGTGCCTTCCAGAAGCTAGCTGGTGTGGTGGATGCGCTAACGACAGATCAAATTGTGGTGATAGAGTGGGATTCCATATGTGCAAGTGGACACTTCTAGTCATGTGGTCTCTCGACACTCCATGTATGCAACCTAAGGGCTTCAAGACATCATCTCCTTAGTTATCCCACAAAATGGTGATAACATTTGGCTCCTACTTGGGGACATGTCCTGGTAGACCTATGCCTACACAAACTAAGACAACAAACTCATCAATAGTAGGATGGATTTTCTCATCCTTTGTCCATATATATCAAAAATCCAAAAATGAAACTGATCTAATTTTTTTTTTTTTTTTTTTTGCATTTTTTCAAACAATTCTAAACTAAACATGAAATCAATATGAAAGTAGAGAAAAATGAAATATGAAATGAATCTAAACTAATATGAGAAATCAAGATGCAAATGCAAGGAAAGCAATATGACCTACCTACTTACTTGGGGCTTGGGCGTGGGCCCTAAATAAGTCATGTGATATGAACATAAGGTCGGAGAAGAGATCCATCCATTAGTAATGTCATCTTTCTCCCATCCAAAGCTGTCAAGTAATAATTTTGTTTATTATACTTCTTCTTGATGATGTAAGGGCCAAACCATGAACTATCATCCTTCTGGTCATACTTGGGCTTTCCATTCTTTTTGTCCCACATGAGCGCAAGAATTCCTTCATTCTAGTTGATATCAGGCATATTATTGATGTATGGATAAGGAGGTTTTGTGTTAGCTGAAATTTTGATGGCTTCTTCGTGTTCTTTATCTTCTTTCTTCAATATTTGGATAGACCATGGTTCTTTCCCTTGGAAATTTTCCAGTTTGTCTTTGTATTCATTTTTCCTTAGAAAGAGCATGTCTATGGAGTCTTCCTGCATAAAAGTAAATTCCTATGGATTGTACTCAATGGAATTTGGGACTTCATCGAACTCATCTTCACTTGTGTATTTAGGACCATTGGGATCAGTCACATGCTTGTCAGTTCTCTCTCGAATATATAATACCTCAAAAGTCCCATCTCCCATGTGGATGTGTGCATGGGTAGGGTCCATGCTAATGAAACCCCCAAGGGAAGCAGACAAACTCCTCGATAAGAGAATCCCCCAAGCATCCAGAACATCGATCACCATTCATGAGGAGTATGATATGAGGAAAATCAATAAAAAATACCTCAACATCCTCACACAACCCATAAACGTTGATCCTTTTAGAATCAATACCACATGCATTTCCATAGGGTCAGGTTGTCTTCAAACCAAGTTGTTCCATTACCTTCAATGACATGACATTCGTGGAGGCCCCAAAATCCAACATACATTTGTTCAAGCAAAGGCCATTCATGCCTAATGAAAGAGAGAAGGTAGGACTATTGTCCTTTTTTCGATCAAGATACATGGTGTTTAAAATTATCAGAGGTTCTTCCCTCTCATTTCATACCTATAATAACTTCAAAATTTCCCTCCTTAAAGAAGGGATCTTGCACATCTCTATCATCGGGATCATCATATTCATCTTTCCAAACATGGCTATGAAATCTATATTCAATTGAATCTCACATGTGGGAGATGGCTTAGGAAGAAACTCATGTACTGGATGTGGAGGTGGTTGGACCACCTTCTTTGTAGATGGAGGAGCCGAAGCTTTATTTATTCTAGTGTAGGTCAAATATTCCCTCTTCCTTAACTCCTTCTGATCGTCTGTCCACTGATTCAAGGCCCGAAGTCTCCCCTCTATTTCCCCATGTCTTCTGGCTTCGTCGATCTGTTCCTGTGTAACATCTTCCTCATGGAAACTACAAATCATATCCATGAAATTCATACTTTCGGGAGAATCCTCCTTTTTTCGGGGACACTCATCTTCTATGCGAGGCTCTTGGCATGGAAGACACCAAGTTTCTTGTTCTATATCAACCATCCCAACTAGTTTCAAAGTATCATGGGCCTTTGCCTCTTGTTGAGGCCTTGGTTTCCAACTCATGGCATCTCTCTATTGTCTGGTAAACCGAGGTATGGGAGAAGATTGATTTATTTCCACAGTAGTCAAATGGCCCATGGTTTGATTATGTGCTTGAACAAATTGAGTACTCATATGATCTATCTTATAAGTGAAGAGGGAAATCAGATCATGAGCAATGCTACTGGGAGATTTAGTCTTTACTTCTACCTTGACACAAGGATACTGAAAAGGATCTACCTTCAAGTCAAGGAGGTTTTCTTTAATCTCTGCACTATACTCTTTGGCTTCTGCCAAAGAAGTGGGCTTCTTGTCTTTTAGAATAAAACAAAACTTCCCATCGAATGCATTCACATATTGGAGACGAATTGTTGCAGTGGTAGGACGAAAATCTGCCAGAATTTGACTGTATAATATGTCAAATATGGTGTCAAATTCACTCATTGTCTCGCTCTCCTTTTTATTTATCTGATTGAATTGAGCTACAAGCATCCCACTGTCTTTCTTTGTTGTCCACCTGCTCTTAAATAACTTGGAAAAGTATTCATAGGATGTGATGTGATTATCTGGAAGACCCTTTAACCATATGAGACCTTATTCAGTCTAGGATGAGGCCAATAGCCTCATGGCTACATCCTCATGCTTGGCTTCTATATTATCCATGTCTCAGCCTATGATGTAAAGACGATCTTCAACAATCACTACATTGTTTCCTGGGAACTTTGGAAACCACTTTTTTGACTCTTTTGGCATTGCGTTGGGGTATCCAGGGATGGTGGACATGTTAAGGGGTTTGTAGACGTCCTTTTCCCAAGGGTGAGCCATTGGAGTAAGGGGAAGCATACCGTGGAAGAGGGTTTTGACAACGAGAGACTCGAGGGGAGGCCTTCTTTGGTAGAACTTAGAAGGTTTGAACCTACCTGGGGGAAAAGGATTAGAGGAGGAAGGTTTCTAGGAAGGTGGAGTTTTCAGATGAGCTTCAAGAAGATCTCATCAAAAGTGAAAAGGGAACATCCTTTAGGTGGATTCGCCAGGAAAGCTAGGGGATTGGCTTTGGGATAGCATGCCAAAACATCGTTAGGGTTCGGTAGAGGATTCAAAATCCCCCCCCGACAACGGTGCCAAAATGTTATCGCACAAGTTGTAGGTTGGGAAAATCCCGATCCAACAACCAAATGGAGAGAACTTAGAGAACACCTACCCACTGTCACCTTAGGCAAGTATTCCAATCACTTTAGATATGAGAGAATCATCTCAAGGGGGGAATCTCGGTGACCCTAGGGAAATGAGATGGAAAGTGAAAATGTGAAGGAAGGTCCCCCTAAAGGTCAAGATAGAGAATTTGAAAGGGCTTGAGAAAGATTCTAAGTGGTAGCCAAAAGTTTCCAAGAGATAAGAGCACTTGCAAAGAGTGATTGTACCTGCTCGAGACACAAGAACAAGCCAAATATATATGTATAATGTTAGGTGGACAAGCAAGTTAGGCTTGTTGTCCCTAATTGCAACAACAAACAAATATATATATCAACCAGAAACTAAGTTTTATAGCTGCTAACCATTGCTAAAAGTCCAATAAATGATGTAAGATATAAGCTAGATAAACACTAGTAATACTCAAGCATGAAAGCACAAGAATTTAGTAATGAAACAAGGTTGTAATAAAAGGTGTTTGCATATATATTTTTCATACTTATGGATGTAGCAAACAAGTTGTTACAACAACAAATTCAACCAACAAAAAATACAAAGAGTCCACCCAAATGTTGCGCTAGGCCTAGTAAATTATCTTGGCAAACGTTTAGCAAATTCTGATGGTTGAAAATAAAGTTATAAATGAAAATGTGTTAGGTTTTCTGCAGTCCTAATGGATGTAGATAAAAATATATAACAACGACAAGAAGTACTTAACCAATTGAGAATCCCTAGTGGCTATGACAAGACTAGAACATCAAGAAGAGATTGCAATTTGAACAAGTAAATTATCTCGTATTTTCACGTATCACAATGCAACAATTTTATTTCTCCAATGCAAAATGAAAATGATTAGTGCTATAAATATTGGGTTATGGAGTCAAAGAAAGAGTTAATTATACTAAATCCTTCTGGGTGTAAACCCTCTTACTCTCCAAGGAAAGTAAAACTAACTAGGAAAGTGCTAGAAGGGTGTAAGCCATTTTACTTCTCCTAGCACTTCCATAAGTAACAAATTATTTCCAAGACAAATATTGATGAACTTAGTGGAGTTGTATGCACTTATAATCCCCAAGAAATTCAACTATTTAACCTTGCAACCAAGAAAAAGAGACCATAACAAGATAAAACCCTTCACCTAGAGCAAGAATCAACAAGATAAACTACTACTTTACCAAAAATTATCCACCAATATGAAAGAGAAATGCTCCATAGGAGGTAGTGCACCACTTCCTTCCACCAATAGAAAAGTAAACCATGAAAAATGCAAAAGAGAGAGAAAAATCCCCAAGGGTAGCGGAAATTTCAGCCGAGTACTTCTCACAATGGGAGAGTTATGTTATGAAATGAGATTAACATGATCTCTATTTATACAAAATATTTAAAACATAGTTTGTCCACCTAATTAGGGTAAAACATAAGATAAGGGGTCAACAACCCTTATCTTACCCCTTTACACAAATAATAATATTTAATTTACTCTTTTTCACATTAGAAACCCTCAAACAAGATGACCTCACCCCTTTAGGGAGACGTTTTGACACTTTCAAGTCATTGGAGGAGAAAGTGGACATCGTTGGGGCTCCCAGAGCCTCTTCTTGATGCACCAAGGTCAATCCATGCCTCCTTCGGTCAAATCATGCCAAGTGTCAATGAACAACAACTCCATCACAACCAACCTTAGCCCTAGGTGACGTTAAGCCCCAAAGAGTGACGTTTTTCCCCTCCTAGGCAATTCGTTTGACATGTGAGGTCTAGGATAGGTCCTCCAAGGTGTCTTCTAGGCCTCCAAAGGAAAGTCATCATGATCCGGCATGTGGGCCCTTGGAATCCAACCTGTAGGCTTCAAGACCCATGGAAGCCGAAGCTAGGTTTGTTCCTCCAAAACTGTCCACCAAACAAAGTCTTGCAAAACAATGGGTACGCCCTCCAAAGATATCAAGTCAAAATATCATGGCAAGTGAAAACCACATCTAATAAACAAGGCATATAAAAATGTGCATCAAAACTACCTCATCAAATTAATCGAATTTTCAAAGAATTGACCAAGTTTAGGTATGGGAGGGGTGTCATAAAAGTCCTATTGGGTAGACCAAAACCCTCAAGTAGGGGATTCTCCCAAGGTTGTCCCTTCAAGTTCATGTAGTGGATGATGAGGTGGATAGGGGTTTAAAATTCATATATTAATGGGTTTCATGACATACAAGGGCTCATATTGTCTCATCTACATGTGCCTTTGTAGAGGGTGTGTTGCACCTTCATTTTCAATGCATCTTTTTCCAATCCCATTCATTGCCATTAATTAATTAAAAGTACAAAACCTTGGGTACTCCCTAGAGTGAAATTGATTAGATTGGGGGGAAACACCACAAGGTCCACTTGAAGCTAGAGGTACACAGAGTGCCATATGCAAGGAAAGAAAGGGACACCACATGAGTGTACACACCTCAACAAGTGGTGACATCTATATAATGTTATTTTGCTTTTGTAGGTCTTTGATTTTTTAGGAGAATATTTTCATTGCTCTCAAGACCTTTTTGGGTGATAATTTGGAAGGTTTATATTTTAGGCTCTTATCTTTTATTAGCCATCATCCCTCTGGGCCTTCAACCCCTTCTTCCCATGAAATGATGTACATTCCCTTCTTGGGTCACTAAAGCCAAAGGGTTTAGAAGGGGGCAATGTGATGGGAATGTGATATGTGGAAAGTGATAAGTATGGTCATGAATCGTACAATGACCCCTCAAAGGAACCCCAGTTGCATCCCTTCCCCAAAAGTTGGCCACTTACTAGGAAATCGATGACACTCACCAAGGTGAAGCAGGGTCAAACGAATAATGTCCAAGCATGTGTTTTATAGTCAAAAGAATCTCTAATACAACATGCTTAAATGCCTCTAATATTAGGGTCATTACCTACCACAATACCTTACTTGTACCTCATGGAGCATGACCCATGTGCCTTCCAGAAGCTAGTTGGCGTGGTGGATGCGCCGACGACGGATCAAATTGTGGTGATAGAGAAGGCTTACATATGTGCAAGTGGACATTGCTAGTCATGTGGTCTCTTGGAATTCCATGTCTGCAACCTGAGGGCCTCGAGACATCATCTCCTTAGTTATCCCACAAAATGGGGATAACAAAGCCATTGCACATCGTGGTAAATGATTGATTAGTAGGTGACATCTTCTAAATCATGAGGTTCACACTCAAAAATTTTAGGCATTTTGAGTATGAATACTCATTTCTCTTTAGGGGAGTTGTTTATAAAAATACATTTCGTTAAGCTAGTATTCAATGGCAAGTACAATAAAATATACACAACTTGTGGTGTGGAGATTTGTTGCAAGTTTAGAGATTTTTTTGCAAGTCTACTAATTTTTGTAGCAATAATGACATTAATCTTTTGATGGTCCTCTCATATATGTTTAAGCATCAATGCAACTATTCTATCAATATTTATCATGTAAGAGCTACAATATGTTTTTGCAACATACGAGTCAAGTACACATTGTGTGTCTATGTTTGCATTCCAAATTATTGGAATATGTCAAGCAAAATTATTAGTCCATATGTCTATTAATTTCCTTTTAAGGAAGATCGTTCTTTGATTCAAGCTAGATTGGAGTGCATGGATATAGTTGGTTTATGTCAAGCCCAAGTTGTCCATGAATGTATTGGATATATAAGTGTCTCTCATACATTGCATTTTCTCAAGGTCAAAAATTAGTATTACATTTCCCTTTGTTGTATTATTGTCAAATTTGATGGGTTCAAGTATTTTAGCTACTTTCCTTGGGGGAATAGGGAAGTTGAATCTATAATATACATTTTTCCTTTTCTAGCGACTTTCGATATGATGGTGTCACTAGACTATACATACATCATTCACAAGTATTTCTAAATTAGAGAAACTATCTACAACTCTATTTCACTATTCATATTTGTTGCATATATTGTTGTATTATTTACCCATAATGTTCCATGGTCATGTTGGCTTCCTCTATTTTGGAAATATGTTAGTGGAAACATGTCTTCTTCACTATCTATTTTCTTCCCTTTGATTGCCAATTTCTTATTCTAATCCAAATATAACTAAGCATTTGATTCAGAATAATGCATACTACTTTGTAAATCAAGTTTTTTTTTATGATAAGCAGAGTCATGATCTTTGTTCAACAATTCCCTTTGATTGACGATGGATTGACCTAACCCTTTTGGATAACATGTTTGAAAACATTTTTTCCCATCATCCAGCACTAAAGTGACAATTGGTTCACAAAGGGTAAACATATTGTTAGCACTATATTTGTTCCTGTCAAAGACATGAAGGTTTGTTGAAGTTGCAAGGCTAAGATAAAATGAGTTAGTGGCAGAAGGGAGAGCTTCCAGAACCTCTGATCCAAAATTGCCAAGTTATTTCAAGGCTGATTGGAACATGGCAGAAAATCGATGATTTTGCATGCCTAAGGAAAAATTTGAGTCCTCAAGTGCTTATCGAAGGAAAAAAGGGCTTATCGCGCCCAAAGTGGGCATAAGTTTTCTAGCCAAGAGCTTGTCACGGGATTGAGGTTTAGGAACTAAGAACCATCAAACCCACATGATTGTTGGTGTTTTATATGATTCTCAGTTCTGATAGTTATTTCCTTATGATTAATAACAAGATTCACTTTCATACATCAGTTATCATAGAATAAATATACACTGAAAATCTCAACTATAACAATGCAACAAAAATAACAAGATCTAGAAATATTAACCATGCTCAGTAGACACAAGAACACAAGAGTTTATCTTGGGAAACCCGAAATTGGTAGAAAACCCAACAACCTTTCTCTAGAATAATCCAGTCCAAGATATTACCAGTACATCACCATCAATAACCAAAATACCATACAAAAAATATCCTCCCCAAGGCTAGCATCACCAAGACCTAGTTCCTCAATAATATGACCAAGAATAACCAAGAAAGAGCTTCTCCAAGTGTGGCGCACTCTCCAAGATAACCAATAACCCAAAAGTATCGAAACTTCCAAAACTACAGTTGCAATTGGCTTGTGCGCTTTGCAGAAGGAGTTGTATGCATGTCCAAATGAAATGAGCCCGTCCTATATTTATACTAATCTGGACGCCAGTCTAGGGCCGAATTCTTATTTATGGGTGTTCAATTTCTTTATTAATTTCCTGTGGGGATGACTTCTCTTCCCAGGTCTTCAAATTAATCTTAGGGATTCTTGTAATGGCATAGATGGGTCTTCTTGTACTTTCTTGTGGAGAATGACTTCCCGAAGTTGAAAATCTCCAACACTCCCTCTCAACGAGCGAGGAATTATCCATACTTGGATTTCTTCTGTCATAGAAAGGTTGTCTTCATGAGCCATGTTGATGTGCCATCTCCGCACATGCATTCCATCCTGGAATATGCATGTGATATCATCTCGAGTCCATCCACTCCTTAACAAGAGAACGAATACACCTAGGCCATTCACCACTAGCAGAGCCCCATGAGTGAATGAATCATTACCCTTGGTCATATCAACACTAGCATAGCCCCGTGCAAGACCAACCCAGGATAATGTCTTCTTGATGCTTATCTAGGCCACTCACCACTAGCAAAGCCCTATGGATGAGTGAATCATTCTCCTTTGGTCATATCAACACTATCATAGCCTCGTGTATGTCCAATCTAGGAAGAATATCTACCTAAACTGTTGATGATTGCAGCTATGTGAGACATTCTCCAGCTTACAAACTTGAGAGATGTTGATCATTGTAGTTATGCGAGACTTTCTCTAGCTTACAAACCTGAGAGAAAACCCCTGAGAGGGATGTGTGGTTCCTATCTGAGATAGAGATGGAACGTAGAGCTGGCCTCCTCCTTACAAAGAGTTGAGAAGAACTCCAGATGATTCTCTTGTGTAACGCAGTGAGAAATGTGATATGCAGAGTTGGACGTGCCTATGGCTGAGCACAAGGTGAACATGTGAAATCCCAAAGTGATGGGTGCATCATCATGTGAACATAAAAGAAGATGATGTATTATCCTTCTCCGAGTAGAAGAGTTGACGAGAAACTCCAGATGACTCTCCTGTGTAATGCACTGGGAAATAATATTTGTTGAGTGGACGTGCCTATGGACGAGCACATGTGAACATGATCCTAATGGCTGAGCACTAGTGAAGAAGTGGTTCTTCTATGTAATGCAGTGAACTAGAGATATGGAAATCCCTATGGATGTGCCCCTAGTGGATGAGCACTAGTGGGTGTATAAGATCCCTTGCTATATTGTTCAAGAGTCAGACCTTCCTATAACCCTAACTGTAATGTAAAGGGTACAGGTTGATCCCACCTTAATCTGACTAGTAATTAATGTAAAAGATAATTAATCTGGTGAATATTAATTATATTATAAGCTAGTGAGGTCGGCCCTATTGTGCCAATAGAAACTTCTGTTGACAGGTTTAGTTTAGTATAAGTAAAGATAAATTCCCCATTGAGGAATCATATCTTTCACATGAGTTTGGAAATTTCATCAAGTAAATCTTCTTGGGAAAAGTGTGCACCTTTCTTGGGTGCTAGTCTTCTAGGGTTTGAGCACCCTCTTGTGTGATAAGTCTTATTGGTGGTGAAGGTATTCCTCTTGAAGAATATATCAAAGGATTTGGCTAGGTTTTCTTCCCTTGTTGAGAAGGGTTTCCCAGGATACTTCTTGTGTTCTTGTCCATGGTGTTTCTTCTTGTGATCTTGGTTGCTACAACATTATTGTTTATGGTTAAGACAAATAAAAAAATTGAAATGAACTACATGCTTAACCTAGATTATTGAAAAATCAACACGAATATGTAGAAAATCAACATATCTGGGCCATTCACCACTAACATAGCCCCATGAGTGAATGAGTCATTCTCCCCTCGATCATATCAACACTATAATATCCCCGTGCATGGCCAATCTTGAGGAATGTCTTCCCAATGCTATATACATACCTGGGCCATTCACCACTAGAAGAGCCTCGTGATTGAATGAATCATTCTCCCTTGGTCATATCAACACTAGCATAGCCCCATGAATGACCAATATGAGGGAATGTATGTTTGATGATATCAACATACTTGGGCCATTCGCCACTGTGAGATCCTTGTGAGTGAATGAATCATTCTCCTTTGGTCATATCAGCACTAGCATAGCCCCGTGCATGACCAATATGGGAGAATGTATGTCTGATGTTGAAATATCAACGCTCATCACTAGCCAAATCAACATGGCTAATTCTGTGTATCATCCTCCTTAGCCAAGCCATCATGGCCATTATGGGAGGATATATGAAATCCACTCATCTGTGGATAAGTACTAGAGCTTCACTTCTCTCTTTTGTACCATGTCTCAGATGAAGTCTTGAAAGAATATTCTGAATTTGCACCACTTCGGGACTTGCGATATTGGTTGTGACATACTTCGTCTCTGTTGTACTGAGTGCTACAAAAGACTGCTTCGAGCTTAGCCTGGAAATCATAACTGATTCCAAGATGAAGTAGCACCCTCAGGTGCTCAATATGTCTGTTGCACTCCCTGATCAATCATAATATGTATATCTCTTCAGCCTCACTTCATCACCTGAGACAAATCATATCCAATTGTACCATGCTTCACTGCCACTCACTAGATCTACCTTAGATTCAACCAAATACTGGCTCACGGTGCTCACTGCAAAGAAAATAGTTTGCCTGGAATTATCCAGGTACATCAAGGATCCATTCTACTGCTTGTACATTGTGGGATCCACCAAATATGAATATGAAGTAGAATCACTCAACTTCTTCAGATTTTTCATCATAGGTGTAGTCATGGAATTGCAGTCCATCATATCGAATCTCATCAATATCTCCTGAATGAGAAAGATCTCATCTGATCTCGTCACACCTCTAATCCCAAGATTACATCTAGACATGATCCTGCATCTCGAACTCTAAGGCCAACTCCTTCTGTCACTGGAGTAAGTTATGCTATCTAGTCTACCTCACTGGCTGCTCCCTCTCTGACTGAGGAAAAATCCATCCCCAGTTCTCCTGATCGGATGTCTCCTCTGTCATTGTATCAACATCACATATTATAGAATCCTCTTGTCTTTGAATCTTATATTTGGCCTCCTCAACTCATGACACTTGTTTGTTAGTCCTCAGAGATGTCTCTCTCCCACCTAGATCTGGGGGGGGATCCCTCTGAATAATCAACTCTCTAGCCAATTGAATCTCTCTAAGATCGGGCTCACTCTATACATTCTTGGTTAAAACCAATCTCATCGAGTATCCATTGATCCCAAAGTACCATGCTCCCTCTGAAACATGACTCCCTATGAATCTATACAATCTCTAGAGCCATATGCTCCATATGCATATTTTGAAGTCTGATCTCCAATGAACTATCCTAGGAGGCTGCTTCTCCCTACTGGATCCTGAGGGTTGAATCCATTTGAACTCTATCTTCCTCTGAATTGGTACTAGGTTGGGTCATTTGCATCACCACTGGTGGAGTCACCTACTCCTCATCAATATCCATGTGGAACACTTTGTTTCCCACGAAGGTATCCTTCTTTTCGGAAGGTTCTAACTTTTTGTTATTCACCTTCAGTATATGGATGCATAATGTCATGTATACAACTCCATGTTCAGATACCCTACTCCATGTCTCAAACTAGAGACCATATAATCTGTTGCCTCCTGCAACCATCACTATATCTCCCTCTCAAAGATATCACCTGTGACATGCCTGGAACAAGCATAATAACAAAAAAATAGTAGACAAGAACAATATTCTTATGATAAGGAAGTAGGAACAAGAATAAAAAAATGGGAAATAGGAACAACACATTTCCAGTGTTGTTACCAATCATTCCTCCGTGGTAACCCACCCAGAACAAAACAAGAACAAAAGACAAGAGAAACACATTTATAGTTTTGTGACCTCCTTAGTAACCTTCCTGGGACAAAGACAACAACTAATAACATCTCTTAGAAGAGAGCAATTTCATTTTGTAAATAAGTGCATCATTAGTACTAAATAGTGAGGATTTACACAATGATCATTGTACTAACAATATTCAAAACATTTGATAGTAAAAGTACTTAGCAGTAATAGATCTCTAAATATTGTTGTCCCAATTACAATATTTATTTAAGATGCAACAATATAAAAATGTCAAACCTGATATGCAAACCTGGAGTCTTAATTACTAGGGAGGGTGCACTATTCCTCTGAATGCACTAGATCCAATGATACCTTTGGGTCATTTATTGGACAAGGTCCCTTGTACATCCCCTGCAAACACCCTCATACTCTGCTAAATGATATAACTTGGAAACATATATAAGTGCATACCTATGAAATTTGTAGCACCATCTAGTGTGTCTTCTAATCTCAAGGTTTTTGCAACTCACAACTAGAATTGTAATTGCAACTGCAACTGCAACTACAACTACAACTGTAACTGGAAACTCTGTAGCTGCAACGTTAACTGGCAACTGCAACTATGACTGGAAATGTAATTGACAACTGCAACTGGGAACTCCACCTACAATTGTAACTGGCAACTGCAACTTCATCTATACCTGTGCAGTGGAAATATTTCAACTAGCTCTGATACCATGTTGATGTTTTATATGATTCTCAGATATGATAGTTATTTCCTTATGATTAATAACAAGATTCACTTTCATACATTAATTATCATAGAATAACTATACACTGCAAATCTCAACTATAACAATGCAACAAAAATAACAAGATCTAAAAATATTAACCATGCACAATAGACACAAGAACACAAGAGTTTATCCCTGGAAACCCAAACTTGGGAGAAAGCCCAACAACCTTTCTCTAGAAGAATTCAGTCCAAGATACTATCAGTACATCACCATCAATAGCCAAAATACCATACACAAAAGATCCTCCCCAAGGCTATCATCACCAATACCTATATCCTCAATAATATGACCAAGAATAACCAAGCAAGATCTTCTCCAAGTGTGACACACTCTCCAAAATAACCAGTAACCCAAAATTAGAGAATCTGCCAAAACTGTAGCTGCAACTGCCTTGTGCGCACTTCAGGAGCTATATGCCTATCCAAATGAAATGAGCCAGTCCTGTATTTATACTAATCCGAGCTCCATTCTGGGGCCGACTTCTTATTTATGGGTATTCAATTTATTTATTAATTTCCCATGGGGCTGACTTCTCTTCCTGGGTCTTCAACTTATTTTTAGGGCTTCTTGTAATGGTATAGATGGGCCTTCTTGTACTTTCTTGTGGATAATGACTGCCCAAAGTTGTAAATATCCAACGAGGACCTCACTAATCAAATATTTTTCAAGTGGGACTGACCAACAATCCAGATCTCATCGTGCACCTGACCTTTTAGATTAACAGTCCAAATTTGTCACAGAGCGATCCACAGTTCTCGATTTTGGTTTTTGGTTGAGCCATATTAATAGCTCTCCTTATTTCTCGGAGAGATATCAACGATGGATGTCGTTGTAGGAAAAATTCAACGAGGGTTCACCCCTGTTGAATTTTTTCAACTTCGGGAAGTCATTCTCCGTAAGAAACCATTATAGAAGACCCTAGAATGCACTAGAAAGAAATAGAAGAGAAGAAGATCAAGTCAGTTCCATTGAAGCATTGAAGAAACACTTGTAAAATCAACAAAAGAAATAAAATAAAGTTAAATGACAAAAATGACAAGTCAACCCTGCTAGTAAATTAATGTGACTTGACTAGTATAACTAAAGGCACATTCATTTCATTATTATACACCTCGTCAACTCTCCTTTTCTAGTGTGCATTAGCCAGTTGCAGTTGCAGTTTCCAATTTCCATTTGTGCTAATTTTGTGGTGTGATATCTTGTTCTAGTGATGTGCCGTAATTGAGGGATCTTCCTCATACTAGGGCACAACTTTCTATGTTCTTGGAACTTTTCATTTGTCTGGTAATGTATTCATGAACTTGGATTGAATTGCTTCTAGAGAAAATTTTGCTGGATTTTTCTCCCGAGTTCGAGTTTTCCCAGGATAAATTGTTTGTCTATTGTGCATGGCTATTTCTCTGTGATTCTGTTATTTCTGTTGTAGTTTTATTTAAGTTGTAATTTTCAGTGTGTAGTTAATCTATGATAACAATGGCATTAAAATATGATTGAAATCACAAAGTTATAATTATCAGATTTGGAAATTATAAAAATCAACATGGTTTCAGAGTAGGTTACCTTTAAAATAGTCTAAACACTGGAAGGAAGATCGTTAGCAAAAGTGGAAGGCCACATTGTTGAGATTTTCCGTTGCACATGAAATTTTCCATTGCACAATTTTTTTGTCAAGCTCGTTGATAACTTATTATAGAGTCATTGGGACTAACTCCACCACATATCAACTTACCTTGCTCCAACACATTCACTGCACCTCTCAAACTGCAATTTGGTGAAAGTTGAAATTTCACCCTAAAACTCACTACGACAATTGCAACAACATTTTGTAAAGTTCATTGAGAAAATTATTGGGCTGAGTTGGGAAGAATTTTAGTATAGATCACCTCGAATTTCCCTAGCACACCTACCACACTTCTCAGACCGACAATCCATCAAAATTGAAATTTTAGGGTTTTCAAGATTATTGACATTTTTCCTGACATTGAACCTTTTGATTCAAATTTATAACTTCTTCTTGTTGAGATGATGTACTATCTTAGACGATAAGACAAGCTGGATGGTGCTACAAATTTAAGAGGTACACAGTTGTATATAAGTTATATCATGAGGGTGTTTGCAGGAGATGCACACTTGGAAAAATGACATTTATTCAAGAAGTGATAGTAGATCCAAAGGGATCATAGATCTAGTGCACTAAGAGGAAGATCAAGAGTTGGAGGCAGAGGTGATGATGTCTCCTACAGTATATGACAACTTGAAATCAAATGTAACAAAAACCACAAGACTCCAAGTTTGCATATCAGGTTTGATATTTTATATTGTTGCATCTTAATATAATGTTGTAACTGGGACATAAGTCTTTAGAGTTCTATTACTACTGAGTACTTTTTCTATCAAATGTTTAGGAACACTTGAGTATTGTTGGTACGATGATCATTATGTAAATGCTCACTGTCTAGTACTAATGATGTACTTATTTACAAACTGAAATTGATCTCTTTTAGGAGATGTTCTTGGTTGTTGTCTCTATCCAAGGAAGGTTACCTTGTAAATTCCATGGAGGTTACCATGGAGATGTTCTTGTTTTTTTCCTAGCAGGTTACCAAGGAGGAATAATTGGTCACAACACTAGAAAAATGTTGTTCGTGCTTCTTTTTCTTGTTCCAAGTAGGTCACAGGTGATAGCTTCAAGAAAGAGATATAGTGATGGTTGTACTTGTTATTGTTCTTGTTCCGAGAAGGTCACATGTGATATCCCTAAGAGGGATCTACAGTGACGATTGTAGGAGGAAAAAAATTAGATTATCTCTAGTTTGAGACATGGAGTAGACTATCCAGACAAGAAGTTGTATACATGACATTATAAATCCATGTATCGAAGCAAAAGAGGACGAAGTAAGAACCTTCTGGAAAGAAGGATACTTTTATGGGATACCGAGTGTCTCATATGGAGATTGATTGTGAGGAGAAGAAGGTTCTGATGGATGATCGTACAGTTCCCTCTAGTCCAGTTGTTCATCCTTTAGACTATCAGGAGAAGTCAGTAGAGCCAACAGGGCTAGTGGATCTACCTAGAAATGTTGCAGTAACCAGGAGGAGGTCATCATGGCTTCGTGACACTTTGCAGGATGTAGTGAGGCATGTAGCTCTCTGTAATACTTTTAGGGAGAGAAAATGACCTCGGAGATTCTCAAGTTATATGACATTGATGAGTCACATCATGAGGAGGAGAATATGGCTCCACCAATGGTGAGGAAAGTGGATCCATCAAGTACCATCTCAGAAGGAGCCAGAGTTCAGAGGGAGTCAACCCTCAAGATCTAGTAGGGAGGAGAAACCCCCCAGTGAAGTTCATAGGAGATCAAACTCAGAGGGATTCAAGCTTCAGAGGGAGAATGAAGACTCAGAGTAAGGCTGATATCAGAGAGATCCATTTGACTCAGATGAAGTGACAATCATTCAGAGAGATTTCCCCCTCACATTTAGGCGGGAGAGAGACATCTTCCAGAACTAACAGACATGTATCATGAGTTGAGGAGGCCTCTAGGAGATGTGATATCTCCTAGGAGGATACACTTGTTTCAGTAGAATTTTCTATAGTGACAGAGGAAGCAACCAGTCAGGAGGACTAAGATATGGATTTTGTCTCATTCACAGAGGGAGAAGCCAACGAGGTAGACAAGACAACATGACTTACTCCAGTGATAGAGGGAGTTGGCCTCAGAGTTTGAGGTGGAGGATCTTGACCAGATGTATTATTTCATGGGATTATAGGTGTGACAGAGATTAGATGAGATCTTCCTCAGACATGGGATACTGATGAGGTTAGATACTATGGACTGCAAGTCCATGGCTACACCTATGGAGACGAATTTCAAGAATATGAGTGATTCTGCTTCAGATTCATATTTGGTGGATCCCACGATGTACAAATAGTTGATTGGATCCTTGATGTATCTGGTTAACACCAGGTTAGATATTTTCTTTGCAGTGAACACCTTGAGCCAGTTTATGGTAGAGTTGAGACACTACCATTGGGTTGCGACAAAGAATGTATTGAGGTACCGGCATGGTACAATTGGATATGGCCTTAGATATGTCTCAGGTGGTGAAGTGAGGATGCAAGGATATACACATTTTGATTGGGTAGGAAGTGAAATAGACATAATGAGCACCTTGGGGTGCTTCTTTAGCTTGGGATGATGATCGATTTCAGGAAAGAAGGTTTTTGTAGCACTCAATACAACAAATACATTGTATATCACCACTGGTATTACAAGTCGTAAAACAGTGCGGCTTCAGAAGATTATTACAAGACTTCATTTGATACATGATGCAGAAGGGGGAAATGAAGCTCCAATATATATCCAATGATGAACATATTGCATATCATCTGAGACATGATACAGAAGGGAGCAGTGAAGCTCCAGTATCCAGAGACGAACTTGGCGTGATGCAAAATATGTCCCTCAATGAGAGGGAGTGTTGATGATTTTCAACATTTGGCATATATTCACAGGGATGTACCTATGGACCAGGCATAGTCTTCTTAGGATAGAAGACTCGAGGTGATGTTGTTTCTCCAAGAGGAATCATCGAGCGTCATTCTCCCAGGATTGGTGGTTTAACCAATGGAGAATGAAAGATTCACTTACATGGGTTTACCTATAAGTGACACTCACTCACAAGGGTGTACTTGTGGAGGTGAGTGGCCCATGGATAGTCTTTAGGATATAAGACTCGAGGTTCTAGTATTCCTCTAGTATGTGGTTTCATCGGGCATCATTCTCCCATGATTGGTGGTTTAACCAATGGAGAATGACATATTCACTTGCAGGGGTTTACCTGTAAGTGATACTCTCTCACAAGGGTGTACTTTTGGTGGTGAGTGGCCTTGGTAAGCATCGGGAATACCTTCTCCTAGATTGGGTTGCAAACCAATGGAGATAAGATACCTTTATCACAAGGGTGTACTTGTGGTAAATGGCCCCAGGTGTAGTCCTTACATGGGTTTACCTGTGGAGTCGGGGTGCTTGAGGTGCTTCCATGTGTAAGATTACATCGAACATCATTCTCCTAGGATTGGTGGTTTTACTAGCAGAGAATGGAAGATTCACTCACATGGGTTTTTCCTATTGTTGTCGCAAGAGTTGACTCTAGGATGTAATAGAGCCAAGCCTTAGAACATTTTGAAGAAAATAATAATGGGTTGATTGATCGGTTATTGGGGGATTCTGTATCTAGGTTTGAACGAGCCTTTCAACCATTACAAATTAGAAGCAAAAAGGCATGACCTCATCTGCTAAATCCTTTATATCATAAGCGTGGATAGAAGATGTGGAAAAACAAAACTAAAAATGAAGAACCATGTATCCAATTCTGATAAATCTGGTTTTGTCTCACTCATAGAAAGATAGAGGAAAAACTATGAACAAATAAAACTTGTAAATTAGGAAAAACAATTAAGAGCAGGTCTTGTTTTGCTCACAGCAAAGTAGAGGAAAAAATGCACTTAAGGGGATGCTATTAAGTTCTCCACAATAGAGGTATCACTGAATTGTAGTTATTACAAGCTGAATAAAAGAATGAGAAGAAGAAAGAAGATTAATGAAAACTTGAGAAACATAACAAAGAAAAAATACATGGTTTAACTCAACAAGGTCTCAAAATATCTTTGGTTCTGCTAAATATTATTGAAAATATTGCATTACAATCCCAGGCCAAAAGGATCTTGGGCTATTCCCCCCTTCTCTTTAACTATTACAAAGATTTGCTTAAATAGAAAATAAATTTCCCTAACTGTCCTAGCTTTTAGGAAATAAACTTATCATGAATTAAAAAATAAAGATAACTACTACAAGAAATAACTCGTATGATTGAAAATTGCTTGGCAAAGGCTACCATAATCTTCCATCGATCCTCTGCTGCCAGGTGTTTTCAACTTTAATTTGGAGTTATCTACAATCACTGATTGAATCTCTGGAACAATTGGATCTAGAGTCAAGCTGCCACCTGTATCTTCAAATGCCCGAAGATTTGCAGCTTGTTAAGTTGGAGATGCTTGAAATCTAAGATATTTTGCCTTCTGGCTTCCACGATATCTTTTGACTGTTGTAGAACTGCCTGAATATATTGGATTTGATCCTCTTGACTAATATTTTTCCATATGTACTCATCATTTCAGATTCACTGGTGAGAAGATGCAAGCTACAGTCCAATAATCTTCTTATCCCCGCAACTAATATACATGTCAGGGTACAAAACCTAGATCTTTGCAATACTCATGCTCCAGAGTAATATGAGCAGTGATGCGTCTACTGGGCTCTAGGCACAAAATTTTAGAGAGAACATCAATTACTACTGGCTCAAGACCTGGAACCATAGTTTCCAAATCCTTGGTCGGCCACTTTGGAAAGGCTGACTTGAAGTCTGGCAGAGAAGTGACTCCTGGCCATGTTACTTTATTTGGTGTCCCCAACACTCTAAATATCTTAAAGCGTTCATCATACTTTGGTCTTGAAAATAAAATCACATAAATGGATTGTTTTGCAGCTCAAAAAGAATATTAAGAATTGACCCCATCTTAAGGTAAATTACACCTTACAGGTCTGTAGAAAAAGAACCCTGGGATCTAATGTGCAATGTTCATATATTGCAACAAAAAACCAAGACCTAACAATACACTAACGAATTAATAACCCATCAATGTAGGGAATCTACAACCAAATCCTTTTCTAATCACTGCTAGAATACTGGTCATATGACAACCATGACTGAGGATTGGAACTCCACATCATAAATACAAATACTCCATAATTCTTAGGACTGTACCACTATTGACCAGGTCCCCTTGTTTCCCTTGTTTGGCGTGTTTCCCTTGTTTGGCGAGTATTGTAGGATTTGAAGTTTAAACACTTCTGTGCAATAATATGAAACTGGACCTCAGATAAGGTGTCACAATCATTGCAGAGGATCCAGACCATCTCATCTTGATAGTCATTAGGCATAGGTGTTGCTGCAATCTCTTGATCTAGTTGTTCCCAGATTAGGGACATATCACATACTGACTTGGAGCACATTGGACATGAATACTGAGAGTGCATTTGAATTTCTTGATAAAAATTCCCCATGCATTGTATGACCACAACACAAAACAACTATTGGCTTTAGATAATAAAAAAAATACTTAAAACAAACTGGATAGTTGCGGCGCATTGAGTTCTCTACACAGGAGTGGACCTTCTGCAAACCAACTTCACCATTTCTGCAAAGATACACCCTACAAACCAAACATCAACAAAAGTTGAATAATGCCGAGACCCAAGCAATATCTCTGGTGCATGTTACCACAGTGTAACCACCTCATGAGTAAAGGTCCTCACTGGAATTCCAAATGTCTTTGCAAGTTCAAAGTCAACAAATTTCAGAGCATTGGTTTTGCAGTCAATAAGGAAATTTTGTGGTTTTTAAAACACGATGAAGAACTTGATGAGAATGAAAATAGGCAATGCCACGCAGAATCTTTATGACATGGAAGGCATGCAATCCCCCCTTCACAAATAACAAGAAAAATGAAAGGTTGTCATCGTTGGGCATTTTCGAATTTGGCAATTCTGTCCATGTATGTCCTTGAATGGAACTGTCGAGTGCTTGGACATTTACTTGGAGGTCGAAGGACTTGGCATTTGATGTGGTTTTAGCTGCTTACGATCCATCTCCTTACAGATGTAGACTTCATGGAGAATGTCCACTTGGACACTTGGACCGTTGGAAACAGAAAGGAAACAACTAAATTGTAAAAATTCCTTTGTTGGCGAGGACACCTTTCCAGAAGTAAAGGTAGCAACACATAAAAAACAGCAGCAGTATTTTGGTCACAGAGAAAAACAGTGCGATTCTCAAATGTCCACATTTCCCGCGAAGTAGAAGGAGCCTTCTTGAAACACTTGCAATTAACATAAACGAAAAGGAACCTTGCCACACAGAGTAATGATTCTAGAACTAGGATTCAAGAGCACGAGGAAACCTGACTTCGGGCCTTCGGGTAAAATGAGAAGTGGTAATTTGAAATCAACCGGTGGTCAAATCTCCCAAAGAGGAAACTGGCGCTTGGAACGGTGAGCAAATCGTAAATTGGTGCTAGGAACCTTGACTTCGGGCCTATTGGGGCGTGATTAAACTTTGCACAGGTTGGAAGGCCCGAAGTACCCGACTGGCGTTGATTTGCGTTTGATATGGGCACTCAGATGATAAGTTGGCAGAACCTGGGCATATATCTCTGTCACAGATTTTCAATTTTTCTTCGTTTTCCTGTGAACTGGCGCTGACCTGTGTATCCGGGTGCATGGAGCTGACCTGCTGTATTACTTCTTGGCACCTATAAATCCTATCCAATGACATATCTACACTCATAATTCCCATGAATCACCCATTTACAACCAATGTCATATTTAGTGTGGTGTAGCACAGAAACTGTTGATATCTTAGCTTCAAACATGGCTTCCATCGGGCGAATCTATATTAACTGATATTTCTTGCATCACTTGACACTCGACACTTAACCATAGGTGTTTGCAAAGATTTCTAGTGTTTGATATTTTTACTCATATGATATATCCCATATGCGCAAGATATAAAATTTAACAAGATTTTATATAGTTCAACATCTACATGTCATCTTGATGTGTAGTGTATCTTTTTTGGGCCTCCTTGTCAGCTTCTTCTCCATGTGACTTGATGCGTGGCGCTTAGGCGTTCGGTCGTTGTATTACATGTGCTTTGATTGGAGATTGGGCCCGTGGGGTAAAAGGCCCAATAATTTCTGCATAAAAAAGACTTGGTGTATATGTTTGGTTAAATAACCTTTTTACCAAACTTTAAACAATAATAAAATTATATTTAATAATTTTAAAATAATATAATTTACATATAAAAAATTGTAGTTTGGTTTAGATCCATTTTGAAGATAAAGGAATTGCGAACCAAGACAAATAGGAGACCTTGAAATTTTTTTGAGTTTAAAGCTTTGGGATTTTGACAAATTGCGACGCAAGGATTTGAGATTTTGACGGTAGAGAAGCTTGGTGAAAATGGTGAAAGGTTTAGAGGTTTACTGTAGTGGAAAATCTTATGCCAGACGAGACAAGGATTAAAAGTTGACACAACTGACAAAAGTTTTTGGTGAGGGACACAAATTTTGGATATTTCAACATTTGTTTTAACACGTGGTGACATTCACTCACAAGGGTGTACTTGTGGAGGTGAATGGTCCAGGTGTGGTCTTCTCTAAGATCTGAGGTGATGAACAGTTGTGTGGAGATGGATCATCAACATGGCTCATGAAGAAACTTTTCTATGACAGAAGAAATCCAAGTATGGAGAATGTATCCCTCGTTGAGAGGGAGTGTTGAAGTTATGAAACTTCGGGCAATCATTCTCCCTAAGAAACCATTATAAAAGACCCTAGAATGCACTAGAAAGAAATAAAATACAAGAATATCAAGTCGGCGCCATTGAAGCATTGAAGAAACACTTTTAAAAGAAACAAAAGAAATAAAATAAAGTTAAAAGATAAAAATGACAAGTCGATCCTGTCAGTAAATTAAGGTGACTTGACTAGTAAAAATAAAGGCAGATTCATTTCATCATCACACACCTCATCAACTCTCCTCTTCTAGTGCACATTAGCAAGTTGCAGTTGCTAGTTGCCAATTGTGCCAGTTTTGTGGTGCACTATCTAGTTCTAGTGATGCACCATACTTGATGTATCTTCCTCGTACTAGGGAGCAACTTTCTATGTGCTTGGAACTCTTCATTTGTCTGGTAACGTATTCATGAACTTGGATTGAATTGCTTCTAGAGAAAACTTTGTTGGGTTTTTCTCCCAAGTTCGAGTTTTCCCAGGATAAATCTTGTGTATATTGTGAATGGTTATTTCTCTGTGATTATGTTATTTCCGCTGCAGTTTTATTTCAGTTGTAATTTTTCAGTGTGTAATTAATCTATGATAAAACTTGCATTAAAATCTATTTGAAATCATAAAGTAATAATTATCAAATATGGAAATTAAAAAAATCAACAATCTCGACGCGAGTTACCTCCTAGGGTTGATGACGATGTTGTCGACGAAGAAATGTAGCAAGATTTCATCAGAGTGAACCAGATCAATGGTTCATGAAGAAGGCACGTGGTAACATTTGTCTGGGGTTTACTAGTTGTTGAAGGTTCACTAGTCGGAACTTGATTAGGATGGATCTCCCATCATTTGTTTCTGCCACTGACGACGATAAAGAAAATCCAAGCTTCAATTGATAGATGATCCAGATCCATTTACATATCTCGAAGTGTATCGGGCATCGAGCTAATCAATATTTATCACACAAACAAAAGGGACCCACCAGAGAGACTGAGCACCATGCCTAAAACGACGATGCATGCCCTACTCTCCTACCACATCAACATGGACCAGTACAAAGACACCACATGTCCACGTGACCCGACTGACATAAACAATGGTGTTTTGATAGCTTTAATGGATTTTAATTTGAATGAGGTCAATCAATGCCTCAGATTTGATCGGGTCATAGATCGACGACTCAGATTTGATTCCAGGTTTCAAAGTATCGAGCTCATTGGGCAACAGATCAACAACTGAGATTACTCACCGAGACTAATCTAACAGTGGTTGAGTTTCATGATTTATGCATATTTAATTTCAAGCGCCCAACCAACAGAAAACATGATTGCAAAGGCTCTAAGAGACAAAGATGAAATAATATTTTGGCCTGCCAATTCCCAACTGCTCCATGATATGAGCATAACATAAATATTTGCAGGTGAAAGTAATTATTTTCTACTAGGAGGAAAACCACTCAAGAATCAGGAAGCAACAAGAATCACTCAAGAATCAAGAAGCAACAAGAATATTCAATAAGATGGAAGTGGTAACAAGAAGCAGTTTAGGGCATGCCCGAGAGAAATAAAAGACAATGAAGGTGTTCATTGCTAAGTTCGACACTTTGGGGAATTGAAGAGTCTCTTCTATTTGAAGTTGTTTGACCAATAACTTTGAGCAAAGATAGATGGTAAATGCGGTAGGAAACCAAAGATTCATCCCCTATGTTATTGTTTTAGTATGCAATTCATTTCTGATAGTGTCTGTGTTCTTGAAAAGCATCTCCTTCCATTTTGTTTTTCTTATATCAGATCTGATTTATAAGAGTTCAAACAACAGATTATACTTATGTTCAGTGTTATTGTATGATGTCTAGTCTTGACACATAAGTGATTTCTTCTGAATGAATGACCATTTCTTGTCAGTTCTTTATGCTTTGAAATAATATGCAGAGGGTACGTCCATGTATTTGAATGTTTGAAGATGTTAATTGTTTGAATAATGTTTTCATTGATTTGTATGCACATGTTAGAGATGTTGAACTCTTAATTGCTCTTTGCAGTTACAATATTTCAACACCTTATGCTCAAAGTAGTCATGGAAAAGTTGGGTTTGGAGATAACTAGGCCATATCATGACCTCTATTCTTTTGATGCCAGAAAGGTGAAGTATTATGGGATGATCAAAGACATGGTTGTCGCCCTAGCCCAACTTCCTGTTAAGAGCATTATGATGGACGTGGTGGTGGTTGATGTACCAAACAATTATGGCATGTTTTTGTCCAGAAGATGGGCACGAAAATTGGGAGGTACTATGCGGATGGATATGACTTATGCCACTATACCAATTTTTGGAGGAGAGATAAGAAGGTTGTATAGGGAGACAAAGTTTTCTTATGTGGTCAGTGACCAAAAAAACCATGTGAACCATCCCATATATGATGTTGATGAAGATCTAGGTTGATGTATCCTATATGTAAATGAATAGTTTAATGAAACCCCAATGCTTACATATCCTCTTGTGAGTCCTATTGAAGAAATAAATGGTATATGGAATTTTTTTTTGGTGGGGCATACTCAAAAGAAGGGGTTGGGGTCGGTATAATGCTCATCTCTCCTACTCAAAAGGAAATATATCTGTCCTACAAGCTAGATTTTGAGGCCACAAATAACGTGGCTGAATATGAAGCCTTGATCTTAAGAGGTATCAAGAAATATGCAAATCACCAAATTGGTGGCATTTGGAGATTCAAAATTAGTGGTACAACAAGCAAAAGGTTCCTATCAAACAGGGCATCCAAGAATGAGGGTGTACATAAATAAGGTATGGGATGTGCTTGACAATTTGTATGAAGCTTTCAATATTTCTGTTGTTTTAAGAGAGTTTAATCAGCCAGCTAATTCCTTATTAGTAGAGGCCAGTACCTTTAAAGTACCAACCACCCCTCAAGTTAAATATGAGATTGAGATGAGATCCATACCATCCATTCATGATAATATCAAATACTAGCAATTTTTTGAATATGACCAACAAAAAAAAAGGTTCATGGAAGTCATAGATGAGTTTGCAAATACTCATATGGATTCAGATGATGAGGAAGAGATCGAACAAGAGATTGGGGATGAAGCTGAAGAGATCCTTGAATTCAACAATTACATGGATGGGCATAAAGTCTTGCATCTCAAGAATAATTTCATCCCCAAAGGACTGGTTCATTAGAACAGTTGTTTGATAGAAATGGTGTACCTGTCAAACCAACTGTCCTTCCCAAGGATGATAGAATTGAGGAATATAATATTGGGACAGAAAAAGAACCTAAATATATTAAGTTTTCCAAAGATATGTTTGTTGATCATAGGGAATTATATTTGCAGTTGTTTAAAGAGTACATGGATGTATTTGCATGGATATACGAGTAATTAAAAACTTATGATATCGATGTCATCCAACATCGAATACCCCTCAAACCTAGTACTAATCCTTTCAAGAAAAAACTCAGGCAAGTTAATCCTCTTCTTTTTCCTACCATTGAGAAAGAGGTGAGAAAATTATTAGATGCCCAGATTATTATTACCCTAATATACTCTGAATGGGTAACTAATTTGGTTCCAGTGAGGAAAAAGAGTGGGGAAATAAGGCTATGTGTGGACTTTAGGAACCTAAATAAATGCTCATTGAAAGATAACTACCCCCTGCCCAAGATGGATCATATACTACAAAAAGTGGTGTGGGAAAGAAAGATATCATTGATGGATGGTTTTTTAGGATATAACCAAGTGACAATGCACCTAGATGACAGAGAAAAGACAACCTTCACAACACCATGGGGGAATTTCATGTATGAAAAAATGAATTTTGGTCTGATAAATGCAGGAGAAACTTTTTAGAGATATATGGACATTTATTTTGTGGGTGAGAGAGACACATTCATTTTTATATATCTTGATGACATGACTCTATTCTCCAAGACAAATGAAGATGACATCAATCATTTAAAACATACCTTTGTGAAGTGTAGGAAATTTGGATAGTCCTTGAATCCCAATATGTCCTATTTTTCTATGAAAGAAGGAATGATTCTGGACCATATAGAATCCAAGGAAGGAGTGAAAATAGAATCAGAAAGGGTGGAGGCAATCAAGTAAATTTCTCATCCTAGAAATAAGAAAAAAGTACAATATTTCTTAGGAAAGATAAACTTTCTAAGAAGGTTTGTCCCAAATTTTACTGAAATGGTGAAGCACATTACCAACATGTTGAAAAGGGACCATGAATTCAAGTGGACAGTTGAAGCTAAAGAATATTTTCAGCAGATCAAAGAAGCATCGGGAGAGTCTCCAGTTCTAATAAGCCTGAATTATGATAAGTATTTTCGCATCTTCTCTTTTGCATTTGTACATACTATAGTTGTTGTGTTTCTTTAGAAGAATGAATAGAATCAAGAGCAACCCATAACCTTTTTCAACAAGGTCTCGAGGGATGTTGAGTTGAAATATAGTAGTATGGAAAAACAAGCTTATGCATTGGTCAAAGCATTAAAGGATTTTAGAGATTATATACTGTAGTCTAAGATATTGACTTATGTACCCACCAGTACTATAAAGGGTATTCTCACTCAGCATGACAGTGAGGGAAGAAGAGGTAAATGGATTGCTAAAATTCAAGAGTATTATGTGGAGATCAAGTCCATAAAGCTAGTAAAAGGACAAGGACTAGCCAAACTATTGGCTGAGTCTAACTACATAGTTTTAGACTTGAATGCACTTCAAAAAATATCATAGCAACATATTCTAAAGGTGATGAAACACAAGAACCATCCTTGGAGGTAAATTCTAAATTTTCTCAATCTGATTGGTATAAATACACCATATTTTACTTACAAAATTTTAGCTACTCACCAACATGGGATAAAGCCAAGGCTAGGTATGTTAAACTTAAAACTATGAAGTATTGCAATTTGGGGAAAAATATGTTTTGGAAGGACCCAAGGGGGATCCTACTAAATTTCCTCATTGAAGAAGAAACTGCGGTCATTGTCACTGAGTTTCACCATGGTATATGTGGAGGTCACCATGCTTGGAGGGCCACTACATACAATATTATTAGATATGGTTTTTATTGGCCCTCTTTGTTTTCTGATTTAAATTGCATGGTTAGAGAATGTGTAGAATGTCAAGTGTTTGCATGAAATAAAAAATTGTTTCCCCTCCCACTAAGACCAATCAAAGTTGAGACACCTTTTCAACAATGGGGATTGGACTTCATCGGTGACATTAACCCAAATTCAAGTGGAAAACATAAATGGATTTTGGCAGCCACATATTATTTCACAAAATGGGTAGATGCCATACCTACAAGAGCACCCACTGATACAATCATCATAAAGGTCCTAGAGGAAAATATCTTGGTCAGATTTGGGTGCCCAAGAAAGATCATCATTGATAATGTCCAATCTTTCAAATCTTCCAAATTGGTCAAATTTTGCCAGGATTATAACATAGAGCTAGGACACTCTACTGTGTTACATTATCCACATGGAAATGGTTTGGCTAAATCCTCTAATAAAAACCTCATCAAGATTATTAAGAAAATGTTGAACCAAAACAAGAAGGCATGGGATTCTCACCTGAAATATGATGTCTGGGAAAACAAATTCAATATTAAGAGAGCCATTGGAACTTTCCCTTTTCAGCTGGTATATGGGTTGGAATCCATTTTCACCATTCAATGTAGTCTTCCTATGATGAAACTACTGCAAGATGAGGAGGAAAAATCAGATGACATGCAAAGAAGAATTAACCAATTGATTGAATTCCAACAAGTGAGAGAGCAGGTACAGATAAAGTCCCATGATCACCAAGCAGGAATAAAAAAAATATTTGATAAAAGGACCAAGGAAATAAATTTTATGACAGGGGATTTGGTCCTGAAATGGTATGCTCAAAGGGAAGCTAAAGGGAAACATGGAAAATTTGACAATATTTGTCTTGGACCCTTCTAAGTTGTTGCAGTTCAAGAAAAAAATACTTATGATTTGTCCCAACTGGATGGAGAATTGTTTGTGGATCCTGTGAATGGGAGGTTCCTCGAGCACTTCTTGCAGTACTGACCACTACACAATTTTCTAACTCTATACATAAATAATTCATTTCATTTCTATCCATGAATTTTTAATTTTTCTTCATTCACCATTTATTACTTCAAAAAATAGGTAGGGTTCTAACGTTGTAAGATATTGAGCACTTTTGTGTCCCATATCATATTAGTTTTCAGGTATCAGAGATATGTATCATTTCAAGAAGACTCCATAACCCAAAAGAAGAAGGCACTTGGTCTACAGTTCTCAGCATACCACATGGGTATGTTGTCCTCGTTGGAGCCAAATGTTAGCACTATATTTGTTCTTGTCAAAGATACAAAGGTTTGTTGAATTTTACATGCCGAGATAAGATGTGTTAGTGGTAGAAGGGTGAGCTTCTAGAAACTTAGAGCAAAAATTTCCAAGTTATTTCAAGTTTGATTGAGGAACATGAAAGAAAATCCATGATTTTCCATGCCTAAGGAAAAATTTGAGTCCTTAAGTTCTTATCGGAGGACACAAAAGTCTTATCGTGCCCAAAGTGGGCATAATTTTTCCATCTAGGGAGCTTATCATGGGACCGAGATTTAGGAACCAAGCATCATCAAACCCACAGAACCCCACTCATCAAACGGTTTTCAAGTGGGACTAATCAACGATTCAGATCTCATCACGCATTTGACCTTTTAGATCAATGGTCCAAATCTGTCACATAGCGATCCTTGATCACTAATTTTGGTTTTTGGTCAAGCCAGATCAATGGCTCTCCTTATTTCTCAGCGAGAGATCAATGGTGGAGGTCATGGTAGAGGTCATCGTTGGAGAAATGATGCAAGGGTTCACCCCAGCACGAGTTACCTCTTTGGGCTGACGACAATGTCATCATTGGTGAAATGCAACAAGAGTTCATCAGAGTGAACCAGATCAATGGTTCACGAAGAAGGCACATGGAAATGATCGTCGAGGGTTTACTAGTCGTTGGAGGTTCATTAGTCGAAACTTGATTAGGTTAAATATCCCATCATTTTTGGTCGATGAAGATGACAATAAAGCAAAGGAAAGCTTCAATCGATCGACAATCTAGATCCATTTCCATATCTCAAAATTTACCGGGCGTTGAGCTAATCAATAGTTTTCACGTAAACAAAAGGGACCCACTAGAGACACCGAGCACCATGCCTAAATCGGTGATGCATGGCCTACTCTCCTGCCACATCAGCATCGACATGGACCAATACAAAGCTTCCACATATCCATGGGACCCGACTGACGTAAAAAATTGTGTTGTGATATCTTTAATGGATTTTAATTTGAATGAGGCCTATCAATGCCTCAGATATGATCGGGTCATAGATCAACAACATAGATTTGATTTCGGGTTTCAAAGTGTATTGGGCTCATCGAGCCATAGATCAACGACTAAGATTACTCGCTAAGATTGATCCAACGATGGTTGAGTTTCACAATTTTTACAGATTTGATTTCGAGTGCCCAACCAACAGAAAAAATGATTGTAGGGGATCTAAGGGATAAATCTGAAACAATATTTTGGTCTTCCAATTCCTAGCTAGTCCATGATTTGAGCATAAAAAAAATATATGTAGGTGAAAGTAATTATTTTCTACTAGGGGGAAAACCACTCAGAATCAAGAAGCAATAAGAATATTCAAGAAGATGGAAGTGGTATCAAAAAGCAGTTTAGGGCATGTGCAAGAGAAATAAAAGACAATGAAGGTATTCATTGCTAAGGTTGACACTTTGGGGAATTGGAGAGTGATCTAGGTGGATATTGGTGGCCACCCACCTATTCCAATTGGCTCCTCTTGACAATTTTTAGTTCAACACGTTCTTATGTAATTCTCTATAATTGTGGGTTCTACACTTCTGGGGTTGTTTGAATCCCTACACATCTTCTAGGTGGAGATTTTTGGCTGACCACCTAATCCAACTGGATTATTTTGGATGTTTTCATGTCAATACACCTTTTTGTACTTCCAATGCCGTTTTGGGACCCTAAACAATGCTTTTTTCTTTTCTTTTCTTTCCACAGTCAAATTGTAGATGAAATCAAAATTTGATGACATAATGTGTAGTTCTCAAAAATACCTTTCCAACGGGCTATCACATGCCTAAAACAGAGGTCGTATGTAAAAGTTACGACCCCGTGAAGTTGAGGTACCAACTTACCCATTAGGGCCCACATAATGTTTGGTGTTTCATCTCCTAGGGTTAGGTTTTTGGATGTCTATGGTTTTGGAATTCATGAGTAATGTTAAAAATAAATCTTGAGCCTCATTGTAATTATTATGCTCATACGGATGCACATAGTAGCCACATCTCTTCTCAGAGATAGCTACCACCATTCGAGCAAGTTGTTTTCAGTTTTGCAGTTTTACAGTTTCAACCTATTTTATTTATTCAATATAAGTTATCGTTCATTAGATATCTGTTGTTTCTCTTTGTATCTTTGTGTTATTTTATTCAGACAGTTATTCTTTTGGTTCCGCTCCTAAATGCGGATCAATGGTATATGAGCGGTCTACTCTTCATTTATTTTTCTTCGTGCATGTCCCCGACAAGATCTGGGTACAAGAACTTGGGACTCAAACCAGTTGATCCTTTGCAAGATCGGCCATGTCGAGCCCGAAAAAAACCCATGGGGGACGAGAAGAAAGATGATGGAGCAAGAGATCCCTTTAAAATGTTTCTCGAGGAAGCCCTTGCGCGACAAAGGAATGAAATGATGGACAACTTTGCATAGATCTTTCGGTCGCTTCCCACAAGAGATGCATCTTCATCAAGAGGCCATGAAACCCCCTTCAAGGTACAAGTAAATTTTTATATTCCATTATTTGAAGGACTGATAGATGTGTATGTTGTATATAAATGGTTGAATTTGCTCGAAGGGTATTTTTCGGTCCACAATTTTTTCGACAGGGAAAAGATTACTTTTTCACTCCTCAAGGTCGTCCCCCATGTTAAGGACTGGTGGGATACTTACTTTGAGAAAAGTTCCATAGAGGAATATGAAATACTTGCGGTCTCCCCCACATAGGAGTCCTTCATGGATGCCATTAAAGAACAATACTACCCTATTGGAAGATACGAGGACCAATACACAAGATGGACCACACTGCGTCAGGAAAGGGACCAGACAGTACCAGATTTCACCAATATTTTCCATACCCTGTGCACCAAATTGGGTATCAAAGACTCTGAAATACATCTGGTGCTCAAATATCACAACTTTCTACATAGATACATTCAAGCAAAAATGGAGTTTCTGGACATCGCATCATTATGTGCGGCTTATATATATGTTGTCAAGATCGAGCATAAATTTAAGAATAAGAGGCAAGAGTTTGGATTGGTCAACTCCTCACAGCCAAAGTAGGGAAAAGGCAACCCCAACCCACAAAACAAGGGATAGAGAAAAGATGGTCACTCTCAGGACAACCAGTCCAAGACGCAACCCAAGAAGGGTAATGAAAATTTGAAGAAGGACATGGGAAAATTGTGTGAATACCATAAAATATATTGGCACAACATTGAAGAATGTCGCTCCAAGCAGTCACTGGTGGCCGAGTTGAAATCTTCCAAGTTAGAGGCAGATTCTGACTCCAAATCAAATCCAGAAAGTGGGAAGTGGATCATTGATGTCAAACCCAATGCTACTTTCTCTACCAACAAATTCCAATCAAGAAAACCATAAGAACCATAGGAAGGGGAATGCCTATTTCACTCATAGATGTGGGTAAAGGAGACTCCGCTGCATTTCATTGTCGATATCGACAGTTAGAAGAATCTGATTTCAACAGAGGTCATCAAGCGGTTGGACCTGCCGATAACACCGTACCCATAGACCTACACCATCGGTTGGCTTTTCCAATGATGATATCTCTGCATCAACCAATAGTGTCGTCTTCCCTACAACATCAATCCCTTCAAAGACAAGGTATTGTGAGATATTTCTCCCTTTCAAGTTTGTGATGTTATTTTAGGCCAGGAAGCGGCATGTTGTGTATGAGTGTAGACCCCACAATGTTATTATTACTTTGCGTATACAATTGTATAGGATACCAGAGGTAGTGCCTCCTACCCCCATTTCTTTAATCTCTGCTAAGCAATGCAGTAAGGTCATTTCACAGACCGATAAGTTATTCTTCTTTTTGATCCATGCTCGTAGTAAGCAGAAGGTCTTCTCCAAATCAATGACCTCTAAACAAATCCTCTCTTTGAAATAGAAGCAAGTGGAAGGGATCGTGGAAGAGTATAAAGACATCTTCTCCTCACCCACTGGGGTACCGATGCACTGCAAAGTCAAGCATTCAATTGATCTAACCCCCTGGTGCATCGCTGCCTCATGGACCAATCTATCATCGCTTGCTGATGGAAAATGATGAAATCAAGCGCTAGATCCAAGATTTTCTTCAAAAGGGGCACATTCGACCCAATTCCTCCCCTTGCGAAAGCCCGATTGTGTTGGTACAGAAGAAATATGGGACCTAGCTACTCTGCATTGATTACAAAGAATTAAACAAAATCATAGTTAGGAACCGGTACACAATTCCCTAGATTGATGACCTTCTTTACCAACTCAAGGGGGAAAATTTCTTCAGCAAGATTGACCTAAATTCTAGCTACCACCAGGTTCCCATCAAACCAACTAATGAATGGAAGACAACTTTCAAATTTAAATAAGATCTCTTTGAATGGTTGGTCATGCCCTTTATCTTAACAAATGCACCAACAACTTTCATGAGATTTATGGATGGTGTATTGCAACCCTTCACCAACTCTTTTTTGGTGGTATATATGGATGACATCCTCATCTTCAACAGAACTTGGGAGGAGCACATCAGAATATTCAACAATTTTTTGGCACTCTGTGGCAACACAAGCTATATTTGAACTTGGAAAAATGCTCCTTTGGAATGAACAAGGTCCAATACTTGGGATACATGGTTAATGAGAATGGGGTACATATGGATCCAACTAAGATCCAATTCATGCATGAATGACCCGCCCTGACCACACTAATCGAGCTTCAGATCTTCTTGGAACTTGCCAACTTCTACCGAAGGTTCGTGTTGGGATTATCCCATATTGCATGGGACCTTAGCCAAGTAACCAAGGGAGGTGGAAAGGAAAATTTCACATGGGGGTAGGCACAAAAACAAGCATTTTATGATCTGAAGCATCAATTGTGCTCAGCTCCAGTACTATCCTTACCTGATCTGCAACAACCATTCAAAATTGAGACTAATGCCTTCAACTATGTTGTAGGTGTAGTTCTCACTCAACATGATCATCCAGTAACATACCATAGTGAGAAACTCTCAAATATTGTCCAAAAATACCCCACGTATATTGACAAAGAAATGTATTCCATTGTGCAAGCATGTCATCAATGGAAACATTACATTCTGGGAAAAGAGACAATCATGCACATTGATCACAAGCCTCTGCAGTTCATACAAACACAAGGGAAGTTGCAGAACAACAACTATTAAAAGTGGTTCACATACCTACAACAGTTCCAACTCAACATCAAGTATAAAATAGGGAGCACAAATTGTGTCGTTGACTGCCTCAGTCACCCTCCCATTGTTTCACTCACCACAATGCTCAATTCCTATGGGAATGAGGCATTTGAGTGGCCCCAACTTTATTAGTGTGATCCGAACTTCGCCACCACCTATCCTCTCTTGGGTATATGAGCGAATTCCATTGATTTTCACATCTAGGATGGATTGTTATGCCATATGGGCCACATCTCTATTCCCACAAGTGAGCGTCAAAATTTGATTTGGGAGGCTCACTACAGTCGGATGGCAGGACATTTTGGCGTGGAGAAAATCGTGGTCGTTCTACAGAAACATGTTTATTGGACAAAACTTGGACAAGACGTCAGCAAGTATATAATATCTTTCACTGTCTGTGCCATTTCCAAGCCAACCATCAAGAAGCAAGGCTTATACACCCCTCTTCCTACTCCCGAGAGGCCTTGGGAATCCATCTCAATGGATTACATGTCTGGCCTTTCATCCACCAAACATGACAATGATTGTGTATTTTTGGTGGTTGATCGGTTTTCGAAGATGTCCATTATCACAGCCTATAAGAAGAGCATCACATGGGAGATACTACCAAGCTCTTCTTCGAATAGGTGTGGATCCATTTTGGGATACCACAGACCATCACCTCAGATCAAGACATCAAGTTCCTCAACACATTTTGGTCGAGTCTATGGTCACTGTTGGAGACCAAGCTCACTAAATCCACTGCTTTCCACCCCCAAACTAATGGCCAGACAGAGGTCATCAATCAGATGATTGTGCACATCCCGTGCATGTACAACTCTAAGAATCCGTGTACATGGGATGAGAGTCTTCCCTATGTTCAACACAACTACAACATGGCTCTCCATAGCTCCACCGGGCATAGCCCATTTCAGGTGGGGATGGGATTCCAACCCTTGGGTCCCATTGATGTTGCACTACCTCTTGCAACCACACAGGAAGAATCTTCCCATGTTCATTCTGAGGCTGACAAAGCCACCAGATTCATTGAGTGGACTCATCACATCTGCCAATAGGTCCATGAGATTTAAAAAAAATCCAATGCTAAGTACAAGCAACACAATTATTAACACTGAGTATAGCACTAGTTTTAGGTGGGAGACAAGGTCTGGTTACATTTGTAGAATGAGCGCCTTATAGGTCCCCATCTTAATCTCTTCCCACTTTTCTATGGGCCTTACACTATCACCAACGTTGTGGGTAGCAATGCTTTTGAGCTCAACACTCCACCCTTCCTTTGCTTACACCCATTGTTCAATGTGGACCTCCTTTGGCAATATTTTCCACCATTATTGGACACCTCAGAGATAGAAGAACAATTGACACCCATATAGCTCAACCATGACTACATGGAACAAGCATCCACTGATCAGATAGTGGAAACACAGGTCAAGGGAACTCGCCGATAGAGGATCCAAATTTATTGGGTTGTCAAGGTAGGGAAACAACTACACCAAGGAAAGTGGCTCACCCGGAGCCAAATTTAGCATAAGTTTCCTCACCTGATGGGGGCACTCAACGCAATGGAGACCATTTCTTCCTAAGGGGGAAGGACAGATCCAGGTGGATATTGGTGGCCACCCACCTATTCCAACTGGCTCCTCTTAATAATTTTTAGTTCAACACGTTCTTCTGTAATTAAATATAATTGTGGGTTCTACACTTCCAGGGTTGTTTGAATCCCTACACAGCTTCCAGGTGGATAATGGTGGCCGCCCACCTAATCCAACTGGCTTATTTTGGAGGTTTTCATGTAAATACATCTTTTTGTACTTCCAGGGTCATTTTGAGGCCCTAAACAATGTTTTTTTTTGTCTTGCCACAATCAAACTATAGGCAGAGTCAAAATTTGATGACATAATGTGTAGTTATCAAAAATAACTTTCCAACGAGATATCATGTTCCTAAAACAAAGGTCGTATGCAAAATTTACGAACCCGAGAAGTTGAGTTACCAACTTACCCATCAGGGCCCACATAACTTTTGGTGTTTCATCTCCTAGGGTTAGGTTTTTGGATGTCTAGGTTTTTGGCATTCATGAGTAATGTTAAAAAGGCCTATGTAGCCTCATTGTAATTATTTTTCTCAGACGGATGTGCGTAGCAACCACATCTCTTGTCAGAGATAGCTACCGACATTTGAGCAAGTTGTTTTCAGTTCTGTAGTTTTACAGTTTCAACCTATTTTATTTATTCAATAGAAGTTATTGTTCATTGGATATCTGTTGTTTCTATTTGTATCTCTATGTTATTGTATTCAATATGTTATTCTTTTCATTCCACTCCTAAATCTGGATCAAAGAGTCTCTTATATCTTAAGTTGTTTGACCAAAAACCTTGAGCATAGATAGATGGTAAATGCAACAAGAAACCAAAGATTCATCCCTTGCATTATTGTTTCAGTTTGTAATTCCTTTCTTATAGTGTTTGTGTTCTTGTAAAGCATCTCCTTCCATTTTTATTTTTTTT
>ML783409.1:102647-114097 GCA_009831015.1 Picea engelmannii | reverse complement strand
CAATCCAAATTATTTTTAAGTCAAACCAAAATCTAAAATTTTGCAGCTAAAAGACTTAACAATGAGTTGAGGAAACTATCAATAGCCATGCTATCCACCGTAAAACCCTTCCAAAATGATGGTGCTATTTTGGGAGTTAACAAGTTCTTTATGATTTCAAATAATATGCAGAGGGTACCTCTATGCATTTGAATGTGTGAAGATGTTAACTATTTTAAGAATTTTTTCATTGATTTGTACGCACCTGTTAGAGTTGTTGAACTCTTAATTTATCATCATGTTGTCCTCTTTTTATATAAGCTATAGGATTCATTTTCAGAAATTCCATATGTATGTTTATCTTGTTTTCATCTGAGCTGAGTTTGTTTGAGGTTCTATAATTTTAGGAAAGATATGGGGAAAAACTTCCCAAATATTGCATAATTACTTTACTGCAAATACATCTTTAAGACTCATCCTGAGTCTTAGCTCCCCGGGTGCCTCAACATCGTTCCAATAACATCCTGGAACATCTTGAGGGATAACACATATCCTGAGAAAAATTTGAACCTGGGTGGAAAGGATACTAACTTCTCCTCTTAACCAAGATTGACCCAATCCTATACCTACATATACCTATGTCATAGCTCTCTTATTTTTAAGAAAGGCATTGTCAATGCTATTATCCTTTCCTTTGGTTCAAACATTTATTTCACTATGTGCATGTTCTTATTCGGTCTAATTTGTTGCAAAGTTGGATATTTTGGAATCTTATCATGATACGATTCTTTTGAAAAAGAATTAAAAACACATTTACTCTCTAGAGTTCCATTTGCACATTTTTATTTTATTTTGGGCTTTATATTCCAAGCTCTTTTGCTCACAAAGTGAGGACCCTCTACTATGGGCACCTTTTTGAACCAAGTTCAACCACAAACAATGCAATCATAAATAGTTGTACCTGTTTCTTACTTTGTGTACTCTTTCTCAACAAGTATTTGATATATATATTTTTGATTTTTGTTTTTTTTGTCGGGACAATTTGTTTTTCCGAATATGTTGATTTCTTTTGTTAGAAATTACTACAGTTGCAATTTTGGAGGACTGTCATTTATATAATTCCTAGTTTTCTTCCCTTTAGGTTGTTTGTAAAAATATCAACACTATTAGAAGCATGATCTCGTCTTTGTTTCTTTAATTCTAGATTGTACTAGTCTAAGCTCGCCTTTAAGTATTTATAAATCAAGTGCCATAGCAGTTTTTTGTAGCATGCCCCTATTTGTAATAATATTGTTCATCGAATGCACATTCAAAGTCCTCTAGTGTGTTTTTTCTACTTTACAAGACAAATTGAGAACACTATCAAGGGAATCTTCTCTTTTTTGGCCTTTATTAATTTCAGGTTATGCTTCTTTCAGGTTGTCTTTGAGTGTTCTGAATCAAGTGTGAATGCATACTTTATTCCTCCTCCCTATCCTTGATCGATTAAATAGCGAAACTTCTCTGCTATATTTTTCCTAATGTAGAAGACACAGAAGGTATCGTAGCAAATGGTCGTTCCTTTTTATAGCCACTAATAGGACAACTAATGGCAAGGACGTCTCAATGGAGATATACTTTTTAACTAATCATCTAGTTATGTAATGTTAACTTAAAGAATATTGTTTGTTTAATTGCTCGACAATTGAACTATCTGCCTAATTGCTCACCTAACTGTCTATCTGCCTAACTGTCCACCTATAAATATACCATTGTATCCATTTTTTTGATGAATAAGATGAAACCTCTGATTTGATCTCTGTGTTTTTTCTTTGCTTTGTTTCAGTGGTATCAGAGTGTGACTGAGGAAATTTGCGTGGAGCTTCTGCGCATGCATCTGCGAGGAGCACCTACGTGGAGTTGATAACTTGGCGTGGAAGAGAGGTGTTTTTTCTCTTGTTGGAAGAGAGGTGTTGCCTTATTGGATTGATGTCCATTTGAGATCACGTATCGCTGGAGGATCGTTGTCCAATCTGACATCGCATATGAGGAGGTAAAGGAGTTGTATGTTAATAAAATCACGCTCAGGGACTGGCACCTGGAGCATTGTTAATAAAAATATGTCAGGAGCATAATATGTGGAAGGAATCTATTGCAGAGGCTGAGAACCCTCACATGTACAAACTGCTGCAAAGAGATGGAGTCGTGGTACATCGTTTGAATTTTTTTTTTTTTGAGAACAAAATTCTTTAAAATTCATTCATTTATCTCGATAGTGGGAGTTGTGTTTTGGGAAAGCAAATTATCTGGAGTGGTTCATAAAAATCAAGCATACTTTGATTTTTAACGATTTGTGGGATGGTATTTGTGAAAATACTGATGAGAACTCAGATGATAGCCCAAATGATAGCTCATGTGACAATGATCCAGAGGAGCCTACAGGTGCCAAGGAACTTACTATCTGGAAGAGAAAGGACAAAAAGGTCTATGCTTTGATCGTTGCCTTAGTGAGTGAAGAGGTAATAAGACATAGAATTTCTTGTAAAACTGCATTTCAAGCCTTAAAGAAACTCAAAGATCTTTATGACTCATTCTAAACTTGAAATTATTCAAATAATAATGAAGTTATTCAATTTAGAGATGAAAGATAATGATCCAATGAAGCTAGCCTCTGAAATTAGATCTCTTTACCATGATAATAAGGCCACTGGTGTAGAAGTTGATTTACAACTTATAGCTTTTATCAAATCTCTTTACCCCACTTATTTACACTATCTTGAATCTCTTCGTGCTAGTGAAAAAATGAAAAACTTGAACTTTGATAAACTTGTTGAGAAAATTGGGGAAAGAGAAAAATCCTTTGGGAAGAAGGAGTCACTTCCCACTGTCGAAAATCTATGTCTTGCACGGGAAGGGAAGAAGTCCAATAATGATCCTCCTAGACATAATACTAGAAGCAGAGGTCGTGGTAGAAATCAGTTTAGAGGCAGGGGGGTAAAAATTATCAAGGTGACAGACAATCTTTTCATCAACAACACTAAAAAAAAGATAAGCAATCTATACAATGCTATAGATGTGGAAAAATAGGTCATACAACTAGTTTTTGCAGAACTCATTGGGAGAAGATTCATGATAAGAAAAAACAAAATCAAGATAAACATAATAAACCACTAGAGAAAGGTAATTCTCTTGAATCTGCACATTATGTTGTTGCACATTGCAATCTTGGCATTGAAGAAGTTTTTAGTACTTCGTTTTCTTCTTGGAATGATACTTGGTTATAACATACTGGAGCCATATTGCATATGACATTTAGAAAAAAATATTTGAGACATTTAGTGCTAAAATTGATGGAGTAGTTTATTTTGCTGATAAGTCACAGTTAAAACCTTTCAGAATTGGTTCAATTATACTTAAATTACCAGGATATGTTCATTATATACTCCTGCTGTCCTTTATCTTCCACAATTAAAAACAGATTTAATGTCTATTATCCATATAAGAAAGCAAGGCCATTCAATTCATGTGTTTGGTGGCATCGTTGAAATTAGAAGAGCTTCTGATAATATGATTGTAATGACTAGAGTGGAATATGACAATCTTTTAGAACTAAATGGTACCTCAATTAATGTTCATAATTCAACAAATTTGGCTCAACATAGTGGTAATTTATCTTCCAGTTTGTTATGGCATGCTCGATTTGGTCACATTAATTTTGAGAATCTCAGGCTTATGAAGCAGAAAGGAATTAAAGGGCTTCCTACAATTCCAAGACAAGTTTCTCAATGAGATGCATGTATTTTAGGCAAACACAGTAAACATCCTTTTCATGACTCTATGTCTCAAGCTTCTAGAAACCTTGGTCTTATTCATTCAGAATTATGTGGGTCCATGCCTGTTCCATCCGCAAATGAAAATAAATATATGATGACTTTTATTAATGACTATTTTAGGATGTGTTGGGTTTATCTATTAAAAGAAAAATCCCAAGCTTTTGATACATTCAAAAATTTTCATTTATGGATTAAAAATGAAACTCAACTTAATATTGGAACATTTAGAACTGATAATGGTGACAAATATTCATCTTCAGTTTTTGAAAAATATTTGCAGAACAATGGTATCAAACATCAGACCACTGTTCCTTTTAATCCACAAAAAAATGGCGTGACCAAACAAATGAATAGAACTTTGCTGAATATGATCAGATCAACGATATTTTTTAAGAATGTCAAATTAATGTTTTGGGGAGAGGAAGTCCTGTGTGTTGTTTACATTAAGAATCGAAGTCCTTCAGTTGCACTTAAAAATAAAAATCCTTATGAAATGTGGCATGGCCATATTCCAGTTGTCAAGCATTTAAGAATTTTTAGTTCCACCTGTTATGCTTTGATTCCTGAACAACAGAGAAATAAATTGGGACAAAGAAGTAGAAAGTGCATTTTTTTGGGGATATTCTAATACTTCAAAATCTTATAGACTTTACGATGAAGCAACAAAAAATTTGTTGTTTATAGAGATGTTATATTTCTTGAGTTTGATAAATATGAAATCACTGTTGACAAACAACTTGCTCGACTTGATCAATTTCACTCTAAAAAATTCTATCATGAATGGGATAATGAACTTCCAAATCTTGAAGGGGGGATTCATGTTCTAGATCAATCTTTGAAATTTCCTTTGACAACATCAGCTTCTTCTTATGGACCAAGACATTTCCAAGAAAATATGATGAGTTTGTCACGGATGATACTTCAAAATCAGGTAGCAATTTTCAGAGTTCTTTTGATTGTGAATTAATTTTTTTTGTTGATGATGAACTTGCTTCCTTTCAAGAAGCAGTAACTAGTGATGCATGGAAAAGTGCAATGCAGAGAGAGTATTATTCTCTCATAAAAAATGGAACTTGGAGGTTGGTGGACCCTCCATTTAGAATCAAACCTATTGGCTACAAGTGGGTATATAAGAACAAATATAAAGCATATGGCTCTCTTGATAAGCACAAAACAAGACTTGTAGCAAAAGGATATGCTCAGAAAGAAGGTGTTGACTACACAACAACTTTTTCTCCTACTGTAAAATGGGACACTATTTGAACTTTGAAGAGGTACTTCAGAATAGTTGACTTCTAAAATTTTGACTTCTAAAATTTTGGACAACACACTATTTTTGACTTCTAAATCAAAAATAGTTGAGAATAGTTGACTTCTGAAATTTTGGACAACACACTATTTTTTGGATATATGGGTAATATATTTTTGGAAATAATTTCAATTATCATTGATATAAATTGTCAAATATGAAAGTGATCATGGGAGTCACAAGGAGGGATGTTTTGTTTGATTAACTAGTTGCGTTGTGATTGTTAAAGAACTAAAGGGAGTCACAAGGGGTCCCACCTATTAGTTATTATTTATTAAAAACCTTTATTATGATTTTATTACTTTTCCCCCTTAACTAAAAAGTTGGTTGAGTTTTAGTTATCTTAACTAAAGAAGTAGTTCAAGAACAACCGATTCTAATTTGCTTAAAGAAAAAAGGAAAAGGAGGGACAAGAGGAGGATAGACTGAGAAGCATACTAAGGTTTTCTCTTTGAGTTTTGAGATATTTTAGTTTTCATTCATTCCTTAATTCATTAGAAGCCTAATTATTTTTTATGATAGCATGGTCCTATTGTTGACAACAAGATTTAGGGCTGAATTACATCATTCATACACTTTTTTTTCAGAGGTGTTGATCTATCTTTGATAGTCTATGTAGACTCATCTATTTGTGAATTATATTTCATGACTGACAAAGGCTATTGTGCAGAGTCGAGTGGGAAACAATCTGTGGCAAGATGATCCATATTTTAAAGTTTAGTTTTTTACTTTATGTCAGAAGTCCTTTTGTATGTTTCATTGGGGACATCTAAGTTTGACTTTGGTCCAAAACTTCCTCAGGAAATTTTGTAAAAAGAACAATTCTTCTGATGAATTGAAATGAAATAAATGATTGCTTTATGTCTCACCTGTTTTGATTATTGAATCAGTGTCTTTACTTATATCTCTATATTATTTAAACATCTGTTATGTTCATAAAATTACATAAATAATGAATTTTTCAACAAGCTTTTATTTATAAAAAAATAGCCTAAGCACTTGTAATCAATACTTGTGATTTAGCATACCAATTTTTGATGGCTATAAACATAGGGTGATATTACCATCTATCTTTCTTTAGCCAAGATGGATCTGAAAATGATTGAGTAAGATCATTTCATATCTTTTCCTCAACATTTATTTGGCGACCATACTGCGGATATCTTCAATATCTCTCTAGTTGATATTTATGCTTGATTATTATTGAATACATCTATTTTTCTGGTATTGATTCTTTGAATGTTTTATTCCTTAATGTTTGTACTTGCAAGGCAACCCAATATTGAGCCCGATCTTCAAGATCAGATCAACATTGCTTTGAATTTGTTTAAAACCATTTTAGACACTGCTAATACTCGGGTTGAGCTTAATCATTCATGGGCAACAATTGAACAAAACATTAGTGCCCAAGAACGTTGGGAAGCTAGATGTAGACAACCTAGAAATTAACAATAACATTATTGTTCCTTCAGCTTTAGCCTTCCTTTCATGTCCTTATACTCTCATGTTTCTAGGAGAAGAAGAGGCTTATCACCTGAAATCAATCCTATTGCTGAAATAAGAAGAAGTAATGTTGTGTTATCAACTCAAAAAAGTGCTCTAAGGAGAACCTTGTCTGATTCATCCAGTTCATATTTTTCTCCCTTACCTATCATCCACAAGATGACATCTAGTGGTGGATCTGGTGGAACTGGAGGTGCTTCCTCCTCTCAGTCTTCAACTTCGCCAATGATTGGTAGGTTATATAGCCACCATGTCCCTGCCCAATCTACCACAAACCCCACCAAAGTCATTAAAAAGTATGAGATTTTTCAATTTGAAGAATATGCTACAAACACACCATGGTATGTATCTTCTAATCTTAACCTAGCACCTGCTACTCGTACACTTCCTAAATTCAAATAACATCTTCCTAGGTTTTCAGGAAATAACACTGTCACTAGAAACAAACATTTGGTGGCATTTTATAATGTTTGTCACAACATAGGAGCCAATGACAATGATACTTGCATGCACTTATTTGTCAATTCCTTGGAAGGAAAGGTTGCAGCCTATTTCTTTGACCTTCCTCCTAAGATTCTATCTACTTGGGAGGAGTTAGTATACTGGTTCAAATCCACTTATGGGAAATCTAAAATCCTATCTGAGCAGTTACGAGAGTACAATAACATCACCTATAAGTATGGTGAGACCATCAAGTCCTTCAACTTGCATTTCACTAAATTATACAATCAAATCCCTGAACTCATTCGACCTCAGAACCAATTCACTTTCATGCATTATTTTAATGCATTACCTTCTCCCTACCGTCATAGGCTTGAGGAAAAATGCATTGATAACCTCGGTTCTGATCTGCATACTTTTTTAGTGTATGAAGAACAACTTGAAAGAATAGGTCTTCCTCAGGGAGAATTGATTAAACAAGCATACATGTCTGCCCTCTTACAACTAGTACAATATATGAATAATTGTATGATAGCGTATGAGAGAAAAAGAAATGTCTTCCCTCTCACCCCTGGAGCTTCATCCTCTTTTGCACCCCCCTTTAGAAATCCAATTGAAAATAATTTTCATCCTAAATCCATCATGCCTTGAATTTGGTGTAACTTTTATGAGGAACACCACGAGGAAACCACATGTGAGGTAAGGAACAACACCAGAGATAAGATATTTGGTAAAAGACTAGAAAATACCATCATTGCCTTGGATTTTGCAGAGCCAGAAGATGTCATGATCATCAATAATAGGAACAAATATTATGCTCCCAAAGGAAAATATGATCCTCCCCACAATTCTTCTAGCCCGATCTCATCCTCACCAGTTGCTACTATTTAGGTTCCTAAAGTTCCTGATAGTCAAGGAATTACCTCCCCTCTCCCCTCTTCCAAATACAATATCCTAAATCAGTTGGCCAACATCAAAGAAGATGCAACCCTTCTGGACATGGTTTTCATCCCTGAACAACAGAGACATTTGAAACAATTCATGGAAGGAAAATCTTCCGTTGTAGCCAACCTCTCTTAAGAGGTAAACAAAGAGGATTCATCTATAAATAAAGTAGGTGTACATAACTTTATACACCCTGTAAAAAATCTCCCTTTTTATATTTCTGTAAAGATTATGGATAAGATCGCCCATTGTTTCCTCATTGATGGCGGTTCGGGCCCAAGAATGATGTCGAATATTATTATGGAAGAGCTAGGCTTGTCTTGTACAAACAAAAATGCCATAAGAATGCTCTCTTATAATAGTCTACAACAAACGACCGTAGGTGAGATTAAATATGTGACCTTAGTTTTGTGTGCACACCCTGAAATAAGGACAACCCTTAGTATTTAGGTAATTGATATGCTAGTAAGAAATTGCTCAATCATCTTGGGAAGAGATTGGCAAGCTTTAACGGGTGGATACCTCTCCCTCGACATGACACACTTATTTGTTCCTTGGAATGGTAAAAACATTATAGTCCTTAGAGAGGGAAGGATTTCACCTTACATAGAGAGTGCCCTACAACCTAATGTGAGCTATATCGAAGAGGACCTAGGGGTGTATTCCATATTTGTTGAGGAGGATAAAATTCCCTTGGAACAAATAGATTTAGATGATGGTATGTGGCACATGCACTTTGATGGTTCATGCTCTAGTGAAGCTAACAAAGTTGGCATAATCTTGTACTCTCTTGTGGGGAAAATTCATAACTTTTCTTACAAGTTGGAGTTTGCTTGCACAAACAAATTCAATGAATTCAAATCTTTATTATTAGGCATTGAAAACACCTATAATCTTGGTTGTGGTCACCTTTCAGTTTTTGGAGATTCTGAGCTTGTTGTGAACCTTGTACGTAAGATATACTCTCCTAACAACAAATTGATGAAACGATACACCCAAACTATTTGGGCACTTATCTCGAACCTATTATCTTTCAACATTAATCATATTAAGAGGGAATTAAACTCAATGGATGATCGGTTAGCTGTTTTTGCAGCCTCTCCTAATCGAAAACATCTGCCACATTGACCTGGTTGTAATTTTCAATCTCTATATCATCCACATATCCCTGACAATATATAATCCTAGCAGGTCTTCCCTAGTGATGAGAGAATCCGCGTTTTCATTCAAAATGAACCTTATAAGCCCAAGGAAATTATATCCATAGAAGATAACAAGATCCCTAAGGGTTTGAATCCTATAGAGAGTTCATTTTCATCAAGTGATGTAGTAAATAAAGAGAAAAAAAAAGAAGAGGAGTCGAAAATGAAGGTGGGTGAAACCATCTCCTTGAACTTTGGGACACCTGAATCTCCAATGAATGTTAAAATAGGTTGCAAATGTTCTGATGATGAGAAAATGAAGTTTGCCAAGCTACTTGGTGAATTTCAACATGTTTTTACTTGGTCTTATGAGGGTCTTCATGGTTTTGATCCTTCTCTTATACAACATGCCATTCCCATCAGGGTAGGCATGAAACCAGTTAGGCAAAAAAAAATACCTATCAACCCTACACCGGAAGCAACTATTCGAAAGGAGTTGGAAAAATTCTTGAAGGATGGAATCATCCTTCTGGTCAAGTATTCTTAATGGGTTTCAATTTTGGTTCCTGTTCGGAAACCCATTGATCGTATCAGATTTCATGTTGATTTTCGTGCATTTAATCAGGCTATTATGAAATATCACTTTCCTCTCCCTAACATAGAAACAATTTTGCAACAAGTTGCAGGGTCATAGATGATGCCCTTACTTGATGTTTTTTCCGATTACAATCAAATCAAGGTAAAAGGGACAGATAAATACAAAACCATCTTTATTAATCATTGGGGCACCTTGACTTACGAATGTATGCCTTCTGTCTTATCTGATGTGAGTACCACTTTTAAAAGGCCTATGCAAATAACTTTCAATGGTTTGATCGATAAGTTTATACATGTCTATCTTGATGATATAATCGTGTACTTTAAAGGGTTATCTATTGTCTCAAAGTTTCAAGAATTATGGATGGGTCCTTTCAAGATCGTTTTTGTCCTGGGTATTAACTCTTACATTCTAAAAGATTTACAAGAGAAATTGATTTCCTACAACACTAATGGTTCTCACTTGAAGCACTACGTGGAACCAACTTGAAAATTTTTAACGTTGTTTGGATTTTTTGTATATTAGTAGTCTAGTTCTTCTTTCTTTTTCACCACTTTTTTTCATTTATTCTTTTACAATAGTTGAATTTATGGTTCCTTTTTAATAGCTTTCATGCTTCTTTTGTAATTTGTCATTTTATTTCTGCGATTTTAAATTTTGTAGTCCCATTTTTGTCATGAATTTTATTGCTTTTCATCTTTTAGTTTATTTTTGGTAAAAAATAAGAGGTTGGATCAGTTCTGCCACAATGACACTCCTGCAAGGTATTTTTAGTCAATAACAATCAATCTTACACAACTGTTATGATGTTCCCCTTGAAAGCATAATTGAATTGTTATCTACTTTCACTGATGTCTTATAAAGAATTGGTTATTACCCGCTTCTGCTTTCCATTTCTTCATCCATTTGAGAGTTAAAAGAGCAAGTCCATAAAATTTTCTCCTTGAAGTAAAGAGCAAATTCTGGTTGAATGATTATTCATACAAGGATAAACCCCCTCATACTTAACACTTTTCATGAGTTATTCCCAAATTCCTGGTCATTTTTTGTTAAGGTCCTAACCCGCACATAGGTAGATCAATGTATTCGGATGTAATAAAGGTCAATATTAATAATAAATTTCAATAAAATAGAATAAGGTGGATGTAAGAAGACCTAATAGAATCTTCCTCTTCTAGAAGGATCTTCCTCTAGATGCGGTTGAGGGATTCATACACGCAGGAAATACAAGTGGTTCTTAAGCGCACATTTGTTGGCCACCCTTGTAACCTCTGTTGGTACCCCTTCGAGTGGTAGCACATCAGACAACACCTGTGTACGGATCGGCCTAGATTTCCTGAAGCCCTCTTTAGATAAACCTATCGGCCACCGGACTGCTATAGTGTCACAGAGAACAACACTCAGGAAGATACTCTCTAGTACCTGGGTAGTCGGGTAGTACGGATAAGGGTACGGTCTATCCTCCTTAGTTAGTGCCCTGAGATATTGGGCCGAGTACTACTGTTGGACCCCGCACATATATCAAAGAGCTATAGCACAGGGCAAAACCTTGTGTGTAGAACCCTTGAATACCTAACCCTTGGGGAACATAAACGACAACATAAACAAATTAAACCAACGAGATCTATTGACGTGCATCTGTGTTGGCGTGGCTAAAGTAAATACTCTTTGGTTCAGAATTTGGGGATTTCAGCACTACAACATTCTTCAGACCAAAGGAT
>ML783409.1:80735-97781 GCA_009831015.1 Picea engelmannii | reverse complement strand
CATAGGTAGATCAATGTATTCGGATGTAATAAAGGTCAATATTAATAAGACCTTTCAATAAAATAGAATAAGGCGGATGTAATAAGACCTAATAGAAGCTTCCGCTTCTAGAAGGATCTTCCTCTAGATGTTTCTCTTAATAGACATATTTAGTATAAATAAGGGGCGAGGGTATGTGAACCCTAGCTTGGATATTATTGTAAAAGAGCGCTGCTCGACTGGATGTTTCCCCCTCGAAGAGGCCTGTGAACATTGCTATCTGAATCAAAGTGTTGTTTCTGTTGCTATTTCGTATATCATTTCTGTGTATTGTGAAGATTATGCTGGATATTTTACTGTTATTATGTCATTTCTAGCATTTCGTTTCTGTTCTGCATATTTTATATATCTGGTATCTTTCATTTTTCCATTAAATCCTCTCACTTCCCCCTATTGCATAATCATTCTGGTTATAATTTCTTCATCCACTGTTTCGGTCTGCGAAACCATACATTTTGAGTTCTTAATCTGTTGGAAATAAATTTCCCTTTGGAGTCACCAGTTTGTTGACGATAAAAATCACAACGAGGATTTTGCCCGCAAAGTATTGCCAAAGCCTATTATTTAAACTATGCTAATGATATATAATACTAGTAGGTGGGACCCCCTTGCAGACTGGAGGATCAAAGATAGTCTATTCACACATTTTATGTTGTTTTTTGAGGCTGTTTACAGGGTTCTACATGATTGATGATGAAATATTGGTTTTATTGTGACATAATGGCAGATGGATAATGCATTTTATGTGTTGATTCCATTATTCTAAGCTCTAAATTCCATGTTATGATGGATTATGTTGATTGTTATTACATTTTCTATTGGTGCCATGATTCATTACCTGTTACACCTGCACAATACACATGTTAGTAACAACAAAAAATAAGAGCAATGGAAAGAGTCTTATGAAAAAAATCAAGAAGGGGACTATACTATACTACGCTATACTATGTGAAAATGAAATAAAAAGAATTAATGTTAGTCCTAACTAGCAATGCTAGTGGCTATATGATTTATATTGAGTTATATTGGGCACATTTGATATATTGTATGGTTTTTGGCAATGGTTAATATGGATTGGGTGGCGCAATTGGAAATCAATGTGTGCAAGTTTTGATGCATGGAATTAATGGTATGGTTTGGCTCACTATCGTGTACTACGAAATTGAATGAATGGAGGATAGAAGAGACATGCAGTAAATGAACGTCACTCCATACTTCTCCCACTGGGCCATCACCCTAGCATGGTTATTTTTCATTTGGTTTTTCTGTGGTTAAGATCTGAGATTCAGGCGCGGAAGGAACTGCTTGACCAACTCACATTTTTAAGGAAATTGGTTACAGGTATGGTTCTTTTCGACCATCCATGAATTCACTCTATAATGAAATAAATGTTGGATCGATAATATGTTGGTTTTTGTTTTCCATGAGATTAGAAACTGTGTAAACGCGTGGGTGTTTTCTTTGGAATGACCGTGTGTGTTATTCATTTGCAAATGGAAAAATTGATGGTTAAAGTTGTGATTTCACTGGTTGTTCTGTGTGGTGGGAACTGTGATGGTTCTCTATTGTTTTTATGGATATGTTGGAGGGTTTCTCTCTGTTTAGTTTCTTGATTGCCTCCTCACAATTACTGGTAACCATACTCGATTGTATTCGGTGCTATGGGGTTGTTGTGTATGTTTCGAACCACCTTTTTGGTCATTGTATATGTTTTTCACTTGGTCGTGGTTTTACTTTGTGGTATTGGCATTAGCACAGTTGGTTATTGGGTGGCCATTATGCCAAGAAGTATGCTTTAGGGTTGTTGGTAGTACCTGGGTTTGCATTTCTATCGACATTTTTATAAACTTTTCATTTTTTGAAAAGTGCGAGGGTTATGCCTCTGCGCTTTTATGGTGTTTGTTACTATCTAGTGAGCAATCGTTGCTCCTCTGCATCATTTCTTACCTTACCTGGTGTTGAACTGTCACCCTGTTTTACAAAGCTAAGGGTTATATGGATTTTGGTTCCACTATGCTTGTCTCGAAGGGTTCTCACCTATTGTTGATATGGTTAACTCCAATCTCCCCATGTTTGGTGATCGAGTGAAACCTTGATTATTTCTTGTGTTCATGGTTACAGAGATTGATTTTGATAAACTCAACCAGTCACACTCTGTCGGGTATCTTGTTGACTATCATAATTTTGTTGAGTAGTATGGACAATGGTTTTTGATTATTGGCTCATCTTTGTTTGATTGGGTGGTTGGAGAGTTGTAATTGTAAATGATAATTGGTATACAATTGTTGCCTCCTTTTGTTGTGTAAATGATAATTGGAATCGATAACTCAAAATTGTTATAAATTGATTGATTGGGAGTAAACAATAATGTACAGTTACATAGATGCCTATTTTTGTTATGTGTTGGTCTGTGTGTTCCTACAACATGGTATAAATTGAAGTTGGTGGTTGTTGTGTGTTTAATTTGTCCCGATCGAGAACGTTACAAATTGGAAATTCGATGACCGAGACTTGGTTGTTTACTGTGTATGGTTATGGAGACATCGTGCATCATTTTGTTTTATTGCACCATCAGATATGAAGCACGAGGTTTTGTAGTATGTTTTCATTGCAAATTTATTTGTTATTATTGTCAAAACAATGTAATTAGACATGTTTTAAAAGCGTCTGTGCAACTCAGGAGAGACCTGTGCCTATATTTGATTTGAAGGATTTAGAAATTATGGACAATGGTTGATATTTTTATATGTTGAACAGAGTTGAAGCAATATGACTATGTGTTCATTGGGATTTTGTTTTAAATATAAAAAGGAAGAAATGAAAAGAAACATAATTCTTTTAACAAAATGTTTGAAAGGCATAGTGATTCCGAGTATGATGATACATTGTGTTAATAAAAGGTGTTGAAGATTTAAATGTGGGACATTGAACAAGTTGTAACACACATAAAAATTTTAATTGATCACAATAATTGTTTAGTTGGTGTTGGATCGTTCACATTAAATACAAAACTATTTTATGGATTACTTAATTGATTTTACGAACAATATTCTCTTTTTTCCCTACCATTATTTCACTTTCCGCACATTAAAATACCCTCACCTTCCCATATTCACTATCCACTCCCTGTTCCTAAATTTTAATTACAATTAAGAGAAACTATGTATTATGACAGTTAAAGAGATCACACAGGGATGGATTACAATGATATATTCTTTTGGTTTACGATACATTTGATTGTTTGATGTCTGTGAGCAGTAATCATGATCTTTTCCCCCTCATTTTAACATTTTTCGCTCAATACAACCCCTCACATATCCCATAACCCTTGTTCACCCCCTGCTCATTGACAACTTTAAGTGATTTGTATGGATTGGATTGCATGAGTCTGATATGTTGTTGAGCCAAATTTTATTTCATGTTTAAAGGAGTTGTCATGTATGGTTGTTAAAGAAACTATTTGCTAATCAATAATGCATATAGGGATGAGATTTGTCAGCAGAGGTATCCATGGTTGGGGTAACTGAGGAAGAGGAAATTGGAACAGGGGCCCTAGAAGGCCAAGATTCTCTATACACTTTGATTCAGACTCGCAAGAGTTAGGCCAGTTATTTCAAGATGGATTTTTTAACTAGATTGGGAAGGGAGTGGTCCAACCTAGGCCTAAAAGGCCTCCATTCCAATCCCCACAGGTCCCTGGTATTCTAGTGCCTCCTCATGTCTCACTGCAACCTGAAGTCTCTAAAAATGACAGATGGAAAGAGATTGTCCACTCGGTAGTCTCCCAACATCACGGTTGGCCTAACTTATCTCTGCCTTCCCCTCCACCTGTAAATCAAATTGCCCAAGATGCCCCTGCCCATTCACCAATACAATCTTCACGTGCAAGAAAAAGGTTAAAAACCGAGGCCACCATGCTCCTGACAAAGGAAAGTCCGTTGCTTCCCCTTCCTCACCCTCAAATGACTATGCCAAGTCCGTGTCCTCCCACATGCATTTGATAGATGATTTCTCTCATGTGATCAGTGAGATTAGGCCTAAAGGCTCCACACAGCCTAAGGAAAATTCAGAGAGATCAAAAGGTGACAACAACAACACGGGAAATATTGCCTCCCAGAGTGGAAAATATGGATTTTGAGTTTTTATTTATTAATTGTTGAGAACGGTTGACTTCTGAAATTTTGGACAACACACTATTTTTTGGATATATGGGTAATATATTTTTGGAAATAATTTCAATTATCATTGATATAAATTGTCAAATATGAAAGTGATGTTGGGATTAACAAGGAGGGATGTTTTGTTTGATTAACTAGTTGCGTTATGATTTTTAAAGAACCAAATGGAGTCACAAGGGGTCCCACCTACTAGTTATTATTTATTAAAAACCCTTTTTATGATTTTATTACTTTTTCCCCTTAACTAAAAAGTTGGTTGAGTTTTAGTTAACTTAACTAAATAAGTAGTTCAACTACTTCAACCAATTCTAATTTGCTTAAATTCAAAAGGAAAACGAGGTACAAGAGGAGGATATAAGGAGAAGCATACTAAGGTTTTGTCTTTGAGTTTTGAGATAATTCAGTTTTCATTCATTCCTTAATTTGTTAGAAGCCTAATTATTTTTTATGATAGCAAGGTCCTATTGTAGACAACAAGATTCAAGGATGAATTACATCATTCAAACACTTGTTTTTCAAAGGTGTTGATCTATCTTTGATAGTCTATGTAGACTTGTCTGTTTGTGAATTAAATTTCATGACTGACAAAGACTATTGTGAAGAGTCGAGTGGGCAACAATCTGTGGCAAGTTGATCCAGCTTTTAAAGTTCAATTTTTTACTTTCTGTCATAATTCCTTTTGTATGTTTCATTGGGGACATCTAAGTTTGACTTTGGTCCAAAACTTCCTCAGGAAATTTTGTAAAAAGAACGATTATTTTGATGAACTGGAATGAAATAAATTATTTCTTTATGTCTCATACGTTTTGATTATTGACTTCGTGTCTTTACTTATGTCTCTATATTTATTTCAGCATATGTTATGTTCAGAAAATTACATAAATAATGAAATTTTCAGAAATCTTTTATTTATAAAAAAAAACAGCCTAAGCACTTGTAATCAATACTTGTGATTTAGGATACCAATTTTTGATGGCTATAAACATAGGGTGATATTCCCGTCTATATTTATTTAGCCAAGTGGGATCTGAAAATTCTTGAGTAAGATCATTTCATATATTTTTCTCAACAGTGGGCTCGAGTCACATTGTGTTTACCAAATACTTTATTCATCTTATCCCAATATTCATCCATGTCATCAATTCCTTCAGAGTATGATTCAGATTTACGAGCAGAACGAAATGAAAACATATATTTATAATATTAACTGTAGCACACCCATTTCGAAACTCTGGGCTTATTCGCGCTCTGATACCCATTTGTACACACCATTTGTACAAAGCTCATACGGATATCATATATCCCATGCATTTAAACAAATAAACACATTTAACTCAGAGTAAAACATATCATTACTGCTATAATTAAACAATCCATAGCATTCCACATTAATTCGTTTACACAGCAGAAAACATGATAACATTTACAGTAAAGACATGATAAAATGTGATAAAACATAGTTAGACACTTATCTTGTAACAATGGCAGAATCCACCAACCAAATGCAGGCCTTCCACGAACCTCCCAACCTTAGACTGCACTGCTCATCAACTCAGCAGTGGGTCACCCCTGAGCTGGGACTAAGCTCCACCCCAAGGCAAGGAATCTAGGCTCAGGTTGAAGTTACAGGGAAAACAGTCACACACAACCACAAGGACAGAATGCTCTCCCAGGAATCTCCCACGCTCACTGCCCACAGACCCTCATTCCCCACATGCCTGTTCCACCCCAGAAGAATGCACCTTCTCTGTCACCTGGACAATCCTTCGGCTGCCAATCTCCCTTATCTTGGGTTACATGAACAGACCAGACCAGAAGTCTTTGGGCTCTATGGCAGCTACAGGGTTCCTACCAGGAGTTCTCTCCTTCCCCTGCGCACTCTCTCACCTGGAGGGAGTCGCTCACAGGACAACAAGCATCACGCAGTCCAGTACTGTGTAGTCTCAACAATTCCATGGGAAAACAGACACAGGCTTTCCAAAAACTGGATTCGACAATCACAGGACGACTTCATAGTCACGGCTTCGGAACAGGAATGCTCGCATAGGCTCGCTCAGCTTTCCCGAAAAAGCAAGACTCTTCCCCGAAATCAACACAGGCTTCTCATAGGCTAGGGTTACACACATGGTATTTCTTAGAATCAGACACAGACATTCGAGTCACAGGGTCTCACGAAGGTTCTCTACAAGAGTCGGGTTAGTCATACTGCTCAGAGCTCCGTACGCGTTCAGACACTCCAGTGGAATGGGAATCACAACCTTCTCACGGCTCACCCAGGCCATTTTATTCGCATGCACCGGGGTTGACACTTGTCACCCATGGAACTGCATGTGTTCCACCAGCACACGTTCCTCCCACCACTTGGAAATTCATGTCTCCTTCCAAAAGGACTTAGGATAAAAACGTATGATGCACATATCTTTTGGAATAATATTAAAATATTATTCCCAAGCTTAAGCCCCCTAGGCTCAACACTTAGCCCCTTTTCCCACCTTCCAGCCCCTAATTCCTTGCCCACTCTGTGGATGCTCAGTCCCCCTTCACTCATTCATCGTGGTCAGTCTGCACCTGGTGGTGTTTATATTTTATTAAATGTTCTGCATACATACAAGTACAACAGCAGGCTCCTGGCCTTCAATACTCAGGCTCCCTAGCCTAACAACACATAAGCCTCCAGCTTATGAAAACTTGGCTCACCAGCCTATAAAACATGATTACAATTCCTTTCCAAACATGTTTTACAACGGGGCTCGGCCTTGGGGACACTACAATCCCCCTCCCCTTATTTTTGCACTGTCCTCAATGCAAATTACACTGTCTCTGCAAGCCTTTCAAAATTTTCAAAAAGATGCGGGTAATTTGCCCACATAGCCTCTTCATTCTCCTATGTCGCGTCCTCAGGACCGTACTAGGTCCACTGGACCTTTACAAGCTCTATAGCTCGATTCCGGAGCTGTTTGCTTTTCTTGTCCAATATGCGCACAGGATGCACTTGCAGGACACCTTCTGGTTCCACCTGAATCACATTCTAATCGATAACATGATTAACATCAGGTACATATTTCTTAAGCAGTGAAACATGAAACACATTATGTACAGTCATAGATGTAGGTAATGCCAGTATGTATGCAACCGGCCCAATCCTTTCCGGGATCTCAAATGGCCCACAAAATCTTGCTGCCAACTTGGTGCAACTTCCCAGTCTTAGGGAACTCCTGTTAGTTTTCACTTTCAGGAAAACATGATCACCCACTTTGAATTCTCTATGGGTTCTATTACTATCAACGTAACTTTTCTGCCTGTCCTGGGCAGCTTTTAAATTATGTTTAATTCTTATCATTTGGTCTTCCATCTCTTTGAGCAGTTCAGGCCCAACTACTACTCTATCAGTTGGATTATCCCAGCTCACTGGAGTGTTGCACTTTCTTCCATAAAGCGCTTCGAATAGGCTCATATTCAATGATGCAAGATACCCATTATTGTAGGCGAATTCTACCAAATGCAGGTAGTCTTCCCACCTTGATGGTTTATCCATCACATACATTCTCAACATGTCTTTTATTATCTGATTCACCCTCTCTGTATGACCATCAGACTCGGGATGATACGCTGTACTAAAGTTCAGATTCATTCCGAATCCTTTAAACAGTCCTTTCCAGAAGTTCGAATTGAATTTCGGGTCTCTATCAGACACAATTGTCATAGGAATTCCATGCAAGCGTGCAACTTCTTTTAGGAAAATATCAGCAACATCTGCTACTCTGTGGGTGGTTTTCAGTGGAATAAAATGGGCAGCTTTAGTAAGCTTGTCCACCACCACCATGATTGAATCATGCTGCTTTCTTGTTTTGGGCAATCCTGTGATAAAATGCATTGTTACCACGTCCCATTTCCATTCAGGAATAGGTTAGGGCTGCAGCAACCCTGCTGGGTGCCTATACTTCGCCTTAACCTTTTGGCACTCCATACATCTGGCGATGTATTCAATGATTTCTTTCTTCAAACCCAGCCAAAAATAATGGCTTTTGACTGCTGCCACAGTCTTCTGATATCCAGGATGTCCAACATAAGCCACATTATGCATCTCCTTTAGAATTTCCAGCTTCAATTCTCGGACATTAGGTACATACACTCTGTTTTTATACATAAGTAAACCATTAGTTCCCAAGGTGTAACTTTCCTTGGTCTGTGGTCTCTCACGCTGCTATAGATTTGCTACAAGATTTTTGTACTGCAAATCAGCATCTGCAACTTCCAAAATTTTGTCTTTCATCTCAGTCTGGTACATGCTAATGGCTGTAGCATGCAATTCGTGCACTTTTCTGCTGAGTGCATCAGCCACCTTATTTTCTTTCCCTTTGATATGCTTGATATCAAAGTCATATTCGCACAGAAACTCCAGCCATCTGATTTGCCTAGCATTTAAGGTCGACTGATCAAATAAATACTTCAGACCGTTATGGTCTGTCCTCAACTCGAATATCTTACCCATGAGTTAATGTCTCCATTTCCTCAAGGCGTGGACGATTGCTGCCAACTCTAAATCGTGAGTGGCATAATTCTTCTCATGCTCCTTCAACTTTCGGGACTCATAACAAATTACAAATCCCTCTTGGCTGAGAACGCCTCCCAGCCCCTCCTTACATGCATCTGTGCACACTATGTAATCCTTGTTAGATCTGCAACCTTCAGGATTGGAGCACTGGTTAGCAGCTGCTTCAATCGCTGGAAGCTACTCTCACATTCTTCAGTTCACTGGAACTTCTTTCCCTTCCTTTGCAAGGAAGTGATAGAATGGGCTATCCTTGAGAATCTGGATATAAACCTCCTATAGTAGCCTGCTAGACCCATAAAATATCTAACGTCTGCCACATTCCTTGGTGCTGGCCATTCTCGAATGGCCTGTACCTTCTCAGGATCCATAGCGGTCCCTTCTTCAGATATTATATGTCCCAAGTAATGGATCTGCCTTTGGTAAAATGAGCACTTGCTCAGTTTTGTGTACAACTGGTGTTCTCTCAACACCTGCAGCACCATTCTCAGGTGTTGTTCATGTTCTTCCTCTGTCTTGGAATACACCAAGATATCGTCCAGGAAGACTATGACAAACTTGTCCAAATAATTTCTGAACACTCCATTCATTAAGCACATGAAAACAACAGGCGCGTTGGACAATCCAAATGGCACCATTGTGAACTCATAATGACCATACCTTGTTCTAAAGGCGGTCTTGTTGATGTCCTCATCCCTTATTCTCACTTGGTGATATCCTGATCGGAGATCTATTTTTGAAAATATTTTTGCATCCTTCAACTGATAAAAAAAATCATCAATCCTTGGCAGAGGATACTTGTTCTTGACAGTGACCTTATTCAACTGTCGAAAATCAATGCACAACCTCAACGTCCCATCTTTCTTCTTCATGAATAGGACCGGGGCTCCCCACGGTGACACACTGGGGCGAATGTAACCTTTCTTTAGTAGCTCTTCGAGCTGCAATTACAACTCTTCCAGCTCTGGCGTACACATTCTATAAGGAGCTTTCGAAACTGGAGTTGTTTCAGGCATCAAATTTATAGAAAAATCGATGTCCCTCCTCGGAGGTAGTCCAGGTACCTCCTGAAATACATCCTTGAACTTCTTGAGTACTTCATGGTCTTCCAGATTCGATACTACATCCTGGGATTCTTCTTCCCCCCGAGATGCAAATAATTGATAGCCTTTCTGGTAACATTTCTTCAGCTGCATGGCTGAGATTTCCCTCACAGCCACGACTCTGGGAATTCCTTGGACTGTTACCTGATTTCCCTCCTCGTTCAGACATGTGAACCTCTTGTTACAACAGTCCAGAAGGGCATCGTGCTGGTCCAACCAGTCCATCCCAATTAAGCAATCATATGAGCCTAAAGGGAGAATGTTCAATTCAGCCTTGGTGCTCATTCCTTTCATGTCCATTGAACATGACTTAACCAATTCAGTGACCTTCCTCTTGGTCCCTGTGGCTAACTACACTAACCAAGACTTCTCATGTTTGCTTCCCATTATATGCAAACTATCCACCACTTTAGGATATACATAACTATGGCTAGCCCCTGAATCAATTAAAATAACAAGTGGTCGGTTGTTGATCGTACCTTCCACTTCAATCATGTGCGATTGAAATTCTGCTTGCTTATTGTCCAGGGCTGCATAGATCCTCGACATTCTGCTGCCCATATCCTCCACTGTTTCATCTTGTTGAACAGTATGGACAGTTCTTGCTTTGTCTTTTCTGTGAGGGCATTCTCTGTACCTATGATTTCCTTTACAGCCCCAACACTCTATAGGTGGAGGCCTTGGCATCTGCTCACTCCCTTCAACCTTCCTAGGATCTTTAAAGGATGATTGTCCCCAGGGATTTTTTCTGAAAAAGGAAGGCTTGCTTCCCTTCTACCTCTGTTCCTTCTTAAATTTCCCCCGATCATCCCGGACCTTCCGAAGGATAGGCCTTTCTCCTTGTTGTTCATACAAGCATTTCACTTTTCTGATGGTCTCTTCCATGTTCTTAGGATCATCATATTGAATCTTGTCACTCGTGGAAGGTGGCAGTCCACTCAGATACCTCTGAATTTTAACAGCTTCGTCCTTGATGAATGGAACATGCTTCAGTAGTTCCAGAAAATTTCGTTCATACTCATCAATGGTAATACTACCCAACTTGAGTTCGAAGAACTCCTTCATCTTTCTGTCATAGTATCTTTTAGTTAGGTATTTCTTCCACGTGAACTCTTTCTCTCTGATGTGCTGCACCTGCACAAACTGATCCCACCACATAGATGTTTTTCCTTTCAGTTGGTACATTGCAATTCTTCCTTCTGCGTGGGCAGAATAATTCTGCAGCTGGTAGTATTTCTTCATGCCAAGCAACCAGGTCTCGACATCTTCCTCCTTCTTATGTTCTCCATCGAATGTTGGAGGCTTAATCTTGTTCATCTCTCCTTTCAATTCCTCCCTACCAGATTTATGATGTTTTCTAGTAGGGGATGGGCTTGAACTATTGTGTCGATCCAGGTGGATATCGGTGGCCACCCACCTTTTCCAAAAGGATCAAAACGAATTTCTGGCAATTTTGGCAATTTACTATTTTTAGCAGGTTTTAACTTCCGGGGCCATTTCGAGGGCCTAAATGAAGGTTTTTCGAGATTGAGATTCTCAATGATAGCTGAAGGCATGATTGATCCCCCAAAATGAATCTTCTTGACGATACCTTTCCAATGAGCTATCACACGCCTAAAACGGAGATCGTATGCAAACGTTACAACCCCGGGAAGTTGATGTACTAACTTACCCAAACGGGGCCCACATGACTTTTGGCGCTTCATCTCCTAGCGTTAGGTTTTTGGATGTCTAGGACTTTTGGCATTATCGTCTATTGTAAAAAATGCCTCCTGAGCCTCATTGTAATCATATTCTTGCGAATGCGAGTAGCCATCACATCTCTTCTCATAGATAAGCTGCCACCATTCTAGCGAGTCTTTCACTCTGTATTTTTACAGTCTCTGTACATTTATTTGATTAATAGAAATCGTGTATTAATGTATATCTGTGTTTATGGTTGCATCTCTGATACATTTATGTTATATTATTGAATATCTTCAATATCTCTGTGCATTTCTTTATTATATCTCCGCTCTCATTTCGTGCCGAAAATAATATGGATCAGTGGTATCAGAGCAGGCTGCTCTTGATTGTTTTTTTCAGTGCATGTCCCCGACAAGGTCCGAGTATGGAAAGTCGGGTCTCGAGCTTGTCTCTCTTGAATACAATCTCTCTCGCACACCCAAGAAACCCTCAATGGATGAAGAAAAGAAAATCGACGGAGCAGACGATCCTATCAATCTATTGCTTGAACAAGCTCTCACGCGATAGAGGGACGAAATGATGGAGAATTTTTCCCACATCCTTCAACGCCTGCCGATAGCATCAGGCGCATCTTCATCAAGGGACCACTTTGGAGACACCTCGCCTTTCAAGGTACAAGTTAATTTTGATATTCCTGTATTTGAAGGACAGATAGATGCAGAAGCCCTAGAAAAATGGTTAACTCTGCTGGAAGGTTATTTCTTTGTTCACAATTTTTCCATCAAAGAAAAGATCACCTTTGCACTCCTTAAAGCTCTCCCTCATGTCAAACATTGGTGGGAAACTTACTGGGAGAAAATTTCCACAGAGGAGTCTGGAATATATGGGGTCGATCCCACTTGGGATTTTTTTGTGGATGCGGTAAAAGAACATTATTACCCTGTTGGAAACTATGAGGACCAGTACATGAGATGGACCACACTGCAGCAAGAGAGGGGCCAAACAGTTCCGGAGTTCACCAATACCTTCCATACCTTGCGCACCAAGCTAGGTATCAAAGACTCTGAGCGACATTTTGTTCTGAAATACCGTGGGGCTCTACATAGATACATCCAAACTGAAATAGATTTTCTAGACATCTCATCACTCAGTGCTGCTTATCGATATGTTGTTAAAATTGAGCAGAAATTTAAGCACCAGAACAAACGGGAATTCGGGTTTGCAAATCCACAACAACCAAAGTATGACAAAGACATCCCTAACAAACAGTCTCCCAAAAACCAATCCAAGCCACAGGAAAAGAAGGGTCACGAGAAGACAAAGAAGGACACCGGAAAATGGTGCGAGTTCCACAAAATCCCCTGGCACAACACCGATGAATGTCGCTCAAAACAGTCATTGGTGGCTGAGATCAAAGACAAAGAGTCGAACCCTGATTCAGAATCTGATTCTGAAAATACTGGTAAAAGACAGATCATCGACGCAGACCCCACTGCTATTGTCGCGACCGCAACAATTCAACCAGAAGAACCAATTGATCCAGAAGAGGGGGAGTGCCTTTTTCATTCAAATATGTGGGTGAAGGGGACCCCGCTGCATTTTATTGTTGATAGTGGAAGCCAGAAGAACCTCATCTCAGCAGAGGTCGTCAAACAGTTGGTATTGTCGACAACACCACACCCGCAACAATACAACATCGGGTGGCTTCGCCAAGGACGAGTTCTTCGTGTCAGCCAACAGTGTCGATTGTCATATGGCATCCAACCTTTCAAGGATGAGGTATTATTTGATGTCTCCCCACTGGATGTATGTGATGTTCTCTTGGGCCAGCCATATATGTGGAAACGCCATGCTATCTATGAGTCTCAACCCCGTAGTGTCAATATTACTCTTGGGGGTCATCTCTATAGGATACCAGAGGTAGTTCCAACTACTGCCCGACCTAAACAATGTTGCAAAGTAGTATCTCATACTACAAAATTCATCTTCTCCACAATCTGTTCAAAGGGTGAACAGAAGGATAGTGCACCCACCACAGCTTCGGCCCAAGCACCTTCTATCCAACAGAAGCAGGTCGACAAGGTTGTAGCAAAGCACGAAGATTCCTTCTGCACACAGTCATCTAAAATAGCCAGATTGGTTAAAAAGGTCCAAACCTTCCAACCAAAGGTTCGTGATAGCCTCCAACAAGCTAAGCAACGCCACTTCTCCAGCAAGGAAAGCAGATCACCAAGATTCAGATTCAACAATTGCTTTCCCCTCTCCCCCGAGAACTCAACGCAATGGAGACCATTGCTTCCTAAGGAGGGAGGATTGATCCAGGTGGATATCGGTGGCCACCCACCTTTTCCAAATGGCTCAAAACGGATTTCTGGCAATTTTGACAATTTACTATTTTTAGCAGGTTTTAACTTCTAGGGCCATTTTGAGGGCCTAAATGAAGGTTTTTCGAGATAGAGGTTCTCAATGATATCTAAAGGCATGATTTAGCCCCCAAAATTAATCTCCTCGACGATACCTTTCCAACGAGCTATCACACGCCTAAAACGGAGATCATATGCAAAAGTTACGACCCCGGGAAGTTGATGTACTAACTTACCCAAACGGGGCCCACATGAATTTTGTTGCTTCATCTCCTAGGGTTAGGTTTTTGGATGTCTAGAAATTTTGGCATTCCCATCTATTGTAAAAAAGGCCTTCCGAGCCTCATTGTAATCATCTTCTTGCGAATGCGAGTAGCCGTCACATCTCTTCTCAGAGATAAGGTGCCACCATTCTAGCGAGTCTTCCACTCTGTATTTTTACAGTCTCTGTACATTTATTTGATTAATAGAAATCGTGTATTACTATATATCTGTGTTTATGGTTTCATCTCTGATACATTTCTGTTATATTATTGAATATCTACAATATCTTTGTGCATTTCTTTATTATATCTCCGCTCTCATTTCGTGCCGAAAATAATCTGGATCAGTGGTATCAGAGCAGGTTGCTCTTGATTGCTTTTTTCAGTGCATGTCCCCGACGAGGTCCGAGTATAGAAAGTTGGGTCTCGAGCTTGTATCTCTTGAAGACAATCGCTCTCGCACACCCAAGAAACCCTCGATGGCGGAAGAAAAGAAAATCGACGGAGCAGATGATCCTATCAATCTATTGCTTGAGAAGGCTCTCGCTTGACAGAGGGACGAAATGATGGAGAATTTTGCCCACATCCTTCAACGCGTGCCGATAGCATGAGGTGCATATTCATCAAGTGAACACTTTGGAGGAACCTAGCCTTTCAAGGTACAAGTTAATTTTGATATTCCTGTATTTGAAGGACAGATAGATGCAGAAGCCCTAGAAAAATGGTTAACTCTGCTGGAATGTTATTTCTCTGTTCACAATTTTTCCGACAAAGAAAAGATCACCTTTGCACTCCTTAAAGGTCTCCCTCATGTCAAACATTGGTGGGAAACTTACTGGGAGAAAAGTTCCACAGAGGATTCTGGAATATATGGGGCCGATCCCACTTGGGATTTTTTTGTGGATGCGGTAAAAGAACAGTATTACCCTGTTGGCAACTATGAGGACCAGTACATGAGATGGACCACACTGTGACAAGACAGGGGCCAAACAGTTCCAGAGTTCACCAATACCTTCCATACCTTGTGCACCAAGTTGGGTATCAAAGACTCTGAGCGACATTTGGTTCTGAAATACCGTGGGGCTCTACACAGATACATCCAAACTGAAATAGATTTTCTAGACATCTCATCACTCGGTGTTGCTTATCGATATGCTGTTAAAATTGAGAAGAAATTTAAGCACCAGAACAAACGGGAATTCGGGTCTGCAAATCCACAACAACCAAAGTATGACAAAGACAACCCTAACAAACAGTCTCCCGAAAACCAGTCCAAGCCACAGGAAAAGAAGGGTCACGAGAAGACAAAGAAGGACACCGGAAAATGGTGCGAGTTCCACAAAAGCCCCTGGCACAACACCGATGAATGTCGCTCAAAACAGTCATTGGTGGCCGAGATCAAAGACAAAGAGCCGAACCCTGATTCAGAATCTGATTCTGAAAATACTGGTAAAAGACAGATCATCGACGCAGACCCCACTGCTATTGTCACGACAACAACAATTCAACCAGAAGAACCAACAGATCCAGAAGAGGGGGAGCACCTTTTTCATTCACAGATGTGGGTGAAGGGGACCCCGCTGCATTTTATTGTTGATAGTGGAAGCCAGAAGAACCTCATCTCAGCAGAGGTCATCAAACAGTTGGGATTGTCGACAACACCACACCTGCAACCATATAGCATCGGGTGGCTTCGCCAAGGACGAGATCTCCGTGTCAGCCAGCAGTGTCGATTTTCATACGACATCCAACCCTTCAAGGATGAGGTATTATGTGATGTTGCCCCACTGGATGTCTGTGATGTTCTCTTGGGCCAGCCATATATGTGGAAACGCCATGTTATCTATGAGTCTCGACCCTGTAGTGTCATTATTACTCTTGGGGGTCATCTCTATAGGATACCAGAGGTAGTTCTAACTACTGCCCCACCTAAACAGTGCTGCAAGGTAGTATCTCATACTACAAAATTCATCTTCTCCACAATATGTTCAAAGGGTGAATAGAAGGATACTGCACCCACCACATCTTTGGCCCAAGCACCTTCTATCCAACAGAAGCAAGTCGAAAAGGTTGTAGCAAAGAACAAAGCTTCCTTCTACACACAGTCATCTAAAATAGCCAGACTGGTTAAAAAGTTCCAAACCTTCCAACCAAAGGTTCGTGATAGCCTCCAACAAGCTAAGCAACGCCACTTCTCCAGCAAGGCAAGCAGATCACCAAGATTCAGATTCAACAATCACTTTCCCCTCTCCCCCAGGAACTCAACACAATGGATACCATTGCTTCCTAAGGAGGGAGGATTGATCCAGGTGGATATCGGTGGCCACCCACCTTTTCCAAATGGCTCAAAACGCCTTTCTGGCAATTTACTATTTTTAGCAGGTTTTAACTTCCGGGGCCATTTTGAGGACATAAATGAAGGTTTTTCGAGATCAAGGTTATCAATGATAGCCAAAGGAATGATTTCTCCCCCAAAATGAATCTCCTCGACGATACTTTTCCAACGAGCTATCACACGCCTAAAACGGAGATCGTATGCAAAAGTTACGACCCGAGAAAGTTGATGTACTAACTTACCCAAACGGGGCCCACATGACTTTTGGCGCTTCATCTCCTAGGGTTAGGTTTTTGGATGTCTAGAAATTTTGGCATTCCCTTCTATTGTAAAAAAGGTCTTCCGAGCCTCATTGTAATCATCTTCTTGCGAATAAGAGTAGCTGTCACATCTCTTCTCAGAGATAAGCTGCCACCATTCTAGCGAGTCTTTCACTCTGTATTTTTACAGTCTCTATACATTTCTTTGATTAATAGAAATCGTGTATTACTGTATATATGTGTTTATGGTTGCATCTCTGATACATT
>ML783409.1:28572-46355 GCA_009831015.1 Picea engelmannii | reverse complement strand
ACAAGCTCAATTGGAATTATAGCATTGAGAAAAGGATTATTGGGGGATGGAAAGCTTATTATGGGCTTGAAAACAATTGTAAATCAACCGATCTTTGGAGTTGGGATAAGAAGAAACTCCTCTTTGAGACTCTTGTTACACCTTTTATTCTTTATGGATGTGAAGTCTAGGGCTGTAGTATCTCTCGTGAATCATGGAGAAAGATAGAGCAAATACAAAAATAATTTTATAACCTATAATCTCAAAATTAAAGGAAATACGCCCTATCCCATCCTCCTCATAGAAACAAGCGTCTCCCCCATTGAGAGTATGGCTATGACTAGATACCTAATGTATAAGTACAAGTTAAACAACATGGAAGACAAGAGTCTACCTAAAATTGCTTCAAAATCAAGTCATAACCACCATCGACTCAAGCGAGGATAGCATAAAGACGCCCGGTCTTGGCTAAACTATTGGGGAATCATGGAAGAAACCAATTTGCAGAATAAAGATACTATTAAAAAAAACGTCAAATCAAAATTTAAGGAAAAAATGTGGTGTGATAAAGAGTTAGAGGAAAAAATAAAATTAAGGTATTAAAAAGATGTAATTAACCCTAATCTAGAAGATCAAATTATCTACCTGTTTTGCCAAGTGTAAAGAAAAAAATAAGCATTGCTAAAATAAGAACAAATTCTCACAAGCTCCATAGTGAAACTGGGCATTGGTCAATTCCTAAAACACCATGGGATGAAAGTGTGTGTCACCTTTGTGACACTAAGAAGATTGAAGATGAAAAACACTTTCTCTTAGATTGTCCAGCCTATACCCATATTAGATCTCATTTTCAAAATATTGATCACACTAGCAACCTTCCTAACCTCTTAACTCAACAAAAGTATGGCGATCTTGGAAAACTTCTTTTAATGCTTTTCGAGCACAGAAACAAAATTCTAAAGAATCACAAGTAATCACTTACCCTCTTAAGGTCTGATAGACCAATTAGGTCTTAGTGGACGTTAATCATCATCATCATCATATATAGTCTCTTGTCCCAAAGGGCCTTATAAGAAAGAGCAATGTGTAGCAGTCTTATATTATATAAATAAATATAAGCATTCCACCCAAGGGAGATATGCGTTAGACAGAGAATAAGTGATATATGCATTCCTATTAGGTATACATCATCTCTACATCTTGTAAAAGTATCTTTCTCATTTGTTGCAAAAGTTCAAAGTGGAAATGAGTCTTAATTGTATGATATTGAATAGATTAAATATCTTTGGTTCTCTATATAATGAATGCAATGTTTTTGAGATAGTTGTGTGCTAGAAGAGTATTTATGTATTTATATTTCTAGAAAATATGACAATATTGAGAAAAGAAAGAGGTCACCTTCTACATTTCCTCTGCTATATGACAATGACAATTGTCTTATTACAATTACCAATTTACCACTAGTGAAAATGTTTTTGATCATATCATCCATGATGTACTACTGCATGCATACATTAAAAAGTTTCATTTTGTAAAGTTGTGTTGAAAAATGTTTACAACATTGCAAAAAGAAAGAGGTTTCCTTCTACATTGCCTTTGCTATATGACAATGTCAATTGTCTAATTACAATTACAAATTCATCTCATGCATGCATGCATTAAAAAGTTTCATTTTGTATAATTGTGTTGAAAAATGTTTGCAACATGATGCATTGCAAGCAAGGTACATGTACACCATAGTCATTTTGTGTTAAATAGCTATTTGTCTCACCACAAATATTATTGAATCCATGCATTCATTCAAACTCATTTGCCAACATTTTGTTTTCTATTTTTTTTCCCATTGATATCCTATTGTTTAGAATTATAAAATCTATTCACTTTGTTCATTTATATCATTGGAACTAGTTTGTCTTTTCTAAGTGGCTTTAAATATCCAACCACTAAATTCTAGTCATGGAATGCTATATGTGTATTTGTTGAAACTAGAATTGAAGTGAAAATAATTCCTTTTGTGTAGTTGACCAAACTCTTATTGGTATATTTAGTCAATTTGAAAACTAATGTATATAAAGAGTCTCCCCATATACCTTTGTGCTTTAGGATCCCTAGCGTTGTTTTCAATATTAACATACATTCTAAATAAACCTTTAGATAATTGACATTGTGCATTTTGATCAATGATAGTGTGTTTATTTCACGCTTGAATGAAAACAATGCTTCAATATCATGTTTTTGTAAACAAGATCCAAAATGTTGTACTAATCTTTCTCTTAATCCCATTGTTGTGTATTAAAATAAATAAATACTGACATAATATCAAGCACTAATTTCTAGCACTAATTTCTTATAGCATATGCAAAGTTTTCCAAACAAAAGAGATCATATTTTTCTAAGACATTCTCTAAAGTATATTTGAAATACCTAGGAATTGTTATTCTATGTTTCTAAACTATATATATATATATATATATATATATATATATATATATATATATATATATATATATATTCACTACAGTTTGTGCATCAATTAACTAAAACACCTATGTTTATGAAGTTGTTTCTTGTATTTTTTTTGAGGGAGCTACCTAATTATATTGACAACATATGGTTATAATGATAACACCGCCATACATGCTATGATCCATAAAACAAATGAAAAAAGAAAGCAAATTTTCTCTCTACAATAAAACAAATTATATTTTATTTACTAAAATTTCACAGAAATCAATTAATTGTATGTACCTTGTAGAGAACAACAATTGCAAAAATTTGCAACTCAACTATGAAGGTGTGCTATGGTGTGATTTAATAACCATAAATGTGTTTTTTTTTTTTAAATGACAAATATAAGAAGGGTATAAAATATGTTTACTTTTCTTTTTATGGTTAAGGGTTATAAGGAAAAGCCACGGTAATAGATTTTAAAATTCTAGAAAAATAAGAAGAAATATGGAAAACTACAATGAATGTTGTAATTGTTTTTTTTTTTTTTTAATTAAAATATTTGAGTAATAATGATCAATTAAATTGCACAATAAATTTTTAAATGTAATATAAGCTCAATATTCAATAAGTGTGGTTATCAAGTTTTTTTTTAATTAAAAAATTTAAATAATAATGATCAATTAAATTGTACAATAAATTTTTAAATGTGATGTAAGCCCAATATTCAATAAATGTGATTATCAATAATACTTCTCAAACCTGGACACAAACATAATATAGGTAATTTGTAATAAGAAGGGATATAAACACATTTTTTTATTATTGAATACACAAAGGATGTGCAAAACAACACATTTTTTTATTATTGAATGCAGAAAAAATTGTGCAAAACTCAGTTTGCTTAGAAGACTATTTATATTTCAAATGACAAAACAATGAATTTTGGAACTACCAATCAATAAAAGTTTAATTAAATAAAGTTAAATATTTGATTAATTCAGTTTGCTTGGAAAACTATTTATACTATGATTTAGCTTTAGAATATTTGAACATTTATTGAAACACATCCCATTTATGTAGCATGCATTGAAAATGTAAAGGAACTAGACAATGAGTTGATATACACCACCCCAATAGTGTTTGGACTACCCTGCATCTAGTAGATATGTATATTTTATTTATATTATGTGTTTCCAACAAATTTCTTTTATTAGGTCATTATTCTTTTCAACAAGGTAGCATCAAATTTACCAACACTTATTTTTCTTTAGCTATGATGGAATATCAACAATCTATAATTAACATTTATGTGTCATAATTATTTGACATTTTTTCTGTCCCAACAAGTTGTGAGATAAGATGTGAGTGGAACGTGTTAATAAAAATAGGCTTCGTATTTTGTATTCATTGTAATATGTACCTTAAATTCTTGTATGGCACAAAAGAGTTATCGATCATATGCCTATCACAATGGAAAGTTATAACAAATAGTCTCTAATTAAAGAAAGAGATTTAGAATTCATGATTTTGTGTGAAAAATAGTAAATCACAAACTCTATTTTGTACACTAGTTTGTTTTCCCAAGATTCTATAGTGTACAAAATAAAACCTAAAATTATATAAAGTGTAAAAAATAAAAATAAAATACTTTTTAACAAATTTTATTACGTACAAGAGTTTTTTTTCGGAAAATTTTATATAGTCTACAAATAAAAATAAAAATATTTTTTAATCTTTTTAACTTTGCAAAGTTTAATGATTCGAAATTTGATAGCTCAAAGTGCCATTAAAAAAAATTAGTCAAAAAAACCACAATTCATTCATTAAGAAATATTTAACAAGCTATCAATACTTATCAAACCTTAAAATGGTTTGAAACAAAGATAATGAACATTGAAACAAGGTAGAGATGAAAGTGTCTCAAACTTATGTCATAAGGACTTTGAAAAATGTAGTATGCAGAATAAAAATGATATAGTAATTTCGGAAAGTGAAGCCACAATAGATAAATTCATCCTAAAAACTCCTTATTAAAACATAAATGCCATAACATTATAACAATAAATGTCTTAACCAAATGTCATAACATTATAACAGTAAATGTCTTAACCTTTATATAGCAATTTTTGAAAGTAGAACCACCATAGATAAGTCCATCCTAGAAACTCCTTGTTAAGGCATAAATGCCATAACAGTAAATGTCTTAACCTCTACCTTTTGCAGAGGACATTCTTGCCACATTGACTAAAAATATAAAACATTGTGTAGAAGGTGCAAAGGGGTTAATGGGACCCCTTGGAAAGGGAGAAAAAAGTGAAACATTTTTTAACAATCTCATGTAAAACAAGCTATAGAAAACACGCAATGCAAATGTTCATCAAATCTGTGACATCAGCTTGCAGAAGTTGGATTTTCAAGGCCACCTGGGACATTGTTCCAGCATGAGCTATGATATAGTGTTTCATTTATCTGAAACACATCAACATACAACGTCACAAGATTTATTCCATACATATTAAGAAGAGCAGTTGCCAAAATTGTAATTACAGGTCATAAGAATGAACAATTTTAAAATAAAAAAGAGCATTTGGAAATGCATAACATGCAAATGGCAATGTAAAAAATACTAGATGTGGGGATAAATTATGGGCTTGAAGGTATTTTTTTTCTTATTTTTAAAAATTTAATTGTGAGAATGGAAGAGCTCCAATTATATATGTTCACATAAAACTCGACTCACTTCTTAATTTTAACTGTTTTATTTTAATTTGGATGAAATTACAAATTTTTGTTATTTAAATTGTATTTTTGAATGTAGAAATGGAATCAGCATGTTGAAAAACCTAAACCCCRGAGCACTAGGATTATAYAGAATTAACCACTCAAATTTACAGATTCAACAATTTCTTGTTAAATTTCARGCAAATATGCCCGGAAAATATCACTAAAAAATGGCCAAAACTTAAAATGTTTAGACTAGCACAGCTGCAAACTCTGGGTGGTGARCTTGGAAATTGTCAATCACTTAGACATGGCAATCAGCTAGCCATCATAGTAAATTTTAAATATGATCAAGTAAAAGTAAAAAAATAAACATGTAACGGAATTTCTTTATAATAGTGAGGGAGTTAGTGGTTGAAATCACAACCATTGATTTATTAGGAGGACTAAGAATATTCCATTAATATTTAATCTTGTCCATACAAAACTGATTAAACACTTAAAAACCTATTAAATGTGCCCATTATCTTTGAACGTAACTACAACTTAACAACATTGAACATAACCACATCTTTGTCACTACAATACGACTTATAAAACGTGGGTTGCATGCATCAACGAAAGCWAGCTCTCGCACCCAGGGAAATATATGGATGGTCAGTAAAGATCCCAACTCACCGACCTACAGCTATGCTGGCCATTGCAAACAAATACAATGATAACTCCAACTCCAGAGCTCAACGCCACATAGAAACTAGGAGTTCGAAACTAACAATCAAAATATAAATTATCCAGCAAGTATCCATACTGTAAACAAGTTCCAAACAGTAGCACTGGAAACCAAACTATCGCTCTGCTACAAAAGTTGAGGAAGAAAACAACGTCTGGAAACCAAACCCAAAAATTCAGTCTCCAAACAAACAACACGGAGGAGCAAACGATGCATGAGTACCTCCTGCAACCGCCCCTACGGAAGCTAGATGGAATGAAGCGCGGGCATTTACTCTGCATTCAATACACCACCTCGGCCACTGTCAAATGAAAATGTTGAAAATGTAGATGATGGTATTCTTTATGATAATATGGATCATGATGGTGATGTTGTTCATGATTCAAACATCACACATTGAATGGCTTAGGTTAAAAACCAAACGAAATGTACTTTTGTCCGTCATCGTTTTATGTGTACGAATCTTGTCTACGAAACTCGTCCCCTCTCCAAGGGGACCCCTTTCGGTGGTCAATTTTTTTGGGTGCTCGGCCGGTGCCGCTACCTCTTTTCGTCAATCTACATTAAATTCGTCTTCAATCCACGTCATATTTACCTATCCTCTTAAATTGATTTGATTTGGCTTTTGATTTTGGTTTTGATTTCTTCATAAGCTTCCCTGCCCTGTCCAAATACGAGAATGTTTTCGCTATTCCTTTTTGTGCCCCTTATTCCTTTTCATTCATAGAGCGAGCACTCGGATACTTCCCCGGATTTTCGTCAAAACACCACATTGTCACCCGCATCACAACTCGGCCCCAGTTAACAAGTAAGAACTTTTATACTTTACTGTGTTTTTTTATGCATTCCTGGATCCATGACAAAAGTTCTAGGCAGATCCATCTTAACCCCAAGGCAATTGAACTTAACTATGTTTCAATCTCTTAAAACACTTATTTTCCAAACTTATTTTCTAGTTTTCTAAGTGATTTATTACTGGGTTAATTTGTGGGGATCTGTTTTTTCCATAATAATTTAAATTTATCGAATTACTCTATTGTTGTACTGCTTTTTAGTTATTTATTTTTTTAAATCATGGAAGAACATGCTCTTGAATCTTTGCATGCTTTGTTGATTGTTTGACGACATTTTCACTTGAGATGGGGTTTGGAGCCTTTCAGAAGTTCTTGAAAGAAGAGGAAAGCATTTAGAAGTTCAAGGCATTGGGTTAATTTATACTACCCAATACCTTAGGGTGCCTTTGATAATTGTTAGCGTCATTACAATTATAATCATGTTTGTTTCACGATAAACTATATGGTTAATTATGTGTCAATGTTGGATATATATATATATAGTATTTTGATGTAAAATCAATGACTTCGAAGTTTTTGTTTGTGCAATGACAAGGGTTAATTTTAGGCATGTGAGACATAATTTTTTACTCCATGCATTGCCTTATCTATTTATTGTTGGAACTAAATATAACAGTGATTTTTCATCTATGTTTTCATATATGAAAACAAAATTTGCAAAATCCAACAAACATAATCGTGGACATGAAACAACATGTAAAGGTTTGAAAAAAAAAAGTCAGGAAAATTGAGGGAAACTGAATAGTTTTGCAACTACTAATTTGCATTGAGGGTCTCAAATTTCTACTACCTTACTCATTTGCAGGTCCTCCTTCATTAGTCCAAGTTCCTTTATTTTCTCTTTGAGTTTTGTTGATAGTTAGTTGTTCTTGGTGCCATTTCTTTGTGTATTCATTGGGGGAGGGGCATTGCCTTAACCCTTGTCATTGCACAAACAAAAACTTCCAAGTCATTGATTTATTAGTGGGCTAATTTGTGGGGATAATGGCGTGGGTAGAAAACAAATAAAAAAAAATCATGGGTATTCAAAAGTGGGAATAAATGTATCATCCTTTAATGTATTTCGAAAATAAAACCTAGGTCAATGATCAAGATACTATGAACGTTATCATACTATTTTTGAAATAAAATTAGAAGACACAATTTTAAGTGGACACACATACAACGTGATAATGGAGGAGTTACTCTAAGAATATTGTTCTTTGCAAAGTCTAGTACAAACAATTCTCCATCTGGAGAGACCTGTATAACATAAGGTTCAATTCCACACTTGCTCCCATCAAAAATTGTTTCCATTGTGGATCCACTTTCAAACTGCAAAATAACCCTGCTACCAGAATATGGGGTTCTATGTAATGTTCCTTAGCAATTTCGGTCAGGAACTAGGGTTTGTTGTTGTTTGATTTTTGCAGGTTGTGATTACAGAAAGGTGTGCTGAAGAGTTTTTCTTGGATTTTTATTGCATTGAAGACATAACAACAAGATTGGAACATTGTGCAAGGAAAGAAAGACACAAACAAGACAATAAGCTTCATATATGACCTTTATTTAATATTAGAAAAGATCATCATACATGGATCTGTAGATCTGATACAATAGAAAAGATATAGAGACCCTAGGTCTTCACCTACTGAATATAGTTGCTTACAAGATTAATTTATTTCACTTCCTGAATAGAATCCTTCATATCTATGCTAGTACAACCCTGGATGGCTGGATCTGGAATTGGTACGAACCTCACTGGCTGGAAATGCTCAATATTTCGGCCTCCTAGTAAATGGCCTCCAAAGAATACCAAAACACTCTCAAAATGTAGGTCGGGGGCTATAGAGTAGGGAGGATCCAAGCTTAAGTGAAAACCCCCAAGGTTTCCTTCAAATCTAAGAGTATCTCCAATGGGAGTTGCACCCTCCTTCATAATTTCTTCCCAAGACAAATAAAATCATCCAAGAGGAAAACCCTTGGTGTAAAAGCTATAAAAGGGCACTATGACCTTAGCAATAGACCTCCAATAGTGGAGAAATGTAGATCAAGTATCCTCCAAGCAAATCGAGCTTCTTCTCTTCCAATGGTGTGCCCTACTGCTGGAAAACCCTCATATCTGTACATCAAACTCCAAATATTACATGTTGAATACCTGTGACTAGATTAGAATGGCAAGGGAGGGATATTTCACCTCCTTGGCCAAGATTGAACTAGGAACAGAGGAATATTTCACCTCTTTGTTGGTTTCTAGGGTTTGTTCACTCAAAACCCTCAAAACGTAAGTTGTCTAGCTCAAGAGTGAAAGAGTGCAAAAGAATAATGATAATTGGATAATGAGAGGTGTGCCCTCCTCTTTCTTTTATACCTCATTTTTCTAATTTTTCATTGAGTTGTTTTTTCTTACTTTCTAAGGTTTTAGTTTAATTCTCCTTACAGTCACTTAAATCTTCCTTAGCCTTTACCACTGTCACTTTAGCAATATAACTTTAGTTCTCCTAGTGAAAAAACCATACTTTCCTTCCCCTTATTTTTCTGGGACTCTAGTCTATAGGGGTAGCTAGACTACTACGTCCTTGAGCTCTTGTGTTAATGAGAAGGGGATATTATAGTCTCCCCTACTGGAAATTTCTTTCCCTCAAGCAATCCAGAACCAGTTTATTGCAATATTCGCTCACTTTCCCAAGCAGCATCTTCTATGGGAAAATCTTTCCATTTAACCAAATATTCTTTAATTTCTCTACTCCTTAGTTGTTTCACCCTGGTTTCTATGATCTCCTCTGGTATTAAGTGTAGATTCCCTTCTTCATCAACAGGTGGCAATGTCTCATTGACTAGTACATGTTGGCCCAATGCTCTTTTCAAATAGGACACATGGAAAACATTGTGGATTTTACTCCCTGGGGGAAATTTCAATTCATATGCCACCTCTCCAATTCTTCTTTGCACTTCATATGGACCATAGAAGCGTGGTTGTAATTTCTCAGCACCACTCTTCTTGATAGATGCTTGTTTGTACAGTTGCAATCTCAAGTACACCAAGTCACCAACTTCAAAAGTGTGCTCCACCATTTTCCCATCTGCGTATAACTTATGTTGGTTTTGCGCTCTATGGAGATTTTCCTTGAGTTCTCTGATGATGTCCTAATTAACCTGGATCCACTCCTTTTCCATAGGAGCCTTGCTTTCCCCGAATACAATCTCCTCAAAATTAAGAGGATCATAATTGTATAAAGATTTAAACGGGGACATGCCAATGGACATGTGGTAGGTGGTATTGTAACAATACTCCTCCAAGTAAAGCCATTTGACCCAAGCTTTATGTTGTCCTGCTACATAATTTCTTAGGTAACCCTTTATCCATTTGTTGACAATTTCGTTTTTCCCATTAGTTTGAGGATGGTAGCTAGTGTTAGGAGTCAATTAAGTTCCCACCAATATAAACAATTCATGTCAAAAGATACTCATGAACTTGTTGTCCCTGTCACTAACAATGTTCTTAGGTAAGCCATGCATCCTAAAGACCTCTATGAAGAATAACTCAGCTACTTGTGATGCGTTGTAGTCCATGGACACGACAAAGAAATGAAGTCGATCCACCACTACAAATATGCAATCCTTACCTTGCGCTCTGGAAAGGCCTGTGATGAAATCCATTGAGATACCCTCCCATTTATTCTTTGGTATTGGAAGAGGTTGTAAGAGTCATGCTGGATGAGAGTGCTCATCTCTATTATGTTGACAAGTATCACATTCCTTGATGTAGCGCATAATGTCTCCCTTGAGTCCTTTCCAAGAGAACATTTCTCTTACCTGTCTGTACGTCTTAAGGAACCCTTGATGACCTGCCATTGGTGCATCATTGAAGGCTTGGAGAACCTTCTTTTTGAATGTAGATTCTAGTACTAAATAGATACTTCCTTTGTAATAAATGATGTCATTTATGACTCTGTACTTGTAATCCTATAGTTTCCCATCCATCAACTCACATGCAAACCTATTCTTTGAGTATTCCACCAACAAATGTGGTTTCCAATCTATTGATATTTCTGTCATGGAATATGTTGAAGGTCTTCTTGAAAAGGCATCTGCAACTACACTATTCTTTCCTTTGACATATTCAATATCAAAATTGTAAGCTTGAATCTTGCTTACCCACTTTTGTTATCTCTCGTTCAATTCCTTCTGAGATAAAAAGTACTTGAGGCTATTGTGGCCAGTTCTTACTATAAATTTTGCTCCAATTAAATATTGTCTGAATTTGGACAAAGCATTCATTATGGCCAACATCTCTTTGTCTTATATTGTGTAGAGCAACTCTGGACCTCTCATCTTACGACTCTCATAGGCAATGGGATGCTTATTCTACATAAGAACGACCCCTATTATTTCTCCTGAAGAATCACATTCTAATAGGAAAGGTTGAGAAAAATCAGGTAGGGAAAGTACCAGGAAAGTACTCATAACCTTCTTCATTTTTTCAAACATGATATGTGCTTCATCACTCCAAGGAAAATCCCCTTTTTTGGTTAATTATGTCAGATGAGCGCAAATCTAGGAGAATCCTTTGACAAACTTTCTGTAGTAGTTGTAAATACCAAGGAACCCTTTGAGTTTTGTGAGTGTCCTTGGGGTAGGCAAATTGATGATAGCTTGTGTTTTTTCTTGATGAAACTGTAATCCCTTTGCCCCAATAATATGTCCTAAGTACAGAACCTTGCTCATACCAATTTTGACACTTAGACTCTTTAACATATAAGGACTGCTCCACCATGATTCTCATAATTTCATCCACTTGCCTTAAATGGTCCTCCTACGTCTTGCTATAGATCAGTAAGACATCAAAGAAGACAAACAAGCATTTCCTTAGCTTCTTATTGAACACATAGTTCATACATGACTGAAAGGTGGCAGGAGCATTGGTGAGGCCGAAAGGCATCAAAAGAAAGTCATAGTGGTTGAAGTGGCATCTGAAAGAAATTTTATGTACATCTTGCTCCCTCATCCTAATCTAATGATAGCATGCACATAGATCTATCTTAGTAAAGTAAAATGCACCATGAATCTCATCCAACAATTCATCAATACAAGAAATGGGGTACCTATTCTTAATGGTCCTTTTGTTTAATTCTCGGTAGTCTATGCACATGCGCATGGTGCCATCCTTATTTTTTACCAACACAATTGATGATGCAAATGGACTTGAACTTGGTCTTATATGTTCCATAGATAACAATTCCTTGATAGCACTCTCTATCTCGTCTTTATGCTGCTTTGGATGCCTGTAGGGTGTAGTGATGACCAACTTGGCTCCTTCTTCCAGTTCTATAATGTGCTCAAACCCTCTATCTGGTGGTTGTCCTAGCGGAATAGGCTCAAAGACTCTTTTGTTCTTGTGAAGAATTTCTTTTATATCTGGAGGGTATGGCTTGTTTGTCTTGCCCTTAGTATCCATAATGAAGCATTCAGATGCATAAGATATCTCCTCTCGCCTGAATATGACATGCATATTATTGGTTGTCACCACCCTGGGTGAATCCCTTGTCATCCCCTTAAGTGTGACTCTCCTTCCTTCCTCTGTGTTGAAGTAAATCTCCATTGTTTTGTAGTTGGTTGTGATTGGCCCCAAAGGGCTAAGCCACTACACACCTAGGATGATATTTTTGTAAGGAATGTCCACCACATAAAAATCATGTGTTAAGGTGTATCGGCCTAGAGTCAAGCTCATATGTGGAATGTACCTATCACAAGCTATGGTACGACCCCCTGCTACCTCAACCAAGAACCCTTCAAACTCTATTGTGGGTTCTCCTCTCCACCATGGATATATCAATGAATTTATGGGAATCTCCTCCATCGATTTGTATTGTTTCCATTTGTCCTTGAAAAACTCCTTTTATTTTGAAGGTGTTAAATTTCGGCACCCCACTCATAGAATCAATAGTGAACCTTTTAAGGCCTATATCTTGGGGTAAAGGTGCCTCGGGACCTTGAGTTGAAAAGGATTCTTCTTCCTCCTTGAGGTTTTCCTGGATAGTATGGACAGCTCCATCCTCTTCATCACCTGCCTCCTCGTCACTGTCATACATTACCTCAACGTAGTGGATTTTTCCCTTTCCTAAACATTTATTTCCTAACTACCAAGGGTCCCTACAAGTGTAACACAACTTCTTACTTCTTAAATATCTTCTTGTAGCTTCATCTAAATTCCCCTTGCCTCTTTCCACTGGTCTAGTGTCATGGCCTCTTGGAATAATGGGTGGCTTAGGTGTAAATATGTTTTTATTGGCTGCTCCAACTAAATCCCTGGTGTGCCGAATGTAATCTTGTAAGGTTATAGACTTGAAAGCCTTAACCCATCCTCTCATTGGTTCTATCAATCCATCTATAAACAACATCAAAAATCTATATTCTACCACATCCGGAACCATCACTCATACTCTTTGAAACTCCTCAATAAAGGTCTCAGTTGAACATGTTTGCTTAAGTTGTGTAAGCTCCCTGAAATGATGATCAGGGTCTCCTTTGTCAAATTTGTCAATGATCCTTTGAGTGAATTCTTTATAATAAATGATGTGTACATGGACCAAGGTGGTTATTCCATGGAACCACAATTCATGTTCTTTCCCCATCAGATATATAGTTGCAAATTTGATAGATTCCCTTTCCTCCATGGGATTCAATTGGAGGTAAGCATCCATCTTTTGTACCCATGTTGTAACCTGGATGTGATTCGATCCATCAAAGGTGGGTAGCTCCATTCGTCCAGCCCTTCGTCCAAGCTCACTAACACCTTTGTAGCACTCCTTGGATCTCCTTCAAGTGGAAATACTCTCCCATATAAACCTGCCTCCTGAACCCTGCACTCATAGAATTATAATCCCTTTCTGCGATTTCCCACTCATCACCAAAACTTTTTGAATCCAAGGCATTAGTATCCCTCCTTTGGGTATCTAGAAGGTAGGCATATACGAACTAGGGGTAGTCATGTTGATTGTGTAAAATGAACTTGACCCTCCATTATTGGATCGATGCTCCTCCACCTAACCTCTATGTATGGATTCCTCATGATTTCCATTGCCTCCATGACATCCACTAGCTTCATGGCTTCCCCCAAACAAGGGTGGTTCTTTGTCATGCCTCTGCTCCATCAAAAACTAAGAGATAATAATTTGATGTTTACTCTATTCGTCCAACAAGGCTATCACTCTATCTTGTCCCATTTGAAAATTAGTAAGAGATAATTTGAGCTCAGACTGTCCCAAGGATAGGTGGTGTTGGAACACACACATTTTTTAACTTTTTAGTTTTATATTTTTCACCTCTTAGGAATACAATTTTACACAAAGAAAGAACAAACTTGGAAAATTTTCTTTTAATTTTAAATCAAATTCATTGGTTGCCATTTAATAATAAAACGCGTACATTATCCGTCGTCAATAAGTTCCCTTAATTTGATCAAATGATCCTAATGATATCCGAAGTCCTGGAGCCGCCTGAGTTTTAAAGAATAAGTCCCTAATGGTCTCTTCGGAGCTTCATGCTTCGAATGCTCCCGTAAGTCTAAACGATAAAAACCCTGAAGCTCTGAAACCCGAAAATAACAGCTCGTGATAAACTATAAATAACTCATGAACACGATTCATAAGACACGTGTCTTTTAAATATTTCATAAGTTAACACGTGGCACTTATTTTTTAAGTTTTCATTGGATGATTTACATGATCTCGGGTGACACGTGGCACCTCTCTTGTTGATATGTCATCCAAAATGATGTCATCTCTGCCACATCACTCTGGGAGATGGCCCTTCAGGAGTTTAACAAAGAGTGAGTTCACAAATCACCGAAATTTCAAAATGCTGAAGCATTGGACATTTCAAGGAGAAAAAAGGAATTAATAAAACATTTAATAACGGAAGTTAAACACGATTAATTAAGACTTAAGGAAGATTACTCGTAAATTATTTACTTCGTAGTTTCGGATTTCAGGAAATTTCTCTTGTGATATTTTCAAAACCCTTCAAAGTCCGAACTTATGAAACATTTGAAGTTAATTCAACGTTTTAAACACGGTTAATTAAGATTTAAAAGAGATTATTCAAAGATTAAATCCTCCACAGATTCGGGATTCGGGAGGTTTCCACCCTGTCACATCCAAATCTCCCGAACGCGAACCGTCGAAGTATTGATGGTATTTATGATCGATTAAAGATAATGATTTCGAATGAAGATTGCAGATCTCCAGGTAGTCAATTCCATTGAGGGTAATAAGTTCCTTGTTAGTGAGGCTATACTAAGATCGATAAAATCTTGTTTGTATAAAAGCACTTCAATTTCAAAATCATTTTCACCTTTCGCAATTAGCAATCTTATCTATTGAAAAACTCACAGACTTCCCTTGCAATAGGTAAACTCACTCTGTTTCCTTAAGGATTATGGCACCGCAAAAAATGGCAAAAAATATTGATGTTGTAGGTGAGGATTCAAACCTGAATGCAGACATTCTATCGGACACTACTCCGAGAGTCACAGACACCATTAAAACTTGGACACAAGTTTTTGAGATCCTAGAACGTGAGATCATCAACTGTCCAGAAGACTCGACCAAAGAAGACGATGACTCTTATGTAGATAAGCTTATACATATAACGTAGTCAAAGTTGCACAAGATAGTTGCACGGTCGAGAATCATGCCTTACAATGATATGATAAACTGGGCCTTGGAACATGTTGACATCCAGACCAGGAGCGTCATCAACCACCATCAGGTTGTCATCGGCTCTTTTTGACCAGAAAATCTACAAGTAATGTATAAAATCTCTCCTACTCCTAAATACACTTACAATGTCGCATTCCTTATAGAGTTTGAAAGAAAATAATGTGCCCAATACGCCAGGAGCGGTCATGATATAATCAGGACCTGGTGGGGACATCCAGAGAAATTCAGAACTGATGCTCATGGTACATACACCACAACAAATTTAGATGCTCATATGATTTATGTAGCCATGATTCTTTGTCGCCTATTCGGGAAGAAGAGCCCTACACATTTCTTTGCGGAGTGGGTAGCCATCATGAACGAGGTAGCCGAGGGTTACACTTTCAATTGGGCCAAAATGTTGTAGAATAATTTGGCCAAGGAAATCGTTGATTACAAAACACCAAAATCAAAAGGTCAGCCTTCCCCTTTTTACATGTCGACATATGTTATGGATGCCATCTATTTCATGACCCCTTTTCCCTTGATGAACTGGAGTTGGAACCCGACCAGTTCTGAGCCTATTCATTTTCATCACTCTAATTTGTGGGAGTGGAAAGCCAATGATTTCTTTTATGAAATATGTCACAATGTCATAGTACATGTCCACATAGCCATTTATGGTGACCCACCTCCCCGGAATTTAGAGAGGATTATGGGAAACCTAGGCAAGCTTGCAGATTGGTTCATTGAGGAGAATTTCTCCTACATCATACTTTTTGGTTGCTTGGTTCCTCCTCATGCTCTCCCACAATTTTTACCCGAAAGGATGGTATGTAGAGAAGTGGTGTACCAGATAGTGGCAGGAGGTATTAGCAAGGAGCTGAAAGCATCTCAGAAAAAGGTTTGGCTGAATTTCCCCATTCAAGTTGGCATGTTTACATTATTGGATTTTGGCCACTATGAAATTGAATCCGTGGCCCTGGAGGATGTCAAATTGATTTATATTGAGTTCAAGAAACATGATCCACATAAGGTAGTGGAAAACCATCTAGCTCATTTTAACATGAAGTGGTACACGCATGAGAATTCCCTTTATGATGAAATATTCAAGGGAGCTAGATCTTATGAGGAAGTCCAAAGCAGATTCTTGACCCTACCCCTAGACCAACAGGTTGGTTTCCTTAACTTTTAGAAACACATGCAAAACAGTTTTCCAAAGATACTATAGGGAGATTCAATGGCCACACCTCCCTCACAGCAAGCTACATCTACAGGATCTGAGCCTAGTTCCTCCACTAAACACAAATATGAAAAGGTCCTAAAAATCCTAGAGGTATTGTTTCAGGAGATAAGAACGTCACTATCATGACTAAATGATCCACAGGTGATAGTACGGTTTGAATCCTTCATGAATCCGGGACAAATTGTCTCTCATTCCACACCAGCAACTCCTGCTGGCAACCTGAGTACAACATGACAATAAAATTCCACTGAAATTGCCTCTCCCATTACATCATTAACCCCTCTACAAACCAACTTCAGAAATCCTAATTCTGGACACACTTTCGTTGGTGACCTTACTCCTATCTCACCTGAAGATATGCCTCCCTCAATTTTCTTTTTTAGAAATAAACGAAAGGCTATCGTGAAAAGAGAGTCTCACCAAAAGGATGGATTCATCACTAAAAGGAAAATATTGGTGTATGACGAGAATGACCATGATGGTTCAGAGTTTGAAAAAGAAGTCGCAGGTTCGTTAGGTTCTTTTGCCACTACCAATCAATGGTCAATGGACAATTTGACTGAAAAACTACGACAGAAGTGCCTCTTGGTAGAACACTTGAAAAATCAGATATATACTACAAAGTAGACTATTAGAAGCAAAATGAACCAGCATTTCGAGCAAATCAGGGCTAGTGATCGGCAACAAATTAAATAGCTTCAGGATAACCTTGATTTGCTCCATCAGAGTTCACAGACTAGCCAAGGTTTGGTAACTCAACGTGATGAGTTTATAGAGAAGTTGCAGGCTAGATTTCTCCTAACAGAGGGCACAATGATAGACATTTCGGCCTTCAGAACTGAAGCATCGAAAATCAATGAGAAGCTGGTGTTGATTAAGGTTGGTTGTAATTGATGTCAACCCTTGAATAAAGCCCCACAGCACAAAGGTTTGGGTATTGGACCCAATATTTTTGATGTAAATATGACTCATTATTGTCTTGTCATGGTTGATAAGAAGTAAAGATGGATGAACTCCAAAGTGGTCCCCTTATGGTGAAAGCTCTCACGGGAAGATGCTTTGCAAAGTAAGAGAGCCCATGATTAATTGTGGAATAATGAGATCCTAGATGGATAGTGCTT
>ML783408.1:533456-548957 GCA_009831015.1 Picea engelmannii | reverse complement strand
CTTGCTTTACGTCTAACATCGAGGTCAGAAGCAAGGAATCATCTTGCTTTACGTCTAACAGCGAGGTCAGAAGCAAGGAACACACACATCATCTTGCTTTACGTCTAACAGCGAGGTCCGAAGAAAGGAATCATCTTTCTTTACGTTTAACAGCGAGGTCAGAAGCAAGGAATCATCTTGCTTTACATTTAACAGTGAGGTCAGAAGAAAGGAATCATCTTTCTTTACGTCTAACAGTGAGGTCAGAAGCAAGGAACACACACATCATCTTGCTTTACATCTAGCAGTGAGGTCAGAAGCAAGGAATAATATATACTCTCCCTTTCAGGGAGGGTCCTTTCAGACTATACCAAGCTTATCTCGAAAGTGTTCAAACTTTACATGAGATAGAGGTTTGGTCAACACATCAACAACCTGTTCATCCGTGCTAACATACAGGAGCTTCAAGGCTCCTCTCTGCACCATGTCACAGATGTAATGATAGCGAATCTCTATGTGCTTCGACCTGTCATGGAATACAGGATTCTCTGTCTTCTTTATGCAGCTCTGGTTGTCACATAGGATTGTGGTTGCCTCCATATCTAGGTCAAATAGATCGGTCAACAACTTTCGAAGCCATATAGCTTCGCAGCTAGCAGAACATGCAACAATGTACTCTACTTCCGCTGTGCTGAGAGCAATACTGGATTGCTTCCTACTCTACCACAAAATCATGGCTGATCCCAAACTGAAACAACATCCGGAAGTGATTTTTCTATCAGCAACGCTTCCTGCCCAATCTGAATCAGTGTATCCACTTAATGTGAAATTATGATCTCTGTCATAACTGAGACCATAATCTATCGTACCTTTAAGGTACCTCATCACATGTTTTGCATCCACTAGGTGAACACGTTAGGGCTCTACCAGAAACTGACTCAAGGTGTTCACGACAAAACAAATGTCTGGTTTGGTGTTCGTCAGGTACATTAGTGATCCAATAATCTATCTGTACAGTGTCGCATCAATCAAATCTGACGAAGTATCGACCAACAGCTTCAGCTTCGCTTCCATGGGTGTATTCATGGGTTTGCATTTCAGCATGTCGAATCTCTTTAAGATCTAGACCATGTACTTCCCTTGGTTAAGGAAGGTCCTCTCTGGACTCTGCCATACCTCAAGACCTAAGAAATAATGCATTAGGCCAAGGTCTTTCATTTCAAATTCAGAGGCAAGTCTCCTTTTACATTCAACGATGAGATTTTCTTCTCTAGTTAAGAATAAGTCATCCACATATAGCAGTAAGATTACTGGCTCATTATCCATAATTTTGAAGTAGATATTTGAGTCTTCTTTACTCTTGGTAAAGCCTAAGCTCATCAAGAAATTGTCTATACAGCCATACCAAGATCTAGGAGCTTGCTTCAATCCATACAAGGCTTTCTTCAATCTGCAGACATGAGACTTCTTGTCTTCAACCTCAAGTCCTTGAGGTTGCTCTATATACACTTCCTCTTCGATGACACCGTTTAGGAAAGCTATATTCACGTCCATCTGGTGTAGCTTCCACTTCATCTTAGTTGCAAGAGCTATGATGGTCATGATCGAAGTGTATCTGGCCAAAGGAGCGAATGTCTCTTCATAGTCAATGCCTTCCTTTTGGGAAAATCCATGAGCGATAAATCTTGCTTTATATTTCTCAATACTTCCATCAACAACATGTTTTATTTTGAAGAGCCATTTGTAGGATACCCCATCTTTATTCTTCGATCTGGNCTTCGTTCTTCATTATGGATTGGTATTCCTCTGTCATGGCATCTGCCCATTCTTTTCTCTGAATGGATTCTTCAGAGCAGGTAGGCTCCTCTTCTAGGAGATCACACATCAAAGCTGTATAACTGGAGAATGGATTTGGTATTTTCACCTATCTCATAGTTCCTTGGGGAACACCGTACTTATCTCCATCTTGAATAATCTCTCTATCCTAGGATGGCTTTCTTTTATGGAGGATCGTCATCTGAGGAGGTTCTTGTACTTATACTATATTATGGTCTTCGAGAAGTTCCTCATCAGGGGAATTTATGACTTCTCTCATTGGTTTTGCAGCTCTGGGAACCTCCCTTATTGCAGTGTTGGGGATTACGGGTTGCTCTTCATATACCTCTTCAAGCTGGCACATTTTAGATTTCTTGAGCACTGCATCTTCATCAAAGGTCACATCCCTGCTGATCTCAATGTGATGTTGACCTGGTATATAAATTCTGAAGGCCTTGGAGACCTCATAGTATCCCACAAATATTCCCTTCTTTCTTGAAGGGTCCAACTTATTTCTCTTTTCTTTAGGTATATGAATAAACACTGGACAACCAAATATTTTGAGATGGCTTACCTCTGACTTCTTTCCAGTGAACATCTCTTCTGGTGTCTTGAGCCCAAGTGCACTATGGGGCAATTGGTTCTGCACATAAACAACTGCCATTGCTGCTTCTGCCCATAAGCACATAGGAAGATCTTAATCATGGATCATAGTCTTCACAACTTCCAGTATGGTTCTGTTCTTTCATTCAGCTACACCGTTTTGTTGGGGATTATAGGGAGTAGTGAGTTCCCTCTTGATTCCAACATCTTTGTAGAAGTTCACAAACTCTTTTGAGGTATATTCTCCTCCTTTATCTGACTCGGGTATCTTAATCTTCTTTTCAGAAAGGTTCTCTATCAAGGCTTTGAATTCCTTGAACTTTGCTGAACACTTCAAATATATCCAGGTCTTACGAGAGTAATTATCAATGAATGATACATAGTATACATACCCAATAATGGAGGATGATGGAATTGGGCCACATACATCTGAATGAATGGGTTCTAGGACTCCTTCTGCCTTGTTGTCCCTCTTCGGAAACAGGTTCTTGATGTTCTTCCCTTGTGCACATCCATTGCATACGCCTTCATGGTCACCTATGAGTTCTGGTAAACTTGTGACCACTTTGCATATGTATGGTAGTGCCTTGTAGTTGATGTGAGCTAATATTCTATGCCAAGATTCTTCAATGGCGTGGGTCATGGAAGCTTCTGAGTGACCCTTTAGCTCATGCAAGTCACCTTCTTCTCCTCCAATGATGATTTCTTCATTTATGGTCTCTTCTTTAGCACGTTGCCTTCTGCAACCTTCACTATAGCTTCCTCAGGGTTATTACATGTGACCCGGACCAAGGTCAACAAAGCAACAAGAAAGAATAATATCCCTCTGATAATGTAAAGCAATAGCACGAACAATCATCATAGTAGCTCCTTTAGTGCTATCACTTATAATTTATCTGAAGCAAAGATTAAAGGTAATGAATACAATACGAAATGAGGTCAACACTCTCATAGTGTTGTGACCAAGCATTCTTCCATGGAAACCTGGAACTAACACACGAGGTTTCTCCTAGAGGATGTGTTAGTTGTATCAGGCAAAGTATTTACCTCTATATGCTCACATGCTATCAAGTATAATACTTTACGATGACTTCTATCTCAATTATAGTCATTAGTTTATCATGTGTACCTTTGAATCTTATTAATCTTGATTAATCAAACCTAAAGCCTTGTCTTCATGAATGAGTGCTTGATTTTCTTCCAAGTCTCCTTCACTCAAGATGACGAGTGCTTTCTTCAACCTGTCTTCTGTGCTGAGACAATATGCTATCTTGATAGAAGGTTAGGTTAGATGATAAGCTCTATGATCAACTTTTAATCCTTCTAATAATTTGATCATAGCTTCAACATGCAACATTGATTAAGATAATGTCATGACAAATAGATGTATATAAGAATAATCACACCTGGGTTGCATCATTCCTCTGAATGTGTTGGATCTTGAGATCCTTCTGGATCTATGGCAAGAGATCCCTTCTCCTGCAAGTACTCTTTAGGGTTTAACCATTAAACATATGTAAGTACATACCTTTGATAGCATTTGCAGGTAGTGGCTCCATTTGGTAGCAACGATAATCATTACCAACTCTTAAGAAAACTTCAAGGGTGATTGCAACTAGTTCTACGGCTGCAACTACAACTGGTACTACAACTGCAACTGGTTCTAAGACTGCAACTGCAACTGCAACTGCAACTTAGGGTTTTATGAGGAAACCCTAATTTTTCAAACTTCAAATTTTGAAATTTTGATCCAGGGAATAGATGCGCTGGGCTGAGGCGAGTATGCTGGTGTAGTCAGAATTTTGAAAATCCAACTTTTACCCCCTCAAACTTGATCTATGGATTTCTGGACTGGTGCTTCTGGTTTTTCTGGTACTTTTGGTACTCTGGTTTTCTGGTACTTTGTGAAACTAGGGTTTCACTTTCTAGGAGATCTAGCCACTGAAAAGGTGCGATGAAGGTGCCAAAATGATCCTTGGGGGAGGGCACAACTTTCTAGGTGGTTTTAGGGATGAAACGATTCACTTTTGAAAAACCCTAATTTGTGGGTACTGTAATAGTGACGTTTTTCCTCTTGCGAAATATGCTTCCTTTAGCTTGGCTCTGATACCATGTTAATGTTTATGCCATTATTATAGTTCTTTGCATTTCAATAGATAATAGCAACATAAGAACAATATCACTGAGAAATACACATTCACAAGAGACACACCATTTATCCTGGGAAACCCTCTAGGGGAAGAAAACCCAACAAAACTTCCTTAATATAGATAACCAATACAATGCTAAGAGATATCTATGCTAAAACAGAAAGTCCTCTCAAAGATATGTGCCACTCTCTCTCTCTCTCTCCTTTGTCGGTAACAGATCAGAACTTGTCTCTCAAACTGAGCAAGTGAGTTGTATTCAAATGAGGCACTAGCCTCCTTTATTTATACAAGTTCTGGCACGTGTGAAGTGTCTTTTCACTAGCAGGGCCAACTTCTCAATCTGGGTGGGTAAACCCACCTTTATTATATTTCTGGGTCTCTTAATTAACTGCTGGGGCCGACTTCTTATTCTGCCTATTACAATTGTCTTTTGACCAATCCGCAAAAGGGGATTTGGTCCTATTACGATATTCGACATGATCAATCCACAATGGGGATTGATCCTATGAATAAAATATCAATAATAATAAGAATACTCTTTGCAGTTACATTATTTCAACACTGTATCCATGTCAAAATCTGCCAGTGGAGTTTCTTCGCGTCTAGCCTAGGGCTAGAGTTCTTGGAAATCCATTCTGCTAGCCAGTTGGGGGGAATTTCTTCCTACACCAAGCATCTTCCATGCTCCATAGGTCTGGCTTGGGGTCTGGTGATGATATTGGGCTTGAATTGGGCTTCCAAGGGCGATTTCTCAGGAGGAGGAATTTCTTCTTCCATTGTGAAACTTCCCATGTCATACAAAATTTCAGAAGGGGGAGGAGGTAAATTCTGGGCACGAGGGGAGGGAGGGGGAGTCTCAATCCAATTCTGGCCTCTTCCAAAGGATCTAGTTGGAGGGAGGGGCAGTGAAGGGTCAGGGAAACTGTGCCTTGTGACAGAACTGTAATACAGTGGCCCCCTTTTAGGTTTTCCACACTCTCTGGGTATGATTGCAGGATGAAAACATGGCAGTGGAGGTGACTTCCAAGTAAGTGGAGTTGCGTTGGTGAAGAGGAAATTGAGAAAGGTGACCAACAGTGGTAGGGAGGCAATGAAAGGAGGTCCACCATAGGAATGCACATGAGACCGAGAGAATCAAAGAGCCAACTAAACTTGGTAAATGACAGAATGACTAGGAGCTCTTACCTTCATATAGGCCAAATGATTGTTGGTGGGGGGCGCCATGAATGCCAAAGTGACATTAGCTTGAGGATGAGTACCCTCCGTAGAGCTCCAGAGTTGGTTCACATGCAGAGCCATTAAGTTCTCGGAGGTAGTGCAATGCACTACCATAAGTGCAGTGGTAAGGCCCATCATTCAAATGGTGCGGGGATGAGGGAAACGTCTGGGGGTAATAACTCCCCAAGTTGCATGCACACCACCTTTCTCTCTGTTTCCAGATGTCACCCCATTTGGGGAGTTTATTTCAATCTTACGTCCAAGTTAAGTTTCACTTTTTTTTTTTTTCAAATTATATTTATATTGTAATAATTTTTAACTAAGTTAGCTAGAATACACATTAGGCATTACTTTTAAACATCTATAATGATGTAGTCTTCAGATTTTGTAGATGATATATTTAAGAGTCACATTGGGGTTTTTTGGTATTTGAGAAAGTTGATTTGATTTCTTTCATTGTACCTTTCTTGTCAATCCTATATAGAGATTGTTGGAAATGATGTTTTTGGATTTTTGATGCTCAGTTTGGATACCCTATCTTTGAAGGAATTATTACTCTGAAGACCTAGCTCAAATGGGAGAATATGATATATGGTTGAAATTTTTATTCTAAGAAATTTCCAATGGTATATGACACTCCCTCTAAATCCATAAGAATGAGAAGATATGAAAGATTTTGTCAGGTCAACGCAACTAGAAAATACAGTTTGGTCCAACTAGTTTTACAAGTCGACCTCATAAGTGAACACAAAAACACTCTAAATATAGGATATATGTGTGTATTTGAATAATATCCAAGCAAGAAGAGGAAGTAAAAGTGCGTAGAAGAGATTTGAGGTGCACAATGTTGATGATTGCAGCTATGTGAGACATTCTCCAGGACACAAACCTGAGAGAGAGCCCCTGAGAGGGGTGTGTGGTTCCTATCTGAGACAGAGATGGAACGTAGAGATGGCCTCGTCCTTACAGAGAGTTGAGAAGAACTCCAAATGATTCTCTTGTGTAATGCAGTGAGAAAGGAGATCTACAGATTTGGATGTGCCTGTGGCTGAGCATAAGGTGAACATGTGAAATCCCAAAGTGCTCGGTGCATCGTCATGAGAACAAAAATGAATATGATGTATTATCCTCCTCTGACCAGAGAGTTGATGAGAAACTCCATATGACTCTCCTGTGTAATGCATTGGTAAAGAAGATCTATTGAGTGGACGTGCCTGTGGACGAGCACAGGTGAACGTGTTCCTAGTGGATGGGCATTAATGAAGAAGTGGTTCTTCTGTGTAATGCAGTGAGCCAGAGATATGGACATCCCTATGGATGTGCCCCTAGTGGATGAGCACTAGTTGGTGTATAATATCTCTTGCTATATTGTTCAAGACTTAGACCTGCCTGTAACCCTAATTGTAATGTAAAGGGTACAGGTCGACCCCACCTTAATAATTAATAATTAATGTAAAAGATAATTAATCTGGTTAATGTTAATTATATTGCGAGCTATTGAGGTCGGCCTTGTTGTGCCAATAGACACTTCTGTTGACAGGTTCATTCTAGTATAAGTAAATGTAAATTCCCCATTGAAAAAACATATCTTTTGTGTAAGTTTGGAAATTTCAGAAAGCACACCTTCTTGGGAAAAGTGTGCACCTCTTGGGCGCTAGTCTTGTAGGGTTTGCAAGAACCCTCTTGTGTGCTAGGTTTTCTTGGTGGTGAAGGTATTTCTCTTGAAGAATAAGGAAAAGTGTTTGGTTGGGTTTTCTTCCCTTGTTGAAAAGGGTTTCCCAGGATACTTCTCGTGTTCTTGTGCATGGTGTTTCTTCTTGTGATCTTGGTTGCTACAACATTATTGATTATGATTAAATGCTAAAATGGAATGAAATTCATGATTGAACTTGATTATTGAAAAATCAACATGGTATCAGAGCATAGGTCTTGAAGAACCCCTGCACAAACATTCAAAAGGCTAAACTATCCTCCTTTTGCAGTTTCGTACGACCTATAGGGTTTTTGCAGAAATCCGTACAACCCTCATTTGATTATCCCTTTCACCCCATTATAAATGGACGTTGGAACTAATTTTTGGACCAAGATGTACGACCCTCCTCAACGCATCTCCATAGACCTTCAAAATAAAATTCCGAGGATTTTGAGTTTTTGGCCCTAGGGTTTCTAGGGTGCCGAGATTTTCTGCAAAATCTTGATCTTAGACTTCTACAACTTCTTGAAGAAACGTTTTTCAAATCAAAAATAATTTTTGTGACATTCTCAAATTTGATTATTGACAGTAATAATCCCAACAAAAATCCAAGGTTACTAATCCAACCTAATCATCAGGTTTTCCAAGTCCAGTTGGCGAGAGTTTGAAGAATCCAAACAAATGAAGAATAGAGACTTAGTAGAATATAGGCTTGATGGAGAAAGCAACTTCATCTCGTGTAAATCAACTCTTTAGGTCACCCTTGAAGAAGATGACCTTTTGGATGTGGTAACTAAAACTTTACCAGCCACAACTACAGATGTAGAAAAGAAGATAAGAAAGGAAGAAGATGTCAAAGCAAGAAAATTAATCATCTACTCAGTAAGAGATCATCTCTTACCTCGTATTTCCAACCCGAAGACAACTTATGATATGTATGAAGCATTAAAATAAATGTTTGAAAGTGACAACACCCTCAAATATCTTACCTTGAAGAGCCAACTTCAAAGTACCAAGATGACGAAAAGTGACACAGTTGCTATCTTCTTTATGAATATACTGGAGATTAAAGAACAGCTAGAAACCATTGGAGAAATAATGTCTGATAGAGAACTTGTCTTAACCACTCTCAAAAACCTTCCAAAACATTGGGAACCTTTTTTTCAGAGTATCAGTGAAAGATAAAGTCTACCGAAATTTGATTGTCTATGGACAAATTGTACTCAAGAAGAACTTAGACTTAGAAATAGATGAGTGGAAGAATCCCCAGAAGAAAATCACGCTCTTGCACTTCATACAAGGAAAGGAGGAAAATTCAAAAGAAACTTCAGAAAAACATTCAAATATGAAAAGTCTTCATCAAACCCAGGTTATAATCAAAGAAGAGATGTTTCAATAATTCAGTGCTTCAGATGTGACAAATATGGACACTATGTAAGAAACTGTCCAACCAGGAAGAAGGGAAGACAATATGATTCTACCACTGACATTGATCCAGATCCATCTCAAAAGAATGAATATAAGAGAGAGGAGAATTAATTCCTCTAAGATAAACATGACGACAAACCCATGTAAATCCATTGATCTTAAATTTTATAGTTGACTCCATTTTGTTTTATGAAGGGTATTATCCCTAGTATGGGAGCGCTCAAAGACTTGGACCATTATCCCTGGTACGGGAGTCCAAACTGTATTTGATTGATTATTATGTTGGAAAAAGGACATAAAAATATATAACAAAGCAATAAAGGAAGATTCCCTTTCTTCAGACTTCAGAGAGAGTTGCTTGATTGAGAGGGAGTAAAAAAATAAAATAAAAAACAAATACAAATAAAAGGAAGATATAGTTAATATCCTCATCAGTCCAGTGGAAGACAAACAATATTCCAACAAATTCAACTACTCCAGTTGATATAACCAAAGATATTACAGTGGGGCATAAAAGGCATGCCCGGGGTTGACAAAAATTTGCTAGAAGACAGAGAGACATACAAGTCCCTCAAGGGACACCTTGAGAAAGCAAAAGAGTTTTCAAAGCTATCCTTCAGTCATGAGCCACTTCATTGAAGAAACAAAAAGAGAAATAGGTATGGAAAGATGCCATAACAGAAGAATACCAATGTATCTTAAAGAATGATGTATAAGATATTATTCAGAAACCAGAAGGGAAATCTGTGGTAACTTCCAAGTAGATCTATAAGAGAAAGCATGTAGCTGACATAAGTGTCAAGAAATACAAAACCAGAGGACTCTCACAAATAGAGGGAGTTGTCTATGATGTGACACTTGATCCAATAAGACCGATACACTTCCATCCGTACTACCATCCATGATTGGAAAATATATCATATGAATGGATTCTTGATGAGTTTGGGTCTTAGCAAGAGTATTGCTGATCCAAAACCTATATTATTACAATGTTAGTGACGAGAGCCTAATTTTTTGATGACTTATTCATAAAACCTTCTTGTTGGAAAAAAACAAGCCTTGACTTCTGATTTTGAGATGAAGGATCTGAGTATGATGCACTACTTCTTGGGACAAGAAGTATGATAGAGGACCAATGAGATTTTCCTAATTCAAGGAAAATATATAGTGGGAATATTAAAGAAGTTTAGTATGAAAAAATGAAAAACCACCGTGATGGATTTGAAGGAAATGAATGATGATGCTTCAGACGAGAGTGATCCACATCTGATTGGACCATTTATTTATCTGGCTAACACCATACCTATTTCATGCCTTGTAATGAATGTTCTTAGAAAATCCATGAGTCAGCCGAGACAGACTCACTTGATAGTAGTAAAGCATATATTGAGATATGCCCCCAGTGTGAACTTGAGTTTGCAAGATATGCAGATACATATTGAGTAGAGAGTACAATGGACTGGGAGAGAACATCCAGTTGTTGTCTTACCATAAAAGTTTTCATGGTTTCCTAGTGCAGTAGGAAACAAAATCTCTGTGGCCTTGGATACCACATAAGCAGAGTATGTATCATTGAGTGTGTGAAGTAGTATGGCTTCAAAATATTCTGACAGATTTACTTGATCATGAGATGGATCCTATGATGATAACCAGATCTGTGTGTAAATCTCTTTGAGAACCCAATGTTTCATCGAAACATGTTGAGATAAAATATCATTATATCAGAGATATGATGCAGAGGAAAATAATACACATGCACTACCTTCCTACACATGAGAAGATTGCATACATCTTCACCAAATTAACTTGGTGAAGAATACCTCCCTAGTTGAGAGGGAGTGTTGATGACTACAACCAAGACCAAGTTCAAAGTACATCCGTGTGAGACTTGACATGATGAAGAATTCCTCCCTAGTTGAGAGGGAGTTTTGATGATTGCATCTATGTGAGACATTCTTCAGGACACAAACCTGAGAGAGAGTGCCTGAGAGGGGTGTGTGGTTCCTATCTGAGACAGAGATGGAATGTAGAGATGCCCTCCTCCTTACATAGAGTTGATAAGAACTCCAGATGATTCTCCTATGTAACACAATGATAAAGGAGATCTGCAAAGTTGGACGTGCCTGTGGTTGAGCACAAGGTGAACGTGTGAAATCCCAAAGTGATGGGTGCATCGTCATGAGAACATAAATGAAGATGATGTATTATCCTCCTCTGAGCAAAGAGTTGATGAGAAAATCCATATGTCTCTCTTGTGTAATGCAGTGGGAAAGAAGATCTGTTGAGTGGACGTTCCAGTGACGAACACAGGTGAACGTGATCCTAGTGGCTAAGCACTAGTGAAGAAGTGGTTATTTTGTGTAATGCAGTGAGCCAAAGACATGGAAATCCCTATGGATGTTCCCCCAGTGGATGAGCACTAGTGGGTGTATAATATCCCTTGCTATATTGTTCAAGAGTCAGACCTTCCTATAACCCTAATTGTAATGTAAAGGGTACATGTCGGCCCCACCTTAATAATTAATAATTAATGTAAAATATAATTAATATAGTTAGTATTAATTATATTGTGAGCTAGTGAGGTCGAACCTATTGTGACAATAGACACTTCTCTTGATAGGTCCAGTCTAGTATAAGTAAAGGTAAATTCCCCATTGAGAAAACATATCTTTTGTGTAAGTTTGGAAATTTCAGCAAGTACACCTTCTTGGGAAAAGTGCACACCTCTTGGGCGTTAGTCTTCTAGGGTTTACAAGCACCCTCTTGTGTGCTATGTTTTCTTGGTGGTGAAGGTCTTTCTCTTGAAGAATATAGCAAAGGACTTGGCTGGTTTTTCTTCTCTTGTTGAGAAGGGTTTCCCAAGATACTTTTTGTGTTCTTGTGCATGGTGTTTCTTCTTATGATGTTGGTTGCTGCAACATTATTGGTTATGGTTAAATGCTAAAAATGGAATGAACTTCATGCTTAACATTTCTTATTGAAAACTCAACACACAAGAGGAGTCAAGGAATATTCTTGGGGTCTAATGGTGCACAAGAGGAGTCGAGGAATCTTCTTGGGGTCTAAAGGTGTACAAGATGAGTTTTTTTGGAGTTTTAAGGGTGGGGTATGAATGACTAAGGTCTATGATGCAACAAAGTGCATCGTTTTTAGGTTGTGATGCTTCATTCTATAATTATATTCTAGGAATTATGCTATGAGTTTATCTAGGGCATGAAGGCTAAATATGACTAGGGTTTGAAGCTATGTCTGGGGTATGAAGAAAGGAGAGGCGTTGGAGCATGAAATTTAATGGTAGGATGAGGCTGTGAAATGCATGAAGTATGAAGCATGGTGGTGAATTAAACAATACTGTGTGTGTGAAGATATTAGATTCGTACATATATAGGTCTTACTGAGTTGGTGCTCAACTGAGGAGATTGGTGTCTCTAGTAAGTTGGTTCCTACATAATATCTTACTGAGTTGGTTCTCAACTGAGGATATTCGTGTCTCCAATAGGTTGGTTCCTACAAGATTTGTAATAGTAGGTTGGTGCCTACAAAAATTTATAAAGATAAGTTTTTATGGCTTTCTACCACACGAGTTTCCAAATTAAATTCTATGTAGTATGATTTGAATTTACAAGCATTTACTATTTTAAAGTTAATAAATGATTGATGAATGCTCATTTAAAGTAAAATGTATTTTATACTGATTCACCTCCCCTCTCACTATAATCATAAGTTCAAAAATTGGTATTAGAGTGGGTTCCTTCGTAAACGATCTAACTAATAGAAGGTAGATCTCAGAAGCACACATGGCCAATAAAGAAGGACTCTCCACAAACAGGGCTTCGCTATTTGACAAAAAAAACTATCCCTTCCAGAGCATAAGGATACAAACATATCTAATGGCACTTAGTTTCTATATTTTGCAATAAGTTGTGATTGGTTATACAACCCCAATAAATCCACCAATATATATGGTTGGGAAGAATCCCAGTGAAAATAATGCAAAAGCCACGAATGCCATCTCGCGTGGTCTATCAGAATCCGATTTTTTCAAGGTGATGCATTGTGGATCGAAAAAACAAATTTTGGACAAGATTCAAAATATTTATGAAAGTGATGACAAGGTTAAGAAGACAAAGCTACAAACTCATATAAGATAATTTGAGAGATTGAAAATGAAAGATGAAGATAATGTTGAAACCTATCTTCTCTGTGTTGATGAAATTGTCAACACCATCAGAGGACTTGGCGAAAAGGTTGAAGAACCAATTATTCTACAAAAGGTATTAAGGCCACTCCCCTTAAGATTTGATGCCAAAGTTTATGCCATTGAAGAAATGGAGGATCTTGATTCATTAACAATGGATGAATTGCATGAGAGTCTCATTGCTTATGAGATGAGGACAAAAAAAAAAAAGCCAACACTGAAGGAAGAAACTTTCAAAGCATCAAAGAAGACAAAATGACACAAATACCGTGATTGTTCCAACCATGAATCAGGTACATAAGAAGCACAATTTGTGAGAAAGCTAAAAAGAGGATACAACAAATATACAGGTAAACTACCCTTCAAATGTTTTAATTGTGGTAGGGTAGGACATTTTGCTGCTAAATGTCCATATGAAAAAAGGGAGGACAATGATTATGAATATAGTAATGATGAAGAATAACATAACAATAAAATAAAACCCTATATACACAAAAGAGGAAAATATACTAAGAAGAAGAATTTTTACTCTAGAAAGGATGGTAGCTTGTTTGAAGAAAGTGACATATATGTTTATGATAATAACAAAGAAGAATTCATATTCATGGCCATGGATACAAAGTATATTAATACATAAAATAAATACAACCAAAAAGAAAAATCATATTGAGAAGAAGAAGACATTTATGAGGAAGTGAATCTTGAAGCAAAACTCGTTAGTGCCTTAGAAGAAATAGATAGACTCATGGGAAATAATAAAAAACATAAAGAGAAATTATAGAAATATGAAAAGAAGGATCATGATATTGATGAAATAGAAAAAAAAAAAATTATAATCCTAAAGACTCAACTAGAAGAGACAAAAAGGATAGAAGAAGTGGTGAAACACTAGTTGAAAGAAAATGAAGAAAATTGCGAGAATCTAGAGGCTAAAATCGTTTCCTTAAGAAAGAAACTAGAAAACAAAACTGATCACTTGAGTAAAAGCTTGAAGTTTGGAAAAATACTGAAATATTAGATAATATTATTAGTTACCAAAGGTCACTATTCATGAATACAGGTCTTGGCTATGACAAAAAACAAAATACCCTCGAGGGAGATGCAAGCAGTAAGGTCATAAAGCCATCAAAAAATGAAAACAAAAAAAAGTCTAAAAGTTATGCTAATATTTGCAAAGGCTCCATCAACAATTAAAACAACAACATGAAATGAAATGATGATAAAAAAAAACTTGATTCTTCTCACAAGAACATCAAGAATAAGTTTAGAAGAGTTATACCACCAAGTAGGCCTTTCACAACCTAGTACCAAAATCTCTTTTTTGGATATTGCTTTTCTTGCAATAATTTTGGTCATAAAGAACTAGATTGTAGAGCTTAGGAAAGAAGTAATCATGTGATAGATATAAATAGAGGTTCTTATAAGACCTCAAAGAATTATTATGTCAGCAACAAAACCATACGTTCTTATGGGTTTTTTGATAGAAACTACAATTCATTTTCTCCGCTACTTGATTACAATACTAAATGTTATAAGTGTAATAACTATGGGCACATAGCACATTAATGTAGAATCTACATAATAAAGTCTCCTAAACAAAGCAAGGAAGAAGATGTTCTTACCAAGCATAAAGAAGAATACATAAGGTGTGTAAAAAGAAGCAAGCAGAACCAAAGAAGGAAGAATGTGGACTTGCAATGTATGCTCAAGACAAAGGAAGCCAATGGTACATTGATAGTGGATGTTTAAAACACATGAAAATATATTAGAACACATTTCTCACCTTAAAGGAAGAAAAAGGAGGCAATATTACCTTTCGGGATAATGCTTCTTGACGCAACCTCGCCTCTCAGCAGGCGGTCGCTCTACCAGGACCTTCTCTCCCTCTCGGCCCGAAGAGACTCAGCTCTTCCACTCCTCTCGGGAGTTCTACCCACAGTTACTCGGTGATCTTTCCCACACGTGCTCTTGGGAGATCGGACCTCGCGATATCGCGAAACCCACGATGCTGTCCCCGGGGGAAGTGAACTCCGAAATCCCGATGGTCAAAGGTCAACCCCGGGAAATTTACACTTGGGGCGCGAACCTCGACCTATTAATTTCCCGAGTGCCGAAACTCCGAGGTCATGCGAGCATGCCACCTAGACTCCACTGTGTCTCCGGGGTCCCACTCTATTCTGTCACCTTCGGGACTTTGCGGATCGCGGAACCCACGACTCTGAGTCCTTTGCTGCTGAAATCCCCGAATGCCGAATCTCCGACACTCCGGATTCATGCCACCTGTCCCTCCAGGAATTGACGGTCCCGATCAAATCGGGGGATCGCACTTCGTGAGTCCGACGTGCATGGGATTATTGCACTCGTCAACCCCGATTCGCCGATGCGCGATGGAAATGGACTTCTTTCGCTGCCTGAGG